>BPTQ01000005.1:253926020-254077101 GCA_019973895.1 Chrysanthemum seticuspe | reverse complement strand
ATGACTAGTTGCCCCTTGGCATCCGGCACATGGAGTTAAGTTGCTTTCACTAGTTTCTGTGAAAGCATACAAAATAACGATTGGCAACAAACGTCCATGTAAACCTGCCAACGTCGACTAGTCTTAACTCTTCAGTTAGGTTTCGGCGTTCGAGTGTTGTAGGTGTGAATTAACTTCTTTAGTACTGAACACGTATAGATGCCTTGGACCGATACTATAGAAATATGATACAAAGACGATGCGACGACGTTTATAGTACTCGGTCATTTCGAAGGCGATGAGACTACTTTTCTACAGTACTAGGTCTTTCACACTCGTACAGCCAGGCTTTCAGTGTTGAAGTGTACTACCGTTGTGTTATTTCCCACTAGGTCTCTAAATGACACCGACTACTAGAGTTACTTTCGAACTTCTAGTAGTTCTACACCTAGTCAATTTCCGGAGGTGATTTTCATGTTTAGTTACGCCTGAAATTTCTTAGCGATGATTTCGTGTTTCTAACGCCTTGAACTTCTTATCTTCAGATGCTCGAGTCTTGATTTCTGTTTCTATCTTACGATCCTACGTTTTACATAAAGTACCCCACTGGAGGGAATCCCCCTCTAACAATCCTTAACCTTTAAGGTACAATTTCACAGCCAGTGGGGTTAATACCAGATCGTATTCAATCGAGCATCTGTACGAGAGTATTTATAGTCTTACATAATTCGCCACACTACGGGCTGTGGATCAGGCATACAGTGGGTAAAGACCCGTCCGTCCTCCACGGTGTTACTAAACTAAATAACTACTTAACTTAAAAGAACTACGACTACGAGCTTTCTAACGATTACATATACTTGAGGTGACCGACTCTTTAATACCGGGAATTTCTAATTCCTAACAGGGTGGTCTAGGGAGATGATTAAACAAGATAGCCATGTTAGAGAGATGAAGAGAGGAGAGGGTGTTTTCTAGAGAGAGAAATAACAAATGTAAGGTTAGATTAATGAAAAGCACCACCCCTTCCAAGGATAGAAGGGGTATTTATAGTTACAAGTAAACGACCTCCTGACGGCCTGTGGATCAGGTATATAGTAGGTAAAGACCCGTCCTTCCTCCACGGTGTTGCACTAAACTAAACTACGCTAATAACTAACGAATAAACTACTAAATAACATAACAAACGACATGTCTACGAGCTAACTTATGCTAGACCATAATTGGGGTGACCGACACTTTAACATGGAATTTCCAATTCCTAACAATCTCCCCCTAAGGGAGGTCACCCCATGAAATACATTTTGCATCCTAGCATTCTATCTTTGTCTTTAGTTCTGAGCTCGTAGACTTCTATTCTTCAAGTTCCGCAATCTTTGTGCTTTAGTAGCGATTCTTTAAAGTCCGCATTGATTTGTACTTTTAGTGGAGGCCTTTAACTGATCCACATCTTGATGATCTTCAAGCTTTCATTGAGATCATCAGCCACAGTAAATCTCTGGATCACCCTTTATTGTGTTGCCATCATGTGAAGTTGTGACTTTCGGACCGACATGCTCACACTTTCTGGATCATGACATCTTTTCATCAGAGTAGCGGAAGCTTTACTGGCTCATGATATTTGCAGCAGCGTAGCAGAAACATAGTATAAAGATATCATAGCCAGGTTCCGTAGATATGCACAAGTCATGATTTCTTCAATTAAGTGTGGATGTTGTGAGCTTGCGGCTTTGGATTGACTTCTCAATTCTGATCAGCTGCAACCGTCCAAATGTACCTGCAAACAACGGTTAGCAATAAAACATACGAAAGTGTCTTTGATCACTTTCGTTGAATTGAGGTACACGGCCTACGGTTCCCCGTTGATCAGTACAAGTACTGCCTGTGATCAGGTATAATTCCGAAGAATCTCCTTGACAGGGTTTCGCAGCTGTTCTAGTTGTTCTCAAACCGGAACGTCTCAAAGAAGACAACACGGAGTGAGTGAACCAGCGAATTGAGATTCACTGATTGATGAAAAATTGATTTGAAAACAATCGCGTATTGCTTAGAAGAAAGAGTTTTGCAATACAACGAAGGTTTTATGAGAAAGATCAATTTTCAATCAAAAATACCTTTTGTATTTGAAAGAGAATACACATTCGATGTGCTAGAGAAAGAAGAGATTTGCACATCGAACGGTTTTTTCAAAAGTATTTTTTCAATCAGAGATACTTTTTGTGTTTGAAAACATTAGTACACATTCGATGTGCTAGAGAAAAGAAGATTTGCACATCGAACGGTTTTTCCAAAAGTATTCGTCAATTCATTTCCTGGACCAAGGTTGTTTCAAGAGTGAATCGCCCCATTGTTTCTATCCAGTTGTCACAGCTTGATCTTATGAAAGATCTCACATGTCACTCACCAAGAGCTTGTTTGATGTTGGCTCTAGAAGGATTTCCATCTTCATTGTGAATATTTTTACATATCACTCGGATGTTCTGGCAATACCACAAGGATAATGCGTAGGTCTCTTAATATATTCTTACTTTCCACATTGTGTGAAACAGCAAGTCTTCATTAATTTTGTGTCCTAATGAGATATTGTGGATGATCTCTTGGCTCTAGAATCAATTGTGCACTTTTGGTTTCCTATGCCGGAGACTAGGGAGAGGGTCTCCTTCTTCAATATCAACAATCTCTAAGAGAAAGTTGATAGATTATGTAGGTTCCCCGTGAGAATGAAACAAGTCCTTTTAAGAGGAACTTGAGTAGCTTGGAAAGTTAGGCGCAGTGCGTCACTGGGTCCATGACGTCTTGTCTGCCCTAGTAACAGCCAGTAGCATATGAATTGAACCCGACGTTACCTTAGTAACAGCCAGTAGCATATGAATTGAACCCAGTTTCTGCCCTAAGGTTGAATTATTGGAGGGCTATTTCTTTTCACCCTTTTCTCATTCAATTCTTTTTCATTCTTCAACCCCTTCAGTGCTTACCGAGACTTCATTACTAGAACCTTGTTGGGTTTATTCCAGTTCTAGCTCTATCTCAGTCCGCACTCTTCCCATATTCTCATTTTTCTCCTTTTTTTCATCATACCTAAGGACTCTACACTATCTAGTGGATTTTCCCTTGGTAGATCCCTCCGGCTCTGGCGGGATCGTGGGAACGAATACCTAACCTAACCATCCTTATAACACCATGCATAAAGTAAATTGGTCGGTCTTTTGGTATTGTTCATTCCTTCTCGAAACCAGTTGAAAAATCATTTGGAAAATCAATCAAGGTACTTGTGATATAATATCAAAGCATTTTGTTCCTTAATTGTTTTTTATCACTTAGAAATGCTCCCCCTCAACATGTGCATATGATATTGAAATTGTTTAGCACATGGAGGCAAGAGTTCTTGGAAATATATTCTTGATCACAATTTTCGTAGAAAAAGCCATTTGAATTTCTTTGGTAAATTCTCCCCCTCAATATGTGCATAGGATATTTGAAATCATTTTATCACATAGAGGCAAGAGGTTTTTGAAGTACTTTTCACGATTGCCAATAGAAACCATTCGCTCCCCCTCAATATGTGCATCGATATACGAAAGAGTTTAGCACATATTAGATAGAACTTGCACATTGAATCAAAACGATCATCTTTTATCAAATTTCATATTAAATCACAAATTCTCCCCCGATCAAAAATATCAAACCCTTTGAGATTTTGGATCCCAAGTGATTTAATAAGGTTTAGAAAACATGGGAGAACTTGTGGCCTTGTTTAAATACTCTTCTGGTTTTTGGTTAAATGCTCCTCCACAATCATGTGCATTATGTATTTCAAAATCGTTTGACACATGAAGGAAGGAGTGCTTTGAAACAATCACCCTTTAAAAACGATTTGAGATTTAAATCACGATCTCTCCCCCAATCAAAAATTTCAAACCAATTGATATTTTGGATCCCGATTGATTTAAATCATTTAGAAAATTTTGGGGAAAGATGTGGCAACATTTAATTTTGAAAAATGACTAATAAGGATCAATTTAAGACATTAAAGATTGTTAATGTCAGGTATGATAGTTTTTAAGAGATCTTTAAGTAAAATAAAACAATTTCACAATCAAATAAGAACAGAAAAAATTTCATTTTGTAAGATCTTTAAGTTTTAAAGAAAATCATACCATGACATAACATTAAATCTTTAGATCATCACTTTGTTTTTGTACAAACCGGACTTTTATGAAGAAATATCGTTTGAAAATATTTTATTTTAGATCACTCTCCCCCTCAATCGATGACAGTAGTCGATGATTGAGTGACTTAAGATTTGATAAAATGAAGTCCAGTGATTTTCAAAATTTAGTCCAATTTATTTTCAAAACCAATATTTTTACCATTTTCAATACAATTTTAACAAATTTCTTGAAAAATGGTGTTATTCACTACATTTCCTGCACAAGATACGTTAAGGGTGTAGAAGCTGCTTCTGTTGTTGCTGTAAGTCTGGAAGAAAACCATCTGCTGAAGCAGTGAGACCTCTTACGTTGCATGTTTTTATGCCAACTCTCCATAGAGGTCAAATTAAGCGCCGTTTCTTCATTTGATGATGAAGAAACCCATCTGCTGATGCAGTGAGACCTTTTACGTTGCATTTTTTCATGCCAACTCTCCATAGAGGTAAATTAAGCTCCGTTTCTTCATTTGTCAACCCAAGATATAGTTACCCTTTCCTTTCGGCATCCAATCATCTTCTATAGTGGGATCCGGATCGGGAACATTCTTATATACCAATATACCTGCATACGTTAGTGAACACACATACAAATATATGGTGGTCGACAACACCCAAACAGCAATCGACTAATAAAAGTCATTTCAACATATCAATCAGTTCATATAAAGCATGGGAATAATGTGTTTATCAAACTCTAATCATCTAATCCTAACAATCATATCCTAAATTCCTAGTCCTTCGACATAGGCAAATATCATTTTTAGTTAAGCACGAGGATAATTAGAAAAGCCCGGTAGATGATATTAATTTGAAAACATTCTTCCCCCTCAATCAATGACTCTTTCTCTGAAAAGTTTTAAAAGTGCTGAAGTCATTGATTGTGTTTTGCAAATTTATGAAAATTCTGATACTGATTGTTTTTCAAGCAACTCATTTTCCACCAATATTGTTAAAACAAATATTTTTCTAAAGAATTTTAGAAGGAAAAATATTTGAGTAGGAACAGATTCGACATACTTTCCTCAATTTGTTTTAGGATAAGTGCACGGAATTTTAGAAAATTGGTTTAGCGCAACACTTTCCTTCCTTGAAGAGCGGGTTGCTATCGGAAATAATAGCAAACCATGGTTTAAGCACGGGTTACAGTCTGAAGTAACTGCAAGCCATATTTTTTAAGCACGGGTTACAGTCTGAAGTAACTGTAAGCCATTTGATTTGTGACATGTTTTGAAAAGAAATATTTACACCTTCTGCTCGAACTTCATCTATGGTCCCGTGCCATTGTTGAATGACATTTCTAAGACCGCAGATGTTATCGATATCAGAAGACATGTTTTTAGAAAACAATATTTTTGGTTTTTTTTTTCAAATTTTCTGATTTGTTATGGGTTTTTGTTGATTTTATATTTTTGTATTTTGCTTTTTGATAAATATATACAGATAGTGTAGATGATATAGTTTAAGAAGGATGATGATACGAGTACCGAGATAAGGATATCGAGCAGCCCCGTTGTAGAAGATAGAAGTCATCATCTCTTAAACATTCACCACCAAAGCTTCCGAGGCTCCAGAATAGAAGATAGAACACGAGCCTTTGAGAAAGAGAGACTTTGGCAGCTTCCCCCCAAACCGAAAATCCATTAGATGAGCAGATTCGAAGCTCTATTACAAGCTTTCCTTAGCCAGGTGCACAGAGAATCACACCATTATCATAAATCCCGCTGCTCCTTTTAAGAACGATAATCGAGATTCTCCGTTCGGGGTTATATCATCCAATAGAAGAACAACAACGTATCATCCCATGTTTAAATAATCTTCTCAAGTTCCTTTTCCACTGAAGTCTGAAGCGATCCATACCAAAAAGTTGTCAAGAAACCACTTCCCCCAAGTAGACGAATTGATGCAGTCAGTCTCTAAGAATAATGCTCAAGAACTCTCCCGAATACACATCATGCCCGGAATGAAAACACTTCCCCAATGTTTGTGCTAAACAATTTTCTTCCCTGATGATCATGTATGAAGCTCAAGAACCCGAAGTACACCAATATCTAAGAACTCTCCCGAATACACATCATGCCCGGAAAGAAATGTTTGTGCTAAACAATTTTCTTCCCTGATGATCGTGTATAAAGCTCAAGAATCCGAAGTACACACATTCCCACCGAAAGAATAACTGCTAACACCTCCCTCATGTTATACATTTATCTCCCCTGAATATGTCATACTTGTGTACCTCTTTAATCACCAAAAACTAACTCTTTCATCTCTTCCCCCACATAGTTGGAATAAGAACATTAAACGTCATGAGTCAAACCTTGAATGTCTCTGCGGTAATGACATTTGTCTTCCCGGGATATCTTCAATCACTTAGAATTATTAAGTTCATCAAGTTTACTCACGTTTAGATACGTGTCTCCTTCCCCCTTGCTGGTTTTGACACTTCAGAATCAGCAATCATATTATAAGCCCAAATACTTGAAATCTTTTGAGAAGAACACTTATAATCTTTGTGAGAATCAACTTGATGAAGAATGTGAGCAAGTCTAATTGGGGATTAAATCAGACATTTCACCCTCCCCCAATTAGTGCTCTCCCCTAAACCGACAATCTATTTGATAAATGCCCGGATTAAGAAGAAGTCTTTAGATTGTTAAGTGCAACACGTCTTTAGTCTTCTAACATGTAGTAGAAAATGTAGAACAGACTGTAGACTCGACCTTCTTCTAGATTGACCATTTGGGGAATGCAAAGTTAAGCATCTTCAACTCACCAAAAGCATTCCAAATAACTTACATCTTGCAAATCCCCTTAACTAAAATCCCTCCCAATCAAACAAGAACAGAAAGATGTTCATCAAGGAAATCAGCAATCAGCCCGCAACGAATACACGAAATGGTAACACCAAACTACCAATCACATCAAACAAGAACAGAGAGATTGTTCGGAATCATCATCTTGATGTGTACGTGAAGCATTAACCGGAAACACTTTGTCAATAAACTCATCAGTCCGTGAGAAGATGTCAACTAACGGCTCTTAGAAGAAACTCCATGTAAGGATGACCTGATTAGAAGAAGCTCGGTTCTTACATGAGTTAGAAGCCGTATGACCATATATTCTCAGATATCGATCAACCATGCAGTAAATTCACACTTTTTCTCCCCCTCAAGAATTGCATACGGAGTTGCCATTCTTGATTGAATAAGTGAACATCATCCAAATGTAGTCTATTCACACTTCTCCCCCGCAAAATTATCACATGATGTCTCTATCTTCATTATATTGAGCAAGTGGAATACGAGTACTAGCAACGGTATTCCGGTTCACTTGGTCACTGAAAGCGCATGGAAAAAGCATGAGGCATGTTGATGAGAACGGTCATAATAAGAAGATTTCTCTTCTTCCGAAGATAATGCGCACTGAAGCGTGCACATTTCTTTTCCTTAGTGTACGAGGCTTGAACAGTTGTGTTCAGACGTCATAAGAAGATTTCTCTTCTTTCGAAGATAATGCGCACTGAAACGTACACATTTCTTTTCTTTAGAGTACGAGGCTTGAACTATTGTGTTCAAACGTCATAAGAAGATTTCTCTTCTTTCGAAGATAATGCGCACTGAAATGTACACATTTCTTTTCTTTAGAGAACGAGGCTTGAACTGTTGTGTTCAAACATCATAATCTCTCTCTTTTCAAACTCTCTTGGCAAAACTTGTAATCACCCCATTATCATTCAGTAGGCTATTTGTTGTGACAGCTGATGGAATAAACCCAATATGATGAATTTGACCCTGAAGTAAACTAACCCGAACTCGTGATTTAAACTTGCACATATGTAACAAAGAGCGGTGCCGATTTCCATTAGCATCTCTAAGTACTCTATAAGTACTCCATACTCTTCAACCAACCAATCATCAAGTATAAGACGTACATCACCTCTTGAAAATCCAAAAATGAATGTGACACTGAGCACTACAACGTAACTCCTTAAAGTGATAGTTATTTTGTGGTGGTAAGAGCCCAATTCCCCCAAGTGGTAAAAGAAAAGGAAAAAGTCACCCAACAATAACTAGATTTCCAAGTATTCATTTTTGATAATAAGCTCGAACAAGGATCTTGAATAATCTTCATCCAACCATCCCCGATACCTTCATATACTAAGTACACTCGCCCGTGATATTTCACTTCACCCTCAAATAAATAATAGTGAATTAACTCCGTTGTCACATCTTCTGGTTAAAAGCTCACATCTAGCCTCCTTTGACGTTTTAAGTGAACTATGATAATGGTTTTAATCCCGACCATGGTTAAAATCACATAACCCCGTAAAACCTTGTAATAACCAAACTGCCATGAGGACAATCCAAACAAACACCCAATTCATGAAGTACACCCTTTTATCCCTTCTTCGAAGAAGAAACCGTAGTACCAGCATCAGATGAGATCCAGAATTACACTCTCTCTTTCTCCAGGATGGTTCCATTATCACGGGATTTTACAATTCTATAGTTTAAACCAAGAAATAGTTTCTTTCGCGGGATTTTACAAAACCAAGAATAAACCGAGAGATAGAGCCGGAAATGCACTTTACTTACACCGGGATGATTCCATTGACACGGGATTTTACAAATCTATGATTTAAACCGAGAAATAGATTCTTTCGCGGGATTTTACAAAATCAAGACAAAATCGTAAACAATGTCAGCTTGAATGTGTTATGACAACTTTGGTTTATGTGAATGTCTGTTTTAGGGGAACATGCAGCGGTTCATCAACAGTTCACTATCCAACATCAACAATATCATCAACCATCCAATAATCACTTTGGTAAACACATCATTCACGCATTGTGTCCGCTATTGCAGTGACAACATGGTAAAGTAAACTCGATATGCCAAACTTGAGCATGAAGTAAAGTTCCCCATATTTGTTACTTAAACTTGTACTATTCCTCGTGAAAAAGAAATGGTGTACCCAATGTACAAAACCTCTTGACATTCTCAACTGAGTGAGACACCGAAGTGATAACTACGTTGTGGGTAAGCGAGAAAGAATCACAAACGTAACTAAATAGCCAATTCTTTATCACACTCAACAGCCGCCCAAACAAGTCATCTTCGTGGAAAGGTAGAAAGAAAGAAAACGAAATAAGTAAATGTGCCCGGAAAACTTCACTTCAAAACCAAGTAAGAAATACCGTACAAACAACCCCGTAGTCAACCATGTTCAAATATCAAGCCGTGACATATTATTCTTCGTGAAAATGTATATACCAAGGCACCAAACTGCATACCATACCAACACTCATTATCATGTCAAATCACAACAAATCTCATCCTCAAATTCGCACGATCAATTTACATCACGCACGTCTCAAATCCAAGAGAAATCATCAACTGGCGCAAATAATCAATTTAATCTTGACTTGGTTCAAAAAGTATATCCAAGAATAACTTCACAATGATACTTTGGTACAAATTCAAAAATGTGAGACCATCCTGTTCTTGAATATACTTTTTCAAATCCAAAAAAAAACGTAATATATCGAAACATCCTGTTCTTGAATGAGGCCCATAAACAAACCAATCTATACGGCCCATGAACAAATCAATTTACCCGATTTTTAACACCAAATCAATTCGGCCCATTCATAGTAAAGAAGCACCCGATCCACGTCCACATACCTTAACCGGTATTTAAAAACCAAAATACCCTACATATTAGGTTACACATTCTTAACCTAATCACACATAACCTCCGCCTCTCACTTACATCTTCTCAAATCAAACCATAATCCCCATTTTACACGCCCCCATCTCAACACAAATCTCAGTTACTCTCCAAACCCTACAATCTCTCAACTCAATCCCTACTAACTTTCTCACACAAAAAAAATGCAGCCACCTCTTACTAAGACGCAATACTCAGCAACAATTAACACAAGACCTCGCCACAGGGATGGCTTGAGGTCATTAGACGGCATCAAGGTCTTCAGGGAAAGATCTCAGGTAGGTAAATGTGTTTATGTTTTCGTTTCTGTTGTTCCGTCTTCAATTCGAACCAAGGAAGGGTTATAACACAATTGTTATGTGACATTTCCTTATGATTTCGTATATAAACGAAGATAAGCTTCGACAACAATCAGTGATGATTCACGTTCAACAACAAAAAATTTATTAAGAGATTGAAAACAAAGTTGAACTTTCTGAGATTGATTTGCATTTAATTTCGTTTTTATTGAGTCTGAAAGAGGGTTGGAGTATGATTCTGAGGGTCTTGGGGTGAGTCTAGATAGGATTAGTTTTGGGTAAGTATGGTCGTGGGTCGAAGCTGATTTCAAACGTTCTAATTGATTCGTTTGCAATTGAACATGGACCTATGATGTATTATTGAAACTGAGGTCGTGAGTCCATTTAGCTTAGATTCGGATCAGTGTAAGTGTTTGTAACGAAAGTGAAAATGATGATTCGGTTTGTGCAAATGTATGTAGTAACTGTTGTGATATTGTATTTGGTTTGTGGTCAAGTGGTCATGGTCATACATCTCCTTCATCCTTTCTGTCACAAAATCAATATGAATTTGTCAAGTCGCATTCAAGAATGTGACAAGTCGCTTCTTCTTTAGTAACACAAGTCGCTTTTGATTTACGGACAAGTCGCTTTTGATTTAAGGACAAGTCGCTTTTGATATAAGGACAAGTCGCTTTTGACCTAATATAGACAAGTCGCCACATTGTAGACAAATCGCTATGACTTGTAAAGACAAGTCGCTTTGAAGATTCAATGAATCTGGACTGAATAATGACAAGTCGCTAGCAAGATATGTGACACCCAAACCGCCTTCAAGAAGAGTTCAAGACCAGATTTACAAGACCCAAAAACTGCATAAAGACACCACCTTTTTACCACTGAATGACCCCAAGAGTATGACCCGAAAACGTTATAAACAAATGCAGTTACAATTGATATAAAACTTTTAAGACAATTTTGACATCAAAGATATGGACACAACTGATCAAACATAAACAACTTAAGACCATATTTATTACAGCAACAACAATATGATGACCACATTCATTTAGTAAAACTTCAATAGACACTGTTAAAAGACTTGTGCAGTAATAAGGAGTTTAAAACCAGCACTCTTCAAACATATTAAAAAACATCATCAATAGACCATTTAAAACATCAAAACCGCATAACCAAACATCATACAAACCGCACCAAAAGTCGAGCAAACCGCATTTAAAACCAAACGAATCATCAAAACAATATAACCTGGCTCTGATACCAATTGTAGGATCATAAATATTGTGTTGTTTAGATGATTCGGGTGGTCTAGGGAGATGATTAAACAAGATAGCCATGTTAGAGAGATGAAGAGAGGAGAGGGTGTTTTCTAGAGAGAGAAATAACAAATGTAAGGTTAGATTAATGAAAAGTACCACCCCTTCGAAGGATGGAAGGGGTATTTATAGTTACAAGTAAACGACCTCCTGACGGCCTGTGGATCAGGTATACAGTGGGTAAAGACCCGTCCTTCCTCCACGGTGTTGCACTAAACTAAACTACGCTAATAACTAACTAATAAACTACTAAATAACGTAACAAACGACATGTCTACGAGCTAACTTATGCAAGACCATAATTGGGGTGACCGGCACTTTAACATGGAATTTCCAATTCCTAACATAGTATAAACAGTTATAATTAATACATGTTTATAACTTTTAATCTTTAGGGAGAGCTACTTCTGATGTGTTACTTAATAACATGTGTCAAGTGTTTCATGACAAAATAATTGAGAGTTTAAGCAAACCAATTATTACAGCCTTAGAATACATCAGGGAATACTGTATGAAGAGGATAATGCATGTTCTTATGGTGATTGAGAAGAGTGATGGGCCACTAACACCAACTTCACAACACATGCTAGAGGGTATTAAGAAAGAGGCTGTTAAGTATAATGTTTTATGGAATGGGGGAACTAAGTTTCCGGTTAGTGGACCATGGGGTGACCAATGTGTAGTTAATGTTGTACACAAGTCTTGTACTTGCAGAAGATGGGAGATAACAGATTTACCATGTAAACATGTTGTTGCTACCAATTGGAATATGGCTTTAAATGGGCAACAAGTAGGAGCTGTAGAAACATGGGCTCATCCTTGTTACTATCTTCTCACTTGGGAGGCAACCTACAAACACCATGTCCAGCCTATAACTAGCAGTGAACATTGGGAAAAATCAACTGTGCCAACAACAATTGTTCCATCGAAATCTGAAACAAACCCGCCTAAAACAAGAGGTAGAAAAAGAGTTAGGATAGCTCCTGAAAGTGAAGAGATTGTGAAGGATGGTAAGCTGTCAAGGGCTTGGAAGAGTGTTAAGTGTAGTATTTGTGGCATTGCTGGACACAACCGGATAACATGTCTAGGGTATGGTGGAGCTGAAAGTAGTCAAACTGCCAATAAGGGAAATGTCAAACAAGTGCCTACAAAAGCTGCAGCAAAAAAGAGACATCCTAAAGGTAAAAAAGTAGCAGCAGATAAAGAAGCTGAAGGTACAGGTGTTGTTGAAAGTCAAGTTAGTGCAGTTCAAGGAAGTGGTGTTCAATCTGAAAATCAAGATCCAACAACTGAAGATCCCATCACACATGATGCATCCCAGTCACAATCCCAGCAACATCAAGATGAAGCAACTGCCGATCCCAGCATGCATGACCAAGCCCAATGTCAATCCCAGCAACATGATCAAACCCAGTCTGATTCTCAGCTGCAGTCAAGTGATGTTCAAGTAGTTTCTGCTTTAACCCAGCCTGCTACACGAAGAATGACTAGGCAGCAGGATGCACTGGAAAGAATGATGGCCTCACCATAAGTCAATTCTGTTATGCTAATTATCTAGACAATGTTTCATCTAGTTTATTTCCTATGGACAAGTTATGTACTCTAAAAACATATGTGTGTGTGTGTCTAACTGTAGTTCTCATGCTTTGAAAAGTATGCAATTTTATGCATTTGGAATTATATCCATTTGCATTAACTATGAAACAATGTCATTATTGTGTATTTTTTTAGATTGACTAAGCTTGATGTGTGAATAATTTGCATCAAAAGTAACCAAAGCTAAACAGAACCTCATAAGAATGTTGACATTTAAAAGTCAACCCTAAACAAATTGCTAACCATCTGCATACCCATAAGGCATTGAAAATCAGAAACAAACCAAACTGAATACTTCATAACAAGGTTACTACAATTCAAGATACATAACATTAACCATCTCGCCTCATTACATAAAAGGTAAAAAAGTTATCCCAATGCATAAACGATGAAGAACAACATCCAACTTAGCACCATGTAAATCTTCCACTTCCACACATCACCTTCAGCAGCGACTAATCTTGCCTCAAGCTCATTTCTCCTCCTCAAAAGGCCTGGTATGATCATTCTTGAACGAGCACAGATTTCAGGATCATACCATCTTATCCACCGACAAGAAGACCCCTATTGATGATTATGACAAGTCATTAAACAACCACCATTGTTACAATGTACTTTGCTGCTTCCGAAAATAAACTAACACAATAAATATTAAGACGCACTTACTTCAACAGAACAACCAAAGAATCGAATCCCTGGGTTGGCAGAGGTCCACGAAGTGCGAATAATAACTTGCTTACCACACCAGCAACGTACTATCTTGAAACGATTATCGTTTGGTAGAAGACCGTTTTTTTAGGATAGTTTAGGGATGGATGATAAATGTCGACCAAACCGTGTTACACACACATATACTAGCTACAAACACTGTACAACGGTTTCTAATTAGTACGCTACAGTGAAAGACGGTTTTTCCCTCACCAACATAACGTTGACAACGGCATTATTGGTCAAGGGACGAGTTTGGCATTTAAAGGCCAAGGTTTGGACCTCTCGCGATGATAACGCCGGGTTTTGTCCCATCGCGAAGCGTTTTGCAAAGTTTAGGGACCAACCGTGTTTTTTTTTTTTTTTTGGAGATCTTACTTTTATAAAGTTTTTCTCATTTTTTTTTCAGTTCAGCCGCCGCCGCCACTGTTGACGGAAAATCAGCCACCGCCGCCCACTGTTGACAAAATATTCAGCCGCCGCCGCCACTGTTGAAGGAATATTCAGCCACCGCCGCCACTGTTGACGGAATATTTAGTCTCCGCCACTGCTGATGGAAATAGCCACTGTTGACGGAATATTCAGCCGTCGCCACTGTTGACGAAATATTCAGCCACCGCCACTGTTGATGGAAATAACCACTACCGAGCCCCCCACCACCAGAAACTATTGAAACACCGGGACCCATCACCGCCTTGCATCTCACAAGGTTTTTCAAGTGTCGTGTTCTTTTTTTTTTTTTTTTTTTTTTTTTTTTTTTTTTTTTTTTTTTTTTTCTCTCTCTCTCAAGATATATGTATTTTTATGTTTTGAAGTATTAAAGGTTTTTATTTTATATAAATTTGTATATGTTTTATCTACAGATCTGAGTTAATAATTCTTGATATTTATTTTTGTAGATTTGCTGTTACCCAGCTGCCGCTATTGTTGGAATCTCTCGTCGTCGCTGGAATCTACACTACTGCGGCTACCTCCACCTGAAATTTTTTAATTTACAAAATTTTGTCGGAATCTCCCGCCGTCACGTATAATTTTTTTTAAAGCTTGTTTAGGTTTTCTCATAATATTTTTAGACATTTGAAATATGAATTTTGGGAGAAAAAAAAAAAGCTGTCAAAGGTTTTTGTTATTGGATGCGAATGCGTTTATGGTTTTTTTAAAATTAGAAATATTTTTGTTTTGTTATTCATATGAAAAAGATTGTGAACGATTATGAGACCATATGTTATTATGCGTATATTTGATATATGAAATGGTTGCGATTTATGGTCAAATTACTGTTATTTACTAACCATTATATGACTATTTGATTGTTTCTTCTCTACTAATGAGTAACAAACAATTAGAGTATCTGGATGACTACCCATATTGTGATTAGCTCACAAGCCAATTCAAATGTGGCTCCCATTTTCTCTAATCTATTTTTATTTTATTTTATATATATTGGACAACTAGAAATTATATTATACACATTTTCAAAAAGTAAAATATGAGCATTAACTTGTGTATCCTTGCCATTTAAATAGCAACCATAGGCTATGTTTGGCATACAAAGTTATAGAGAGATTATGCTTACTTTTTAAAAATAATAAGTTACTTAAAAAATAATTTTTGTTTGGCAGGCATAGCTTATAAGAGATTATAAAAAAAACAATCTTCCATAATCTCTGAAAATAAAAAGTTACTTCATGTAGCTTATAAAAATAATCTCTTTATATAATTTTTTTAAGCAACATCACCAGCACCAGCATCAGCATCAACAACAGCACCAACATCAGCATCAGCACAATCTATTTTTGCCAAACATATAAATTGACTTGTGTATGCTTGCCTTTCTATTTGACGTTAGAAGAAAAATTGCACACATCAATAATGTTAGCAACATATGGGTTTATTAGCTTTTTAACCTTATAGTTATCAAACACCTAAACTTTTATACTTTTAAGAGAACAATAATTATGTCTTGAATAACCCAAAGTATTAAACAAAGGCAACCAAAGATGTCTCTACTTTATTTCTTTTTTGGCTAACATTGGAGCAGTTGACTTTGAAACTTGAGGATTAATGATTTTTAATTATGGATGTTTGTGAGTGGATGTTTGAAACACGACACATTAATGCATCTACTAAAATACAAGTCGACAAAGAGTTTATTGATTTGATATATCGTTCATATATTTACATTATGACAACTTTAGTACAAATCATTTCCATATATAAATCTTAAGAATGATAACTTTATTACAAATCAATTCCAAATCGTTTTCATATATAAACCTTAAGAATAACAACTTTACTACAAATCAATTCCAAATCATTTACAAAAAGTTTTGTTATGACAACTTTTCAAATCGTTTTAAGTTTTCAGTTTTAAAGTTCACGTGAAATTTATGTTACAAACATAGAATGTGGGTGTCTATCAATAATGCTTAGGGCTAAACAATTTCAAATGTGGAAGTCTATTTGCCCGACTCAGTTTTCTCGCATAGTCAGCTTTATGTTGCATTGTCTATCGGGATATCACGTAGAACTACAAAGATATTAGTGAAATCAGTCAAAGAGGTCGGTCAATTAGGAGTCTACATCTCAAATATCGTGTACCAAGAAATTTTATGCGGCGAGTAACATGCATTATTAGTTATTATCTCATAATTTATGTAATTTGTTTCTTTTTTAGTCTCACTAAATATTTTTATATGTCGTTTAATATATGTAAACAACTTTTGCTAGAGTTGAATTGTCACATGTTGACACCGTTTACAATTACATTTTTATCTTTTCACTTTTTATTTTGAACGTTATATGAAACACTTACCACGTCTTTCACAAACAAAACAAAAAAAAACATTGTTATACGATCTTTGTTTCCGCTCACATATATTTCTAATCAGAAATTGAAAAATAAAAACCAAATGCAGATATCGAGAGAGCACGAGAGGCATTGTCAGTTCATTGAAAGCATTTGACTCCATTATTGTCCATGTCCATGTCTCGAGGGGTCAGTCTGCATTCCTCCATTTGGTCTTCACCATTCAAACTTCCATAAAGTAGATTTAACACTTTGCCCACCGGTTTTATCCCATATTGCTTGATAGTTTTTTTTTTTTTTTTTTTTTTTTTTTTTTTTAAAGGTGAAATTCTTATTAAGTATTTCGTGTCGTGGTTCGACTGTGGGAGGTCTAGACTACGTTGTCTAAACCGGGTCCGCGCTAGAGAGCTCCCTCGAAGCGGAAATGCCTATTTCAAATACCCGATGGGGGAAAACCCCCTACTAATCTGTCCGAAGGCACGACAATTAATAGAGGTAAACCCTTGCCTTTTCCAAGATTCGAACCTGGAGTTACCAGGCCCAAACCCCTTCATTAAAGGACTAACTTGAAGGAAAATCCCTTATTCAAACCCTTGCAGGATTTGAACTCAAGACCTCCCTCCCCCAAGAGCCCCTAAAGACTCCAAGATGACCACTTAAGCTAACTCAAGTGGTTATATTGCTTGATAGTTGATACTACAAAATCATAACTTTGATTTACTCGCTAAATTATCTACTTCATACAGTTTAAAAAAAAATATAATAACAGTAATCTTTTTAAAACGACAATTTTTTTTACACATAGCACATATTTTATAATATTTTTTATAAATAATTTCACCGAAACTCGAACTACAATCCTTAAGTTAGTGGGCAACTCATATATCATTAGATCAAAAATCTTGTTATAATAATAGTAATAATTGTTATATTTTTATCTTTTGCAAAATAATAGTTTATTTTTAATTAATTAATAAAAGTCTCTTTTAAAATTTGTCATATTAACTTAAATCAAAAGTAATAATGTAAACTTTATCAAACTTTTATCTTAACTACTTTATAATGTATTTAGGACATTTCTAATTTTAGAAGTCTTAAAAAATTAAGACAAAAAACATTACTAATAATAGAAATTAAGAAATTATTATTTAACATACATTTTTTTTTCTAAAAGATCAAAATGCAATAGTGTATTGGCTCATTTCAATGTTGTTCAACAGCCCATTTAAAAATGGTCAATAAACTTTATAGTCTTAAGTGTATACGTTTTGTTACTCAAAAACCGACACACATTTAAACCCCATCAAAGTATTAAATGTATATACATACGTTTTGTTACACAAGAGATATAAAAGACCACTTTTACATCTCAGTAAAAACACACATAAACAAAATGGAGATATTAAGATTAATGAAGGACTTGAAGATGATAAAGTTTGTTAATTTCATGGAGTTTTTAGGTACTCCTTTTGTAAATCCACTGTTAATATTTGTAGATCTATTCCTAATCTTATCCATCTTTTATTCTTTTTGTATCAGCTCTTTATTATGCATTTCTAAAATAAAAGAAAGATTGATGACGAATTGAAAATGTGGAGATCAAAAGATGGAAATTCAGGCCAGCCAAGTAATTCATATGATCCGTTAGTTATTTGTATTTGGTCTTTGGGTGAAACAAAGCAAGTATCTGGTGTATATATATATTAAAGCAAGAACAAGATTATAGAAAATTTAATATATAATTTATGGCTTATACTTTTATGTACGTTTTTATGCGCGGATACAACACCTATACTTTTATTTTTATATAAAGGATTTGGGTCTTGCGGTAGATAAAACATCTATATACTTCTATATAGAGGATTTAAGACTTCTTATAAAAGCAAGTCTTAAAATTTTAAGACAATAACGATATATTTTAATAAAATTATTTATAAGAAAAGCTCACTAAACTTATAACTAACAATTTAATGCTAAAATTTGAAAAAAAAAATGCTAACTATTTACATTATTAATAATTTAATAATGCAAACGTTCTACTTTTGAAAAACATAATCTAATATGTTATAAAGTATTTGAAACATGCTAAATAATGAAGGTTAAAAATGAAAAAAACATTTTTTCGCCACCAAAATATTCACCAGGTACCCGCCGCCGCATTGCGCGGGTACCCTTCTAGTATTTACTTAATGGTTGACAATTAAATAAGAACATCGTCAAAAGAAACGTGGGGAAAGACAGAAAGAAGTATAATCTCATTCATGTTATCATGTATCAAAAAATAGTAGTAGCCTAGTGATTGGTGCTAACCGTCAAGTCTAACAGACTTAAAACAGCTCAGACACAAATACAATTAAGATCAGGGAATATAGTGAATTCCCGGGTCGTTAAGTCCCACGGAGGATGAATTGGTGTTTAAACAACTTCAGATGATAGAATGATCACTAAGGATAGTGATCAATAAGGATATTGATGGATAAATACCTAAAGAAAAGATCTATAAATTAAAGCGACTTAAATGCAAATTAAGAAAATTAAAAAGATAAAATCTATTAAATAAACGCTATCACTATTTTTAAAGTGATGAACGTTTAAAACTTAAAACTAAAAACTTACGTTTAAATAAAAATAACGTAAACGTACAAATAAAAACGTGAAACTTACACAATATAAATCCTAAAAATATGAAAGATACATTTTTACAATCCTAATTATATAAGAAAATTATTAGAAAAGGAAAATTATTTTTAAAACTATTTATGTAATTATTATTAATTAAAAACTAATTTAAACTATTTAATAATACTCTAAAACAAAAGAAAATATGAAATAAGACTAGAAAAATAAATTTAAGACTTAGAAAAATCTAAAATATGATAAAACTAATTTTAAAACTGAAAATATATTTTTTAGACTTTTTATGTATTTATTATTAATTTAAAACTATTTAAAACTAATTAAATTACTAAAAATACCAAATAAAAGGAGAAAAATAGGGAAAAATACTTTTTAAGCTTTTTACATTTATCTAAACTTAAGAAAAATGAAAAATTATTTTTTTGAAGCTTTTCTTAATTATTTGTATTAAATGCTAATTAAAAATGCTTAAAAACTAATTTAAATTAGGAAAAATAGCAAAACAACTAGGAAAAATCTGAAAATTTCAGGAAAAGTCTAAAATGATATAAGGAATCTGAGAAAAATGGAAAAATAGGTGCTTATGTGGGTGAATTTGAAACTGATATGAAAGTGCTTCTTGAAATAAGCTCTTATTAAGCCAAAAGCTCACCAAAAGCTACCCAATGATTACAGAAGGCTATAATAAGCTAAAATGACCAAAATGCAACTGAAAACAACAAGTTCTAACCACTGATTCACCAGTTTGATCAGATTTGATGTATGAGCTTTAAACCAAAAAGCAGTAACTGTGGGTCACATGTGGCTAGAATATAAGCCACAAAATAAGCTAGATACTAAAAAAAAATTATGGGGACCTAAAGATGACCTGGGTGACTAGCTAAAACCCAAAACTCAGACTTGGAAAAGCTCAAATGAGCCCTGTGCAAGAGTTGCAAAAGCTGAGAAAAACTCAGCATAAGCTGAGTTTTGGAGCAGGGCAGTTAGGACCTAAAAGACAAGCTCTTTTGAAGCTTGTAGAAAAATCACAAAAATATGCTAAAATGACAACAAGAAACTAGAGCAGTAGGGCTTTCTAAAACCACAAGTTTCATTGAAAATGATTAAGAAATGAGCTTATGAAAAATCTTCCTAGTTGAGCCCAAAACTGACTTTTCAAACTTTTGACTTTTGATGAAAACATGGAAAGTTGACTTTTATGGATTTTAATCTTGATTTATGAACTGGAATTGATATATATGGATGAAATAACAATGATGCAAGCTTTATCTATGACTTCTAATCACAGAACCATGGTCTGCAAATCTCAAATTCCAACAGTGGCAAGCTTAAGAGAGATTTGATGATTTTTGACTTTGGGTGATTAGCAAGCAAAAGTAATGACTCAATTGAGCTAATATGAACTTAACAAACATGAAGTAACAAGTAATTACCACTGCACTAGTTATTAACACAGGTAACAAAGCTAAACCAAACACCTCTTAAAAACTGAAATGCAAACTGAAATGAGAACAAACACTAAACCAAGTTGATTTCTTGATTACACTAAGCTTACAGGACTTAAATAAAACTATTTAAACAAGTATGAACTAAAATTGAACACAGGTAAAGATACAGGCTTACTATGCAAATTGGATGAAAAGCTAAAAGTGAGAAGCTCACTCACAGGTACCCCACTTGCTTGCAGGCTAAACCAAGACCCATGACTACACTAATTGAATCTAATCCAACCCATATCAGATGTCTGCAACACCAAACCATGCTCAAATCCAACTAAGCTTAAACAGTTGACTTTTGTTGACTTTGTAACAAAATGACTTGAACTTTGAATATAAGCTTATACAAAGCTATTATAAGCTAATATGAACTTGTTTGATATCAAATACAAGCTACTGAGAGCTTTATCATAAGAAATTGAGAATGAAATTTTCAACAGTGACAGGAAACATGAAATTTATCTCAAACTTGGATTGAAAACTTCAAAAGCTTAATACAATGATTAGTTAACTTGAATTTGATACATGAAAACTGAAATTACACTATTTTGATTAAACTACAACATTTAAAAAAAAACGACATTAGAGAAAATATAAAAACTAACTAACTCCTTTTTGCTTGCATCTCTCCTCTCTTTTATATGCCAACTGCTTCTCACTAGACTTCTGAATAGTTCCCACTTGGTTTTGAGCCATTGGATCTTCAAAATTGCCATATGTCGTTTTTGGCGCCAAAATGGACTTTTGCAGTTTTTGGTTGAGTGATTGGGTAGAGGATCATTTAATGGAGTTTGGCTCTTTGGTGAGGTGGAGGGGGCAAGAAAATGATATGGAGAGGAGGGGGGATGGATGTGGTTGATTGTAGCAGAGAGCAGTTGAAAGGAAGGACTTTGGCGCCAACTTGTTTGACCAGATATTTGACCACAGGTATTAATAATCCAAGGGGGTTCATAATTCATTTTGACAGGGGGTCCAAGAGGTAAAGGCAGGCCAAAATGGTTTAAGGGCTTATAAATACAAGGACTTGTTATGCAATTTTCTGAAATTAGAAGGACCTAGGCTGCCAATACAACAAAGTTGCTCCAAGGACTGAAATTGACAAGTGTTAATATTACAAGGACCAAAGTTGCCATTTTCAGATTTTCCAAGGACCATTTCTGCCAAATTTCAAAGTTGAAGGACCATTTTTGTAATTTTCTCAAACTTTTCATATTTTTCACCAAAGGACTAAATTTGACAAGTTATGATTTAAAAAGGACCTTTGGTGATTTTACTTTTGAAATTATGTGCTCAGGGACTGTTTTTGACAACTTTTGAAACTTGGGGGACTAAAACTGCAATTTTTGCAAATTTGATATGTTTTTCATCTGATTTTGATATTTTTGCATTTAAAACACATAAAACACTGATTTGTGATATTTTTATCATTTTGATGTGTTTCTGAGTGTTTTCAGATGATTTTGCAGTTTATATTGTACAAAAATGATGAGTATTTAGAGACTCATCAATCCCCCACACTGAGATATTGCTAGTCCCTAGCAATGATTTGAGAAAACATAATGGATTTTAAACTCTTTACCAAAAGCCATTACTTCTGGAGTAGCCAAATGTTTCAGTTCAAGTAAGAACCATGGTACACTGATAACCATGTGATTTTGAGCAAACCACCAGCTTTCAACGGATTTGGTTTGTCTTTACCAGAAGCCGTACCCTTCTGGACTAGCCAACTCTTAGATAAATTATCAATATTATCTTTGGTGAGCTGATTACCAATTATGGATTTTCCACTGCCTTTACCACAAGCCATAAACTTGCGGGCTAGCCAACTCTTTACTTTTTAGGATATGGTGAGCTGAATACCATACAATTTTGGGCAAATTGCAAGCCATAAACGGATTTGATATATCTTTACCAAGAGCCGTTTGCTCCTGGATTAGCCAATCCTTTTGTCTTACAGACATGGCGGACTGATAACCAAATGAGTAAGTGTAGAACACTTACTCCAAAAAAAATTTTGGCCAAAAACGGGGGAATTGGTATAATTATATGATAAAATTCGTGAGAATTCCCCCCCACACTTAGAAATGAATATTGCCCTCAATATTCAAAGTACCGGCTGTTATGCCGAAACAAAGAACGTAAAAGGGAAATACTACGGCCATTATTTAGAAAGGTTTTTTTTTTTTTTTTTTTTTTTTTTTTTTTTTTTTAGATAATATATATATATATATATATATAAATAACATGTGGGGCACTCCCCCACACTTAGGTGGTAGAAAGGGGGTAAGAAGACAGAAATATGGGTGAAAACCCATATAGTGTGTGCTACTGTTTTTGGTTTCCGAGTCGCTAGCTTGACTCGACCCCGAATTCATTTGTTCATGGGGAAGCAAGTGGAAGATACAATCTCCATCGGACTTTCATTCAAGATGTTTGGATAAACATTGAAGCACGTGAAAGTTCCACACCGATGAGATATAGAGAAACAGAGACAGACCCGGCTCACAGATGGAACATGAAAATGCCGGGGTCAAAGATAGTGTCCTCACTCCCGAAGGAGTGAAGAAGAGAGGAAGTCACCGAGTAGGTGAAGAAAAGAAAGAAAATCATGATAACAATCATGACTAGATCTTCTTCCTCGGGATTAAGTGCAGTTGCACTTATTTGGATTTTATTGGTTGAGCTCTTAGGGTTGGAAGGCATCTCGGTTGGGAGGGTGGGAAGATTTGTCATAACTATGCAAATTGAGATTCTCTCCCCCCGATCATGATTTTTGCCATCCAAGCAATCATACTCCAGCGGAGATATGATATGAGTGAGTTCACCGGCGAACTCCTCATGAAGAATATACGGAGGTGGGACATGTGCGGTACTTCGTGGGCTATAAATATGCACCTCGTCCATTATAGTCTCCGTGTCAGACTCATCACTATCAAAGATTGGATTAACTGAATTTAGAGTAAATTCAGAATCGAATTCGAATAAAGGATTAGTGATAGTCGTATTAATTGTTGTGGAAACAACATGGTCAACATCCTCTTCTAAGTTGACGATCTCGGAATGTGGAAGTGATGCATCAATAAATTCTATGTCTTTAGAATATAAAGAATCGGCATCACTATAATCACTGTCAAAATCTGAGAAAGTCTCAACAAGATCATTTGTAAGAGGAGAAAACACATCACACTCTTTGTCAAGAATTCCCTCAGACTCACTTGGGATCGGGATAAGGTTCTCAACATTCGATGATTCCGTTTCCGGAATAGTGCTGAGATGTTTATCCCCCATGGTTAGAGAGTTAACGGGCTCTTCGTGTGTGGTTTCAGCTGACAAACTTTCATCATCATCGTCACTATCATCATCATCGTCGATGTAAGTCGCGAGCCATCGGGCACGTCTTGCAAGTGCTCGTTCCTCGATTCGTATTTCTTCAAGACATTTTTGAATCTTAGCGGCTCGTTCCTCTTCTTCAAGTAATTCTAGCATAGATTTTTCGTTGCGAGACGTTTGGTCTTCGGCAAGTTCTTCTAGCATACTTTTCTCACGAGGATGTTGATCAATGACGGGAAATTGTTCAATGACGGAAAATTGTGGGGGTTGGAAATTGTCAAAACAAGGAGTGTTATAACAAGGATCAGATTCATAGAAATTTTGATTCCATGATTGACATTGGTAATCATAATGAGGACCCCCACAAAATTCACAAGAATACGTCTCCATCTCATAGTGCGGGGGTTGGTTGAGGAAATTAGTTGTTTCATTGTAGGGATTTTGGTCATAGACAAACCCGTTTCCCGGATTCACAATGCCACAACCGGGGCAATTTCCACCATTTTGAGGTCCCCCACACCATTCACAACCAAATTGGTGAGGATGAGACATAGAAAGAATCAAATGGATAGAGGGTAAAAGAAATGTAGAATCAAAAGATGTGAGAGGGTAAAGATGGATATTTTTGGATTTTTGAAAAACATATTGCAAAAACAAAGAATGAAAATATTTTTGGATTTTTTAACACTTTAGGAAAAGTGTTAATGAACTTTTTGAGATTTTTGAAAACTTTACAAAAAACTTTTTACAAAAGATGGGGTATGTGCAAGAATGGATCTGAAAAAGGCTAAACACACGCTAAAGCCTCCCCGGCAGCGGCGCCAAAATTTTGATTGGTGCTAACCGTCAAGTCTAACAGACTTAAAACAGCTCAGACACAAATACAATTAAGATCAGGGAATATAGTGAATTCCCGGGTCGTTAAGTCCCACGGAGGATGAATTGGTGTTTAAACAACTTCAGATGATAGAATGATCACTAAGGATAGTGATCAATAAGGATATTGATGGATAAATACCTAAAGAAAAGATCTATAAATTAAAGCGACTTAAATGCAAATTAAGAAAATTAAAAAGATAAAATCTATTAAATAAACGCTATCACTATTTTTAGAGTGATGAACGTTTAAAACTTAAAACTAAAAACTTACGTTTAAATAAAAATAACGTAAACGTACAAATAAAAACGTGAAACTTACACAATATAAATCCTAAAAATATGAAAGATACATTTTTACAATCCTAATTATATAAGAAAATTATTAGAAAAGGAAAATTATTTTTAAAACTATTTATGTAATTATTATTAATTAAAAACTAATTTAAACTATTTAATAATACTCTAAAACAAAAGAAAATATGAAATAAGACTAGAAAAATAAATTTAAGACTTAGAAAAATCTAAAATATGATAAAACTAATTTTAAAACTGAAAATATATTTTTTAGACTTTTTATGTATTTATTATTAATTTAAAACTATTTAAAACTAATTAAATTACTAAAAATACCAAATAAAAGGAGAAAAATAGGGAAAAATACTTTTTAAGCTTTTTACATTTATCTAAACTTAAGAAAAATGAAAAATTATTTTTTTGAAGCTTTTCTTAATTATTTGTATTAAATGCTAATTAAAAATGCTTAAAAACTAATTTAAATTAGGAAAAATAGCAAAACAACTAGGAAAAATCTGAAAATTTCAGGAAAAGTCTAAAATGATATAAGGAATCTGAGAAAAATGGAAAAATAGGTGCTTATGTGGGTGAATTTGAAACTGATATGAAAGTGCTTCTTGAAATAAGCTCTTATTAAGCCAAAAGCTCACCAAAAGCTACCCAATGATTACAGAAGGCTATAATAAGCTAAAATGACCAAAATGCAACTGAAAACAACAAGTTCTAACCACTGATTCACCAGTTTGATCAGATTTGATGTATGAGCTTTAAACCAAAAAGCAGTAACTGTGGGTCACATGTGGCTAGAATATAAGCCACCAAATAAGCTAGATACTAAAAACAAATTATGGGGACCTAAAGATGACCTGGGTGACTAGCTAAAACCCAAAACTCAGACTTGGAAAAGCTCAAATGAGCCCTGTGCAAGAGTTGCAAAAGCTGAGAAAAACTCAGCATAAGCTGAGTTTTGGAGCAGGGCAGTTAGGACCTAAAAGACAAGCTCTTTTGAAGCTTGTAGAAAAATCACAAAAATATGCTAAAATGACAACAAGAAACTAGAGCAGTAGGGCTTTCTAAAACCACAAGTTTCATTGAAAATGATTAAGAAATGAGCTTATGAAAAATCTTCCTAGTTGAGCCCAAAACTGACTTTTCAAACTTTTGACTTTTGATGAAAACATGGAAAGTTGACTTTTATGGATTTTAATCTTGATTTATGAACTGGAATTGATATATATGGATGAAATTACAATGATGCAAGCTTTATCTATGACTTCTAATCACAGAACCATGGTCTGCAAATCTCAAATTCCAACAGTGGCAAAGCTTAAGAGAGATTTGATGATTTTTGACTTTGGGTGATTAGCAAGCAAAAGTAATGACTCAATTGAGCTAATATGAACTTAACAAACATGAAGTAACAAGTAATTACCACTGCACTAGTTATTAACACAGGTAACAAAGCTAAACCAAACACCTCTTAAAAACTGAAATGCAAACTGAAATGAGAACAAACACTAAACCAAGTTGATTTCTTGATTACACTAAGCTTACAGGACTTAAATAAAACTATTTAAACAAGTATGAACTAAAATTGAACACAGGTAAAGATACAGGCTTACTATGCAAATTGGATGCAAAGCTAAAAGTGAGAAGCTCACTCACAGGTACCCCACTTGCTTGCAGGCTAAACCAAGACCCATGACTACACTAATTGAATCTAATCCAACCCATATCAGATGTCTGCAACACCAAACCATGCTCAAATCCAACTAAGCTTAAACAGTTGACTTTTGTTGACTTTGTAACAAAATGACTTGAACTTTGAATATAAGCTTATACAAAGCTATTATAAGCTAATATGAACTTGTTTGATATCAAATACAAGCTACTGAGAGCTTTATCATAAGAAATTGAGAATGAAATTTTCAACAGTGACAGGAAACATGAAATTTATCTCAAACTTGGATTGAAAACTTCAAAAGCTTAATACAATGATTAGTTAACTTGAATTTGATACATGAAAACTGAAATTACACTATTTTGATTAAACTACAACATTTAAAAAAAAACGACATTAGAGAAAATATAAAAACTAACTAACTCCTTTTTGCTTGCATCTCTCCTCTCTTTTATATGCCAACTGCTTCTCACTAGACTTCTGAATAGTTCCCACTTGGTTTTGAGCCATTGGATCTTCAAAATTGCCATATGTCGTTTTTGGCGCCAAAATGGACTTTTGCAGTTTTTGGTTGAGTGATTGGGTAGAGGATCATTTAATGGAGTTTGGCTCTTTGGTGAGGTGGAGGGGGCAAGAAAATGATATGGAGAGGAGGGGGGATGGATGTGGTTGATTGTAGCAGAGAGCAGTTGAAAGGAAGGACTTTGGCGCCAACTTGTTTGACCAGATATTTGACCACAGGTATTAATAATCCAAGGGGGTTCATAATTCATTTTGACAGGGGGTCCAAGAGGTAAAGGCAGGCCAAAATGGTTTAAGGGCTTATAAATACAAGGACTTGTTATGCAATTTTCTGAAATTAGAAGGACCTAGGCTGCCAATACAACAAAGTTGCTCCAAGGACTGAAATTGACAAGTGTTAATATTACAAGGACCAAAGTTGCCATTTTCAGATTTTCCAAGGACCATTTATGCCAAATTTCAAAGTTGAAGGGCCATTTTTGTAATTTTCTCAAACTTTTCATATTTTTCACCAAAGGACTAAATTTGACAAGTTATGATTTAAAAAGGACCTTTGGTGATTTTACTTTTGAAATTATGTGCTCAGGGACTGTTTTTGACAACTTTTGAAACTTGGGGGACTAAAACTGCAATTTTTGCAAATTTGATATGTTTTTCATCTGATTTTGATATTTTTGCATTTAAAACACATAAAACACTGATTTGTGATATTTTTATCATTTTGATGTGTTTCTGAGTGTTTTCAGATGATTTTGCAGTTTATATTGTACAAAAATGATGAGTATTTAGAGACTCATCACCTAGCATAATAACCGTGCGATGCGACTACAAGTATTATATAACAAATCCTTTTGCAAAAAATGTTTTTAGTTTTTATGTATTCCATTTCAATATTAAAGATTAAAGAACATTTCTTTATTTTTGTCAAATTCTTTTTATTTGTAAAGTTATTGTAATGAAATATTAAAACTTAAAAAACATTTCTTGTCAAAAAAAATTACGTGATACCAGTTGCACATCGCATGGATACCATTGTTTATTATTCAATGCGTAAACATAGATACCAAAGAAAGTCTATCATGTTTTTTTCTCTAATATACACTGCTTAAACGATATTTTCGTAATTGTTCCATGACGACGCTCTTTAGCAAAAATAGAAGTTGTTTACAAGAATTACACGCATCCATACTTGACGCAACACCTAAAACTTATCGGTAAATGTACACTTCATCTAAACAGTCAGGGCCGTTTCATGAATTAAAAAAAAAAAAAGTAGAGTCCTGAACGAAATTATATAATGAGGTATTTTAAGATGGAATGTTATATATAAAATGTCATCGTTTTTAAGATATAATGCAATTAGTTATTTAAATGTTATAACATATTATCCATTCAAGTTATTTTCTCAGCTTAAAACCTTTTTATTTGTGAAAAATATGTATACACATGCATATAATTATTAACGGGACGAATTTTGGAGCCTCTAAAATTTTTGGACCATGAGCGATCGCTCACCTCACACTTTCAAAGATGGCTCTGTAAACAGTTATGTATAAAGTTAATTATTTTAAAACACCGAATCAAATTTTGAAAAAATAGTATGATATCCGTTGCCATTTGAGTTTTATCATGTGATTTTAGGTTTTGAATATATAGTAAATAAGTATTTTGATATATATGACAATTTTATGTTTTGAAAAGATATATATGTAATTATATATTTAAGTGGGGATATATATGCAATTAGTAGCAGTTGGAGAGATATATATGCAACTACCCTAAAATAAAAGTACTCTATTATATATTAGTTGTGCGGACGACGCCGTTTTGACGGGAAAACAAACGTAACGACGTCATTTGTTGTATGTCATGACGTTTTGTTGTTTAGGCTATGTCGTTTGGTAGTTTATTGGGTTATTTTCTCGTTTTTGGGTTGTACTTGAGTTGTTTGATGTAGTTTTTTTGGCCCATTTTCGTTATAAACTAAGTAGCTCACCAAGCTCTGTGTTCGTTACAAACTAGGCGAAAATGCGTATCTTCTTCAACACGTACGTGTCCAAACCCTCGATTTTGTGTCAGATACTCAATGGTAATAAAATACATGCAACCCCCATTTCTCTCTATACTCTCAACTCTCTTTCTCTAAATATACACACGGTGGTCTCATCTCTCTCTCTAACTTATTCTGGTTAGATTTGAAGGAGTGGTGATTGTTTAATGGTTTAAAGATCAAGATAGAAGTCTGGTTAGCATTTCATTGCACGACATTTTTTTTATTTTTTTTTAAACTTTGTTTGCTATTATTGGAATGGTAGATATGTGTTTGTGTTAGTTTAAGCTTTGTGCTATGTCTCATATGTGATAATAACCGTTGATTTTAGATTATGTTCTACAAGTTGTGTTTTATTTATCATTGTTTTTCTTTCAATTTTTTTTTTCAATTTGTATGGTGTCTTTCTTTTTTTGGTTAACGTAGTCAGTTAACCCTAATATGCTGAAGACATAAGAAAATAAAACATTTGCACGATAACAAATTTGAATATGCATATTCATCTTTTTATTATTATTATGAGGCTCATATTGGTATACAGTTCAAAAAATAGGTTTAAGCTTTTTCATATCTTTTGGAGTCTAATATTAGCTCATGCATGCTGATTTTATACGCTTTATATAGTCCGTTGTCGTAAGTGATTTATGATAGCCTTTTCAATCCTGATGTTTGGTCATAAGTGTTGATTTTATATGTTGTGTGTAAGTTGTTTTCATAGCTTCTGATTTCTTAAATGATGGAAGCTATTTTTTTGTATAAGTTATGGTGATCGCTGATGATTTCATAAGTGTTGTTAGTTAAAAAAAAATTAAATTGATTATTCGTTTTATAAGTTGGTGCGTCATTGTAAAAATGGATTTTCGGAATGACAATGCATAGATGCATTCATTTTTTTGCGATTAATTTCATTCGATGTAGTTTCTCGACCGTCTTTAGAGTTCCAGACCAGATTAAGTATCTGTTCTTATTGGTGTGCGTAACACAATCAAAATTTTTCAGCATACAGATTAGCTGTAGCACAAGTACTTGCATCATTTAGGTTTGCATCATTTACGTAGCACAAGTACGTTCATTGTCTCTTGAATTTTTTTAGTTTGTTTGGTGTTAGTGGATTTCTGGATGTGTGTTTTTGTTCGTTTAACCATTCTGATATCTTTTGGATTCTGGTGTGTGTTCATGCATGCCGATTTTATAAACTTTGTATTGTGTCATCGTAAGTGCTTTGTGGTATCTTCTAAAGCTTGATATGTGGTCAGAATCGGTGATTTTATATCATGTGTATAATTTATGGTCGTATAATTTATGGTCATGACTTCTGATTTCTTTAGTGCTACAAGCTAATTTTTGGACGCGCGAAATAGTTCTTTTTTTTACATTTCTATGCTATTATATGCTTTGTATAACTTATGTTAATGACTATTGTTTTAATAAGTGTTGTTAAATAAAAAAGGAAACTGATTTTCGTTTTGCAAGTTGGTTCTTAGCTGTATAAGGTGGGTTTCAAAAGACAAAACACGAATGTTACCATCTTTTACACTTAATGTCCTTCATTGTAGTTTTTTGATCGTTCTTATAGTTGCAAAGGTTATTAAGGATATTTTCTTATATTTGAATTTATGTTTTAAGCTTGAGATTGATGTTGTTATCGTGGGAATTGAATTTCTAGATGTACGTTTCTGTTTGTTTAAGTTGTGTGATGTCTTTTAGAGTTTGATATGTAGTTATGAACGCTAAATTTGTATACTTTGTATAATATGTGGTCGTATGTGCTTTATGATATTCTTTAAAGAATGATATGTGATAACAAATGTTAATTTTATGCGCTATGTATAAGCTCTCGTCAGAGTTGCTGTTTTGATAAGTGCTGAAGGTTATTTTTTGCCTCTGGAAAATAAGTGCTCCTTCATATTCTTGAAGTCTGATATGTGCTCAGGAGCATTGATTTTATGTGTTGTGTATAATTTGTGGTCATAACTGTTGATTCCGTAACTGCTACTAATTAAAAAATGAAAATGATTTTATGTTTTAGAATATTTTGTGTTTACAATATATTTTGATATAGGGACAACATGGCACTATATGAAGTGAGTTTGCGAAGGCAATATGCTGACTTTATCATATTTTTTCCTTGATGTCCTTCAATGTAGATTTTCGATTGTCTTTAGAGTTCCAAAGATCATTAATGATTTGTTTCTATATCTGAATTTATGTTTTCAAATTGTCATTGATGTTGTTATTGTGGGATCTCTGTGCACCGCAAGGCCAAAGCTATCACAACACAAACTGGTTGCAGCACAGGTACAAATTTAATTTGTAACGTTAATGCTTTACAGTATCAAACATTAGTCTAAGGTGATTCTGTTTTTTGCATGCTTGATTGTACGCCGTAAACTGCAACCTTTTTTTGCACCCAATACCAGGTCTGAGCATAAAGATAAATATTATTGGTACAATTATTAATAGATTGCTCTCTTTTGTATTTAAGCTATCCAATAAATGTCAACATGGCATGATAATGTTTAGGTGAGGAGGATGAAAGAATAAATATAAAGGTTTTGTATGATGCTTGGAGGAGGATTTTCCTACGAATTATGGCCAGATTAATAGGCAAGCGCCAGGATCCAAGCCTATTATTTGTGCGGGCTACATCATTTTAGGTGAAAAATGGCGGTCTTATGGGAAGGGATATGTCGTTACGGACTACTTTATAACCTTTTTCAAAATTATGATGTCACTATTTGAATTATTACGTCATCTACATATTTCATTCAAGTAAATTTCTTTTTTTTTTACGAGAAATAAGATTAATTAAGCACAAACAAAGACAAACAAATACTTAACTTGTAACCAACAATGGACTATTTATAGTCTACATGATTTAAGCAATCAATTTCATTTCGTAAATATTTTTCGAGTTACAGTTTCATTTTTTTCCATTTTTATGGAAACCCCGTACGATTTATGTTTTACGTTTTTTTTAAACCTACGTTTCTAGAATTTAACAACGTTTACACGCTTCGTGAAACTTATCACTCAACTAATATACCAAGATTCAATATATTAATAAGTTTTATGAATTCTATATTTTTACTATACCCTGTTTTAAGTTTCGTGATTTAATAACTTAACGTTAGTAATTACTAGGACTAAACGACACTCTGTAACACAATATATTATCAAACTTAGCTAGCAAGTTTTAGCATAAATATCTTATATACACCTCATACCTTAGTTAGTCATGCCTAATGACTCACTAAGACACTTGGCCTTATCATACTTCAATTAGCATGAGATCATTCCATGTATTTACTAACTAGTCTAAGTAAACTAAATAACTAAAATGTCTTACTTATACTTCCATTCTTCAACCTAGAAAACTCCTTCATCCTCCTTGTTTCATCCTCCAAACCAAACGAGAAAACTCCTCCATCCTCTTTGTTTCATCCTCCAAACCAAAGCATCAAATAATCCCTAGCTTCATCATCTTTGATTTTCGATTAACAAGTATCACATTACCATTGAAGATCTTGTTAATCCCTACATGAATCAAGTGTCATTCCTTTCATTCCATGGTTAAGTTGCAAGCTACACAAAAGGTGATTTCTTGGAAAGTTTTCCAGCCTTCTTACAAGTGTTCTTAGTTAATTATCAAGAGTTTTCAAGACTTGGTTTAGAGTATTGAAAGCTAGGATTTTTTGTTGAAAGATTAAGTTAGTGTTCTTGTTTCTCTTTTCTTAAGGCTAAAAGTTGTAAAAAAGATCATGCTTCTCTTCATTATTTTGTTTTTCCTACTCATTATATGCTTGTTATATTGATCATGTTGTACCCAACCTTAAAACACAAGTAAAACTTACTTATGATTTTATCTGAAACTTATGTTGGTAAACTAGTAAGGCAACTTATGTTATAAAAGTGGCAAAAACATGAAACCATGACCTTGAATAATCTTATGTAGTTGTAGAGGAAATTAAAACAAAACTATAGTCTTTGAAATCATGTTAAAAGGACTTATAGATTGAAAGGTATGACTAGATAAGTTACTAAAAGAAAAGTTGATAAAACGCTTTATGATCAGAACTAAAACCATAATTTTGACCCTCTTCTGGTCCGAATTAGCAAACGTTTTAGCCAAAAAATGCAAAACGAGAGCTGTTTACTACCAAAACCAAAACAGACTGTTTTTGACTTAAAGTAGTTGTTTCAAAAGATTAATTGTGATAAACTATTTTTATTTTCAATCTTGGTGACTTACAAAACTTAATACTTCTTATAGAAATGTAACATACAAACCTTCTAATAAACTTTCCTAAGTTTATTTGACCACCGAAATAGTGTATTTCACAACTAAAGAGAAATATGACCAAAAATCGGTTTTTAATTCATTACCATAACTTATAATTTTTATAACTTGCGTTAAATATCAAACTTTCTTAAAATCCGTTAACAAGACATAAACCAACTAAGTTCACAAACCACATGACCATTTAAACACATGTCATATAATCAAACATGCAAAATATACGTTTTACATATTAAGTACTACGTTACTAGGAAGTTTCATGTAAGGGGCCTATTTAGGGTGAACGTATTGACAAGTTGTTGGATTTACGATTTAAAGTGTCCTAGCTCCTCATATGTGTACTACATAACATCTGAATTATGATAGCCCGAACAGTGGTACGATATTTAACTAAACACTTTTCATAAACTAAACCGTGTCTATAAACGACATATACGATCACTACAAATTTTCATGTACAACATCATGATCAATATAATGACTTATATAGAGTTTTTATATTTTCACATCATTATTCAAAAACCTAAGACTCAACATCATATTCTAGATTCCACGTAGAGGTTTTCCCGACTTATCCATCGATTTTGTTATATACTTGATACCATCCACTCACGGTGAGTTCACAACCCTATTTTTTTATTATTTAACTATTTTATAAACCTTTAGGGGAGATACATGCTATTTTTACTCAAAACGCAATTACTTGAAAACTATATTTGTACTATATCTATTTTTATTGATACTTGAAATTACGTACTTGAAAGTATGTGCTTGAAACTATGTGCTATATCAATTGTTATTGATACCTTGAGTTATGTGCTATGTTAATACAAATAAATCGTAAAAACGTTTATTAATATTTAGTGATCTCTTTGTGTTTTGTTGATAACAAATATAAAGTTATCATAAGTAAAATGATAAGGATACATGTTATTTTTGTAAAGCATTTATATATATAATCATTTGACATTAATTGTTGTAATGATTCACTTATCGTAATAGTTTACTAGGATGGGTAAAAACCATAACCTATGACCCATACCCATGGAGCATATCCATAACCCATGGAGCTAACCAATAACCCATTGACTAGATGCATTGCATCTTCTAGATACATTGTATCTATTTGGATATCCATGGTCCAAAGTCTAGGACCCATGATGTAACACCCCCAAATCTCGATACAGCGGAAGACTTAGTCAAGTTTTCGGGGCGTTACTATTGGATTGGTATCGCACACAAGTATAATAAAACATAACCATTTAACCCTTCAAAACCAATCCCAAATTTAAATATCCAAAACATTTAATCCAAAAGTATGATTATTAGGCCCAAAACATAGTTTAATAAAATAGGTCCCCATAGTTTATCAGAGTCAGAAATGATCCTTGAACCCCGCCTTCTTGCCAAGCTTCCACAATCCACATAATCCAAACATCTTTCAATTACCTGAGAAATTATGCTAAAAGGTCAGCTAACGCTGGTGAGTTCATAGGTTTAAGTTCATCAAAATCATAGTGGACCAATAAGAGTTGATTTGCTATGCAAGACCTAAGATAGATAAACACCGTTTTTACACCGATCCATGCCGGATCACCAATCATAACACACGTCCCGCATCCAGGGACAACTCGAGCTCGCGACTCTAGTCCAGCACTGTCGTGGCAAAATCTAGAACAATTGCCAACCCCGGACTAGGTCGATGTAGAAGTCTATTCTTAGTTAGTCACGGCTAACCTAAACTAAGGCAACAACTACCACACATCTATCTAAACAGTCAAGCATATAAGCAAATCCAAAATAGTTTTCACGGTCCAAAAACAACAGCATGATTCTCACCCCAAAAAAGTTCAAAACGTAGTTAAAACGTATATAAAAGTGGAGCTATGAAACTCACCTCAAGCAATCAACGCACAATCAATGCACAAATATCACTAGCAGAAGATAACAGAAATCACAGCACAACAACTATCGACTCGGCACAACCTATTAATGTAGACCAACTTTAATACACATATTCCTCAAAATCAACGTCATCTACCCCAATATATTCCATTTCTTTATTTCCAAAAACGTCTCGTTTCACCATTTAATCCTAGTGTTTGGTATCCTCATGTGGGTGTATCGACTCAATGTGATGCCATGAATGCACTCAAACAACCAATATATAACTAAATGCGACACAATGAGACCTCTAAACGATAAACTCTATAGTTCAATAAGTTTCGGAATAACTAGTAGACCTTATCGAATTCGTCAACTCGATAAACTCATTCATTTATTCGCGTCGCTTATTATCCCATAAATCAATCGTATCCTAAAGAGTCATAAGGATAAGTCACCCATTAATAGGGTTACCCAACGTATCTAGCGGGCTATTATTATATTCGTCAACCTAATAAGTCCGCTACCCATGTGGATCAACACTATTAATGCTAGGTTATCCGTAACCCATGCACACATAACGCAAATAAATGATTACTTATCCACTATTAAATGTCCACAATTGACATTTATTGATAAACGTGTACTCGAAACCATAATTACTTATTTATTACAAAACATTTCCAATTTAGTCGTTAGTTTCCGTTTAAAACTAGTAAATAACAAGATACATCTTTTTATTGATATTTTTGGTACAAAAGCCCATTATTATTTACATTTCATAGTTTTATTATCATTTTCATATATAATATATATTTCGTCAAATCCCATTATTAGTTTCATAACGTTATTCGTTTCGAGTCCACAAGCACGAGTCATAACTTCTCGGCTTTTCATCAATCAATAGTCCAAATTATACTAAAGTCCATGTTACGGCTTTGTCGGGGTCAACTATTGACTAAAAAGTCAAAGTGACGCCGACGTAGCTCAAAGTCACAATATATATATCAAGTCCATAATTAATAGTCACAACGTCGCAATTCAATCCCAAACCAACGCAAAACAATCTCGCCAACCAATCAATCAACCAATTATACTCGAAACCAATGTTATGACCCTAATGGTCATGACACGATCGCTGTCACGACCACGTGAACCAAACAAGCTTCTAAAAGCTTTTCGGCTCCACGCGTCTCATCCAAACCTCAACTAAACCAATCAATAAGCTATCCAATCGACCCGACTCTGACCCAAGACCCAAGTGGGTCTCGTACGCCACTTAAGAGCCACGTACGAGCCCTATGTGGTTCGTACGTCCCATATGTCTCAACCAAACATCACCAAACCAATTCTACAACACTCCAATCCAATCATTCAAGCTCCAAACACTAACCAAACACAAAACCCATCAACTATTTCTAATCAAGAACATGCAACTAAACCCTAAAATGCAAAACCCATCAAATTAATGCACCACACATGTACCAAACACTAATTACTTGTTTATTTCAACACTAATTAGCTTTAATTTCAAGTTCCACCCAAAAGCCCCAAAATTAGAAATTAGGTCGAAACCCTAATTTGAAATTCGTGGGTTTATATCACCCAAACAAGCTCAAACCATGTTCCCTTTACCTTATCTAATCACCAATTGCAAAAGCCCTTTGAAACCCTAAAAGTACGAATCTTAATTCTTGAATTTGAAGGTGTTAATGAAGTCCAAATTGAGTGTATGATATATGGTTGGAAAGAGGAGAAAGAGATATTTCTTTTGGTGGTGGAGGTGGTGGTGGACGCGCCTTGGTGGCGGCGGTGGTGGCCGGACAAGGGCGGCGGCCAAGTGGTGGTGGTGGTTTTAGGGTTTCTAGAGAGAGAAATAAGAGAGAGGGATAGATGTGTGTGTGTTTTAGAGAGAGAAATGAAAGTCTCAAATGAGGGTTGGGTGGGATATTTATATCCTTAAGCTAGGGACTTGAAAATAAATAAAATGGGAGGGGAGGGGGCGGCCTTAAGGAAAAAGTGGGGGTTCGGGTTGTAACTTTTCGTATCTATCTCGTTTACCCATTCCCGAGGTCACATATCATCCCCCGAGTGTCCCAAGACAATTATTTTACTTTCCAACATCGTTACTTACGTTTTTCCACGAGTTTTGACTATTTATTTGTCAATTTTCGAGTTACGGTCTAAAAGTTACCATAACTCTTGTTTTAGGCTTTTCTAGTGCCGAATCGAATAGTGCCTACCAAATAGAGTTAAAACGCATACGATAACTCATTTAATAATGAAATAAACCGTAAAAACCAATCGACGATATAAAATCAAGTCACGGTTTATAAAAATAGTGTTAAAGGCAAATCTCAGTTTAATTTAACGTAATGCGGTTACCTAAAATAGACTCCCTAAAATTGCCAGTTGTCACAGCCTCCCAGCCTCAGAAGAAACCCGTCCTGGGTTTCACTCCTAGTTGCTTGGTGTAATAAATAGTTTAGGATACTTCCTACAGAAAACGTCCTCACGTTCCCAAGTGAACTCCGGTCCATGCCGGGAGTTCCAACGAACCTTAACAATCGGAATACGTCTATTCTTCAGCCTCTTAATCTCACGATCCATAATCTCAATCGGTTCCTCAACAAAATTCAATTTCTCATCAATACGAATATCTCTTAAGGGCACAACTATGTTTTCCTCCGAAAGACATTTCTTAAGATTACTAACATGAAAGACATTGTGTACACTGCTTAATTCCGATGGTAGCTCCAAGCGGTATGCTACCGGTCCGATTCTTTCCAGGATTGGAAAGGGACCAATATATCGGGGATTGAGTTTTCCACGCTTTCCAAAATGAATCACTTCTTTCCAAGGAGAAACTTTCAACATAACACGATCTCCAACCTGAAATTCTAAAGGTTTACGTCTCTTATCGGCATAACTCTTTTGTCTATCACGAGCGGTTTACAACCGGTTACGAATCTGAACTATCTTCTCGGTGGTTTCTAAGACAAGTTCGGGACCTGTAAGTTGACTTTCGCCAACTTCTGCCCAACAAACAGGAGAACAACATTTTCGGCCATACAATGCCTCAAATGGAGCGGCCTTAATACTAGAGTGATAACTATTGTTATAGGAGAATTCGGCCAATGGGAGATGTCTCTCCCAGCCTTTGCCGAAATCAATAACACATGCTCTAAGCATATCCTCTAAAGTCTGAATGGTTCTCTCGCTTTGACCATCGGTCTGTGGATGGTAAGCAGTACTCATATCCAAATTCGTTCCTAAAGCTGTCTGTAACGACTTCCAAAAGTGGGATGTAAAACGACTATCCCTATCAGAAATGATAGATATCGATACTCCATGACGCGATACTATCTCCTTAAGATACAATCGAGCAAGCTTATCAAGACTATTGGTTTCACTAATGGCTAAGAAGTGAGCAGACTTAGTTAAACGATCAACTATTACCCAGATAGCGTCATTGCCGCTAACTGTTCTCAGTAATTTAGTGATAAAGTCCATGGTTATTCGCTCCCATTTCCATTCCGGGAGTTCGGGTTGAACTAAAAGTCCTGATGGTTTCTGATGTTCGGCCTTAACTTTAGAACAAGTCAGGCACCAACTAACATACTGAGCTATATCGGCTTTCATATTGCGCCACCAATAAAGTTTCTTAAGGTCCTGATACATCTTATCGGCTCTGAGATGAATAGAGTATTTTGAGTAATGCGACTCGTGCATAATCAACTCACGGATTCCACCATGAAATGGTATCCAGCTTCTGTCTCTGAAGCATAATGTTCCATCGGAACGCTTCAAGAAGCCATTTTCACTTTCTACCATTCCATGAAGATTCTCATAAGGACGGTTCTCTTCCGTCAATGCCTCTGCCTGGGGCGGCTAAAATCTGGGATGGTAAGGGCGAAACGATGGTCATTCCTAAGGATCTAACAAGTAGGGGTGGAATGTCCTCCTTACGACTAAGTGCATCAGCCACAACATTAGCCTTACCAGGATGATAACGAATCTCACAGTCATAATCACTAAGCAATTCCAACCAACGACGTTGTCTCATGTTCAGTTCCTTCTGATCTAAGATATGCTTCAAACTCTTATGGTCGGTAAATACTACACACCTGGTTCCATACATAATGTCTCCAGATCCTAAGAGCAAACACTACAACACCTAACTCAAGGTCATGGGTGGTGTAGTTTTTCTCATGATTCTTAAGTTGTCGGGATGCATAAGCAATCACCTTCTCACGCTGCATCAAAACAACACCTAAGCCCTTATGCGAAGCGTCGCAGTACACGACAAAATCTTCACTTCCTTCAGGCAAAGCTAGGATGGGCGCACTACACAACTTCTCCTTCAGAAGTTGAAATGCTTCTTCTTCCTTTTCTCCCCATTCATACTTAACATCCTTCTGTGTTAATTTGGTCAGCGACTTAGCTATCTTAGAAAATCCCTCAATGAATCTCCTATAATAGCCTGCTAAACCTAAAAACTATCGGATTTCTGATGGGTTCTTAGGAGCTACCCATTCCTTAATGGCCTTAATCTTAGCTGGGTCAACATGAACACCTCGACTATCTATCACATGACCTAAAAATTGCACGGACGAAATCCAAAATTCACACTTAGAGAATTTGGCATACAACTTCTCCTCTCTTAGCAATCCTAAAATGAGCCTCAAATGCTCTTCGTGCTCCTCACTACTCTTAGAGTATATCAATATGTCGTCTATGAATACTATCACAAACTTATCCAGATATGGCTTACACACTCGGTTCATGAGATCCATGAAAACCGCTGGTGCGTTGGTCAAACCAAACGACATCACTTGGAATTCATAGTGTCCATAATGAGTCCTAAATGCAGTCTTAGGGATATCCTCTTCTCGAACTCTAAGCTGGTGGTAACCAGATCGTAAATCGATCTTAGAAAAGACACTAGCTCCTTGGAGTTGGTCGAATAGGTCATCTATTCTAGGTAACGGATATCAGTTCTTCACTGTTAACTTATTGAACTCCCTATAATCGATACACATCCGAAACGATCCATCCTTCTTCTTCACAAACAACATTGGTGCTCCCCACGGTGACGAACTTGGTCGAATGAATCCTTTCTCTGACAATTCTGCCAACTGTTTAGACAGTTCCTCCAATTCTCTTGGAGTAAGTCGATAAGGTGCCCGGGCTACGGGTGCCGGGTATCTACTCTATTTGGAATTCCACTTGTCGAACAGGTGGAATCCCTGGCAGATCGTCGGGAAACACATCCGGAAATTCTCTAACGACGGGTACATCATTGAGGTGTCTTTCACTCTTCTCCTCGCTTTTCTTTTCAGAAATTCGAGCCAAGAAAAGACAACCTCCTCTATCGATGTACTTCTGGGCCTTAATACAAGAGATGATGCTCAACCGGGAAGGACTTCCACAGTCGCTCCGATCTCCTTGTATGCTCAGAACTTTTCCGCCATACGGTAAACGCAAAACCTTCTCATCACAGATGATGTGTGCACTGTTCTTCGATAACCAATCCATTCCGATAATGATGTCAAAACTTCCTAAGGTAACTGGCAATAGATCTATACTAAACGGGCGGTCTAGGAAACTTAAGATACAGCCTCAAACTACGGTGTCTATCTTCTCTCTATTCCCATTTGCTAATTCCACATCGTAACTAAACCCTAGAGGTGTTTGGGAGATTCCTAGTAATGGCATAAAATTGGTGGATACGAAACTCATATCCGCACCAGTATCAAATAGTATGGAAGCATAGCGATTATTGAGAAGGAACGTACCCCGTAACTACGTTAAGGTGCTCACCAGCTTCCTTCCCAATAGCGTAAACACGCGCTGTTCCCATGTCTCTCTGCTGATTCCTAACACCCTGGTTTCCCTGGTTTCCTACAACCTCACGCTTCACAGGGTTTAAGCCATTACCTCCTACACCTCGTTTAGCAATTCCTCCTACATTACCGGGATTTCCTCTCATCCACGGCTCTCGGCACTCATTCCTTAAGTGTCCCTTCTTTCTACATCCAAAACATGTGACAGTGGCCTTCCAGTCCGATCCCTGTGCAGTTTGAGCTACAGCAAGTGGTCGAGACCCAGTCTTTGGCCATATGTCCTACCTTAGAGCACTTCCAACACACATTCGGGCATGGTCCATGGTGGTGTCGGTTACAACGACCACACACAGGCTTACTACCCTCATAATCATTCCTACCTCCATTTCCTATGACGAACACTCTGGATGTCTCTTGCCGTTTGTTGCCATTCCATTTAGCAACTTCGTTCCTCTTCCTCTTATCACTCTTATCATTCTTACTCTTACTTCCTACTTCTAACACATATGAGTCCATTAAACTCTGAGCCACAGCAATTGCCTCTTGCAAATTGACTGGTTTGGCAGCGATGACATCATTTCGAGTAGCCAAAGGTAATCCATCAGTATACCTTTCAATCTTAAGTTCTTCGGTACGAACCATCTCAGGACAAAGCAAGGATAACTCTTGGAAACGACGAGTATAAGTCGCCATGTTAGTACCCTTAACTTTGTGGTTCCAGAACTCACTCTCTAACTTCTTAACTTCATTCATAGGACAGTAAGTCTTAATCAGGAGAGCCTTAAATTGAGTCCAAGTCATACCATAAGCTACATCAATTCCTACTGCTCTGTGGTAATTGTTCCACCAGGTCAACGCCTCGTCCTTCAAAGTGAAGGTTGCATACTTAACCTTACAATCCTCATCACAGTTACTCACAGCAAACACATATTCAGTTTTCTCTAACCACCTAGTTAGGTAAACTACTCCCTCAGTTCCTCCAAAATCAATGGGACCACAGAATCGGAACTCCTTATAGGTACAACCTCGAGTTCGATTCAGCACTGGGGTCCCACTAGAAGTGTTAGAAAGATTAGCTTCAGCTAGCAGTTCAGCGACACGCTGCGACACTAGCTGGTCAATGTGGGCTGGGTTCACTAGTGGAGGGTTTTGTGGAACAAGACCATTCTCAGTACGGTCGTTCACATTCGGGTTTTCTTCAGCTGGGTTATCAACGTTCGGGTTCTCAACATGTGGTGCGGTCGGGGTCGGACGACGACCTCGACGACCAGGGGCAACAACAGCAGCAGGAGCTGCTCGGTTGTTCCTAAGCAAGTTTCGTCTTGTTGCCACCATTCTGGAGGCAAGAAGAACAGTTTCATAAGTTCACAATTTACGCTCTAAAATGGAGTTGGGTTCTAAGGGTCAACCAATAACGCCTGAACACATAATCAAGGCCAAAAGGGACAACACTATACTAAAGCGAAACAATCAACACCGCATCATAACTAAGGATGCACGTACTCATAACTATAAATCATAAGTTTCAAAAGTGGAAATACATGAAAGGATTCGAAGAAATCAAAAATGATCCTAACGACAATAATAATAAACAACTAGGATAATCCTACGTCTCGAACCAAGTACTGCTTAGTTTCAAGATGGTACAAAACCAGGAATCTAATACTAACTAGCCACGTCTACGAATATCGCTCACTGACTTCCTAACGTCATCAACCTCTCTCCACAACGATGCTAACTCAACACGTCGAGCGTCACGATCACTCTTAAGCTCTGTAACCTCTCTCTTTAACTCACCAATCCTACGCCAAATCGCTCTATCAGCATCACGAGCTGTCGCGAACCATCTAAGCAGGTCCCCAACCTGCTCCTGGAGCTCCGACATACCATCATGCAAAACCATAGTCCTCCTGACTATAGTACCCATATCAGCTCTAAGATCCTCTATACTAGCTCTAGACACTCCAACCAAACGATCTGTCAATCTACTCAGCCTAGTACCCTGTGAGGTAATCCTCTCCCACATCAAACCTGTCTCGCCATACTCCTATGGCTCAGAAGCAATCTCCGATGGTATCCTAGATCCTAACGGGCTACCTATCTCAGGTGAATGTGGTGGTGAATCAAAACCAAAAGGCTGTCCAGGGGACTCAGGCTCAGGCAAAGGAGAACCTGGTCCAGGAGAATGTGCAGGACTCTGCAAAGGAGGAGTACCCCCTTCTGGGATATCCTCATTATCCTCCTCCTGAGGATCCTCATCCTCATCAACATACTGCTCCTCAATCTCATCCTCCTGTTCGACCTCATGCTCCTCCTCACCCTCATCCATAGGGAAAGAGTCCATGAGTCGGAGTCTCTGTGCAGGTAAATCCTGAGGTGGTACACTAGGAGATCTAGGCCTCCTAAGACAAGGTGATGCTGGTGGTCTCACGGACATGCGGGCTGTGCTATAAGAAAGCCTAGGAGTCTGTGCTCTCGCTAAAACCTGATGTAAAGTGAGCTGCCTAGATGAGCTAGGACGATCTGATGATGAACTAGAGTGACGGGCGATCTTATAAGGATCACCCTGCGCAACCGTCATGAGAGTCAATGCTGGCGAACTAGCAACAACAAGGACCTCCTCAGATACATCATAAGCTAGTGAAGGCATAGTCTGTGACAACAACATAGGGTAGGTATAAGTGTTCGAAACAACTATTTTTAATAAGCGCATCGACTTAACCAAAACACATATCACAAAATGAAAGCTTTAAAAGTAGAGGTACCGCATTACTCAAAACATGCCTTTAAATAAAACACATAAGTTCCGTTCCATCACATAATCTCATATCAAATCAATCGAGTTCAAAACTCCCAAAATCATAATATACCGTTTACTCAAATCAAATTCCGCAATATCTCGATAATCACATCTCATTTCTCAAAACCAATAATCATATCTCATTTCCAAAATCAATAATTGTATCTCGTTTCCAAAATCAATAATCATATCTCCCAATAATAACGTTTCCATAATCAGTTCACAATATCCCTTAACATATCATCTCATAATTCAAATCATAATTCATACCATAATCAATTAAAAAGCTTCGGCTTGGCAAGCGGGCGTGCGTCGGTCGAGGATTAATTTTTCTTAAAAGCGGTTATAGTTTAGGGTTTATAAAATACCTAATTCTCTATAACCTTCAGCTCTGATACCAATCTGTAACACCCCCAAATCTTGGTACAGCGGAAGACTTAGTCAAGTTTTCGGGGCATTACTATTGGATTGGTATCGCACACAAGTATAATAAAACATAACCATTTAACCATTCAAAACCAATCCCAAATTTAAATATCCAAAACATTTAATCCAAAAGTATGATTATTAGGCCCAAAACATAGTTTAATAAAATAGGTCCCCATAGTTTATCAGAGTCAGAAATGATCCTTGAACCCCGCCTTCTTGCCAAGCTTCCACAATCCACATAATCTAAACATCTTTCAATTACCTGAGAAATCATGCTAAAAGGTCAGCTAACGCTGGTGAGTTCATAGGTTTAAGTTCATCAAAATCATAGTGGACCAATAGAGTTGATTTGCTATGCAAGACCTAAGATAGATAAACACCGTTTTCACACCGATCCATGCCGGATCACCAATCATAACACACGTCCCGCATCCAGGGACAACTCAAGCTCGCGACTCTAGTCCAGCACTGTCGTGGCAAAATCTAGAACAATTGCCAACCCCGGACTAGGTCGATTTAGAAGTCTATTCTTAGTTAGGCACGACTAACCTAAATTAAGGCAACAACTACCACACATCTATCTAAATAGTCAAGCATATAAGCAAATCCAAAATAGTTTTCACGGTCCAAAAACAACAACATGATTCTCACCCCAAAATAGTTCAAAACGTAGTTAAAACGTATATAAAAGTGGGGCTATGAAACTCACCTCAAGCAATCAACGCACAATCAATGCACAAATATCACTAGCAGAAGATAACAGAAATCACAGCACAACAACTATCGACTCGGCACAACCTATTAATGTAGACCAACTTTAATACACATATTCCTCAAAATCAACGTCATCTACCCCAATATATTCCATTTCTTTATTTCCAAAAACGTCTCGTTTCACCATTTAATCCTAGTGTTTAGTATCCTCATGTGGGTGTATCGACTCAATGTGATGCCATGAATGCACTCAAACAACCAATATATAACTAAATGCGACACAATGAGACCTCTAAACGATAAACTCCATAGTTCAATAAGTTTCAGAATAACTAGTAGACCTTATCGAATTCGTCAACTCGATAAACTCATTCATTTATTCGCGTCGCTTATTATCCCATAAATCAATCGTATCCTAAAGAGTCATAAGGATAAGTCACCCATTAATAGGGTTACCCAACGTACCTAGCGGGCTCTTATTATATTCGTCAACCTAATAAGTCCGCTACCCACGTGGATCAACACTATTAATGCTAGGTTATCCGTAACCCATGCACACATAACGCAAATAAATGATTACTTATCCACTATTAAATGTCCACAATTGACATTTATTGATAAACGTGTACTCGAAACCATAATTACTTATTTATTACAAAACCTTTCCAATTTAGTCGTTAGTTTCCGTTTAAAACTAGTAAATAACAAGATACATCTTGTTATTGATATTTTTGGTACAAAAGCCCATTATTATTTACATTTTATAGTTTTATTATCATTTTCATATATAATATATATTTCGTCAAATCCCATTATTAGTTTCATAACATTATTCGTTTCGAGTCCACAAGCACGAGTCATAACTTCTCGGCTTTTCATCAATCAATAGTCCAAATTATACTAAAGTCCATGTTACGGCTTTGTCGGGGTCAACTATTGACTAAAAAGTCAAAGTGACGCCGACGTAGCTCAAAGTCACAATATATATATATCAAGTCCATAATTAATAGTCACAACGTCGCAATTCAATCCCAAACCAACTCAAAACAATCTCGCCAACCAATCAATCAACCAATTATACTCGAAACCAATGTTATGACCCTAATGGTCATGACCCGGTCGCGGTCACGACCACGTGAACCAAACAAGCTTCTAAAAGCTTTTTGGCTCCACGCGTCTCATCCAAACCTCAACTAAACCAATCAACAAGCTACCCAATCGACCCGACTCTGACCCAAGACCCAAGTGGGTCTCGTACGCCACTCAAGAGCCACGTACGAGCCCTATGTGGTTCGTACGTCCCATATGTCTCAACCAAACATCACCAAACCAATTCTACAACACTCCAATCCAATCATTCAAGCTCCAAACACTAACCAAACACAAAACCCATCAACTATTTCTAATCAAGAACATGCAACTAAACCCTAAAATGAAAAACCCATCAAATTAATGCACCACACATGTACCAAACACTAATTACTTGTTTATTTCAACACTAATTAGCTTTAATTTCAAGTTCCACCCAAAAGCCCCAAAATTTGAAATTAGGTCGAAACCCTAATTTGAAATTCGTGGGTTTATATCACCCAAACAAGCTCAAAACATGTTCCCTTTACCTTATCTAATCACAAATTACAAAAGCCCTTTGAAACCCTTTGAAACCCTAAAAGTACGAATCTTAATTCTTGAATTTGAAGGTGTTAATGAAGTCCAAATTGAGTGTATGATATATGGTTGGAAAGAGGAGAAAGAGATCTTTCTTTTGGTGGTGGAGGTGGTGGTGGACGCGCCTTGGTGGCGGCGGTGGTGGCCGGACAAGGGCGGCGGCCAAGTGGTGGTGGTGGTTTTAGGGTTTCTAGAGAGAGAAACAAGAGAGAGGGAGAGATGTGTGTGTGTTTTAGAGAGAGAAATTAAAGTTTCAAATGAGGGTTGGGGTGGGATATTTATATCCTTGAGCTAGGGACTTGAAAATAAATAAAATGGGAGCGGGGGGGGGGGGGGTGCCGGCCTTAAGGAAAAAGTGGGGGTTCGGGTTGTAAATTTTCTTATCTATCTCGTTTACCCATTCCCGAGCTCACATATCGTCCCCCGAGTGTCCCACGACATTTATTTTACTTTCCAACATCGTTACTTACGTTTTTCCATGAGTTTTGACTATTTATTTGTCAATTTTTGAGTTACGGTCTAAAAGTTACCATAACTCTTGTTTTAGGCTTTTCTAGTGCCGAATCGAATAGTGCCTACCAAATAGAGTTAAAACGCATACGATAACTCATTTAGTAATGAAATAAACCGTAAAAACCAATCGACGATATAAAATCAAGTCACGGTTTATAAAAATAGTGTTAAAGGCAAATCTCAGTTTAATTTAACGTAATGCGGTTACCTAAAATGGACTCCCTAAAATTGCCAGTTGTCACACATGACCCATGACCCATAACCCATAACCCATTACCCATTACCCATGGATAATGAGGAGCGTCCCACGGATCCTCCAGTTTACACTGGACGGATCCCTCATGCAAGGGATCCGTGCAACAGTGGCAAGTTTTTGCCTATAAATAGAGAGCCATTTCCTCATTGTAACTCACCACTCTTCTTACAAATTCTCTCATATATTCTTTCATTCTTCTAATCTCAGATCTCTTGATCTAGATAGTAGTTCTTCCTTTTTTCTGTTGTGATTCTCATATAGGTCCTTCTCTAAGGCGAGATCACGAGCTTCTACAAGTCATCTAAGCAAGGGGTCCTTGATTGATTTGTTCCTGCACAAGATTTCTGTAGCAAAGATCTTGTATTTCATATTTCACATATTTGTTGTGTTATAGTAGTGTTGGTTTGGTCCTCCGTGTTAAGGACTTGGTATTTAGCTTTGTACCGGAAAAAGTGTAAGCGACGTTGTGAAGGCTTCTCCGCCGAGTTGAAGGAAATTGTTGACATAGTGCTTGAACTCTCGAGTAGGTGACTCGGGGAGTGGAGTAGGGTAAGGAAGGTGTCCTTGTAGCCGAACTACTATAAATCGGTTGTGTCATTTCTATCCTTTACTTTACTTGTTTTCTTTACTTGCATTACTTATAGATCCATACTTTCTCTCCATCCATACAATTTCACATAACATCGAATCTAAATTTTTTGAAACTAAGTTAAAATCGGCAAAACTATTCAACCCCCTTCTAGTTTTCCACAATTGGTATTAGAGATAAGTTTACAAAAGTTTTAAAGTAAATAGTATTTTAAAAACTTTTCGATCACTATAGGTTCTGAAAATTATAAAGAAGGGCAATCTATGCAACGACCTCCACTGCTTGAAACTAATGGTTTTATTTATTGGAAAATAGATTCGAAACGTATGTGAGGTCAAAAGATATTGATCTTTGGTACATCATTGTTGAAGGCGATTTTGAAGACACTACAAAAGATGAAACCGGAAATTTAGTAAACACACCTCATGATCAACTCACCGATGATCATAAGAAAAAGCTTTCCAAAAATAGTGAAGCTAAAATGGTTTGATACAATGCTTTACCCAAAAAGGAATTCGAAAGAATTTCTATGCTTAAAACCTCTAAAGAAATTTGAAATTCTTTAGTTGTAACTCATCAAGGAAATCAACAAGTTAAAAAACAATAAAATAGATTTGTTTGTTCAACAATATGAACAATTTTCAATATCGGATGAGGATACTATAGATAATTCTTTTGCTAACTTTAATACTACAATTACATCATTACAAGCACTTGATGAGTCTTTATCTACTCGTAATCATGTTAGGAGATATCTAAGGGCACTTCCATCCAAGTGGAGATCTAAGGTGACGGCCATTGAATAATCAAAAGACTTGTCAATCCTCACCCTCGATGAACTCATAGGCAATTTAAAGGTCTATGAGCTTGTCCTCGCTAAAGATTCCGAAGCCTCAAAAGAGAAGAAAGAGAAGCATAAATCTCTTGCCTTAAAAGCCAAGAAGGTCTCAAGCGATGAAGAAAACTCTTCTTCGGATAGTGATGACGAAGAATATGCTATGGTGGTAAGGGATTTCAAGAAGTTCTTTTGAAGAAAGGGAAGATATGTCAAGCAACCATATGATCACAAGAAGGGGTTTCGGAAAGGCAAAGAAGACAAGAAAGCAAGGGATGAACGCGCATGTTTTAAATGTAAGGACCCTAATCACTTCATTAGTGAGTGTCCCAAACGTGACGAACAAAAAGCGTTCGTGAGTGGTTCGTGGGGAATGAGCGAGGAGGAGGACGAAGAAATTTGTCTCATGGCAAATGACTCAAATGAGGTGTGCTTAAAGGTCGACCTAGATCCGAATGAATGGAACAAGGATAGCGGGTGCACGAGGCACATGACCGGAAATAAAGACTTATTTTCCACATACGAATCCTTCAATTGAGGAAATGTGGTATTTGGTAATAGCAAGAGCAAAATCATCGGTAAAGGTACAATTTCTCACAAATCTTTAAACCATTAACGATCTGTGTCACGTAGAAAAGCTAAACTTTAACCTTCTAAGTATAGGACAAATATGTGATAAAAAGTGTAACGTAATTTTTAGTGAAACCAGTAGTAAAATATTGAAAAGCGGAATTACTATAGGAAGAGGCATTAGAAAACATGGAGTCTATGTCATTAAATTCGGTAATGAACCTAAAGACAAACTTTGTCTTACTTTTATGGATGATACTTCGACCTTATGGCATCGAAGATTGGGTCACGCCAATATGCGACTTCTTCAATCGCTATCATCTAATGAACTAGTAAGAGATCTACCAAAATTAAAATACGAACATCATTTTTGTGATGCTTGTAACGTAGGAAAACAAGTCTATGCTAGTACAAAGCTAAAAATATGGTCTCTACTACTAAGTGTCTAGAACTACTTCAAATGGATTTATTTGGTCCATCCGTTGTTCAAAGTTAAGGAGGTAACTACTATACTTTGGTCATAGTGGATGATTACTCTAGGTACACATGGACTAAATTTTTAAAGAATAAAACTGAAACGTTTGATTACTTTGAAATATTAAGTAAGAAAATCCAAAGACAATTAAGAAGTCCTATAGTGTCTATTAGAACGGATCATGGTAGGGAATTTGATAATGAAGTGCAATTTGGAGCTTTTTGTGACGCTAATGGTATTACTCACAATTTCTTGGCTCCTCGCACTCCACAATCGAATGGGGTAGTTGAAAGAAATATAGAACCTTACAAGAAATGAGTCGCACCATGTTAAATGAGAAATCTATTCCTCAAAATTTTTGGTGCAATGCTGTTGATACATTAACGTACATACTTAACCGAGTCTTAATTAGACCATTTTTAGGTAAAACTCCATACGAGTTACTTCGAGGCAAAAAGCCTGCATTAGAACATTTTAGAGTCTTTGGTAGAAAATGTTTTCTACTTAACACTAAAGATTACCTAACTAATTTTGATCCTAAATCAACCGATGGTATCTTTTTTGGTTACTCTCCTAATGGCAAAGCTTATGTCATATTAAATAAAGAAACAATGAAGGTCGAAGAGTCATTAAACGTAAAATTTAATGAGAGTCCACCTAAACCTACCCTACCTCTTTTCGATGACGAGATAATCGAAAGTGAAGCCATAGAAATAAAAAAAATACAAACAAAGAAGATGAACCATTAAACAATGAAATCATCAATATTAAAGAGTCTAAAGATCACCCCGTAGATAAGGTCATAGGGAAGTTAAATGAAAGAACCTTAAGGTGTCAAGCCCAAAACCAAAGTAGTTTATTTTGTTTTGTCTCAACCATAGAACCTAAGAATACACAAGAAGCCATAAAAGATGAAAATTGGGTAATGGCTATGCAAGAAGAGTTATATCAATTTGTTTCTAACGATGTTTAGACACTTGTCCCTCCACCTAGGAACCAAACCATAATAGGAACTAAATGGGTATATAAAAACAAGTTAGATGCAAATGGTGTAGTGTCTAGAAACAAAGCTAGACTCGTTGCCCAAGGGTATAATTAACAAGAAGGAATAGACTTTGATGAGACCTATGCCTCCGTGGCTAGATTAGAGTCTATAAGAATACTTCTTGCTTATGCTTGTACTAATGATCTTAAGCTTTTTCAAATGGATGTTAAAAGTGCTTTTCTAAATGGTTTTATTAACGAAGAAGTTTATGTAGCTCAACCTCCGGGCTTTATCGATTTTGAAAAACCTAAACATGTGCATAAATTAAAGAAAGCTCTTTATGGTCTTAAACAAGCCCCAAAATCTTGGTATAATAGACTCAAGTCATTTTTAATCAAAAACAACTACACCATGGGGTTAGTTGATAATACACTTTGCACTAAGAAAAAGGAATCACATATAATTATTGTTCAAATATACGTGGATGATATTATATTCGGATCTACTTGTCAAGACATGTGTGATGATTTCTCTAAAATCATGCATGAAGAGTTTGAAATGAGTATGATGGGAGAACCAAGTTTCTTTCATGGTCTACAAATCAAACAAGTAGAAGATGATATCTTCTTTAATCAATCTAAATACATAAAAGAGATGTTAAAGAAATTTGGTTTAGAAGAGTCAAAACTCATAAGAACACCAATGTACTCCAACACTAAAATTACAAAAGATGAAGACGGTGAATCCGTTGATAACACAAAATACCGTGGCATGACTGGTAGTCTTCTCTATCTTACGGCTAGTCGGCCGGATATCATGTTTAATGTTTATCTATGTGCTAGGTTTCAAGAAGACCCTAAAACATCACATCTAGAAGCAGTCAAAATAATTTTTAGATACATCAAGGGTACAACTCAATTAGGATTATAATATCCTAAGGGTACGGGGGTAGAAACTATTGTATATGCAGATTCTGACCATGCAGGTGATTATGTTGACCGAAAGAGTACAAGTGGTGTATGTACTTTTATGGGATGTTGTTTGACATCTTGGTTCTCGAAGAAGCAAACAACATTGGCCATATAAACAACCGAAGCCGAATATGTCTCCGCCGCAAAGCATGCCAACAAGCACTATGGATGAAACAAGCGTTAGTTGACTACGACATTCATTTAAGTGACATAGCCAATCTATGCGACAAAAAAGGTGCCATCGACTTAAGCAAGAATCCGGTGTTACACTCTCGCACCAAGCATATAGATATCCGTCATCACTTCTTAAGAGGTAATGTTCAAAAGGGGATCATTTCTATCGAGAAAGTAGCATCCGAAGACAACATAGTCGACATCCTCACCAAACCATTGAAACGGGAACAATTCAACTTGCTTCGTCTTGGTATTGGTCTCATGGAACAATCATCGTCATTTACCTCTCAACTCTACAAGGTATGTAAACATTATCCTTCATAGTTTCTGAGTCTAGGATCTCTATTTCACGCACAACTCATGAACAATACGAGAATTTTCAAAACCCAAGGTAAACTTTATTTTTACAACATGTAATTTCATATCTATTTTTCTTAACCAAAAGATAAACTTTTCTTTAAACTAAGAAACTTTTTCGAAATGCTTTCTAAAAGATACTTCTTCGCGTATCATTTTCCTAAAAGCTATTTCTCACGTCTAGGACAAACCTTTTTCATTATTAATACAAAGTAAAAACCCGTTTTCATTGCATCTCATGCCTTTTGAATGCTAAAGGGAACACATAACTAATATGTATTTTCGGGTACATTCAGTTAAGAAAAAATGAATTTAGGAGCACTCAGGTTATCTCACATAATAGTCTACTTTTTCACTTCTAGTCTATTTTTCCTTTTCGTTTTAGGAGTCGAGATAACCGCAACTCCAAATGGTTTGCATATAGGCACACACTAGGCACAAATGTTTCCAAAAAGAAAATTTTGAGCTGCCTGAGTCACCAGTACCACGAATCCCAGCATTAACGCTGGACGGTTCCCTCAAGGGAAGGATCCGTGGGAACCGTGAGACAGAAGCTGAAATTCTCTTCTATTTTTCTCACTTTGGTACCAAACTTTCATATATTCATCATTTTTACCTCTTTCACTAATGAGTATGTTACTTAATACTTGTGTTCTCATAATCACATGCCTTAAAAATTCATATCTAATCATTAGATTTTAGTCCACATTTTGGGTCAAGCATTCATTACAATGCATTATTTTCTCTATAAATAAGGTTCCCAATATTCTTGCATCTTCATCACTCTCAACCTCATAAACAACCATCATCATGTCATCCAAAAGATCTTCCAACATTGATGAATCATCTAGTGCAAACAATCCTCTTCAAGAAATCCAAAACTTTATCCTACCACCTTTCGTAGTGCCACCACCCAAATCTAGAAAAATCGCACGGATTAGCATCCGGCCTTGTTGTTTAGCCAAAATATTGTCAAATAGTTCATCACCAACTACTCATTCACCACCAAATGATTCCATAGTAGCACCTCCCTCATCTCCAACAAGCACACCACCATCATCACCTATCAAGTCTCCACCTAAGATCACTCTATCGAAACTCTTTAAGACTCCGAAAACACTCCAACAAATCAACCCAAAAGAACTAGTCTTTTTAACACCTCCCACATCTCCAAACACAATTTACAAAGACCTTGTAACTTTACCACCTTTAGCTCCCATTGTCTTACAAGAACATCTAGGTTCTTTTCCACCACCACTTCCAAACATTCCGGACTTTGATCCATATTTTCCAACTTTTCCACCACATCTTCCGCATCCCACAAATCAAACTAACCCGGAAACCATCCACACACATTACCCACATCATCTACATTGTGAACATTGCCAATCCACTAGAGAACTTGCAATAGAAATTAGAGACGAGATGCGATTCACACTTAACCACATCTTTGATCGCATCAACATCGTCACTCACCAAAACTTCCATCATTAACCTTATGCAAGCATGGAAGGAATGATATTATTATTTTCTCTATTTTTTCTTTTGAGACATTTTAAAGAACAAACCTTGTTCTTAGTTTTACATGTTTGTATTTGGCCTATATACCACTACACTTTGTCTTTTTATTGCAAGGCTTTGTTTACATACCTTGGCTCTCCATCTTGTTTCTCGTCAATCACAAGATTATATTGCATGTTACTACTAAGTTTTCTTTTTTTTTAGGTATTCTATTTTCTCACTTGACGCCCCTTTCTAGGGGGAGCTACCATCAAGGGGGAGTTAGTGATTCGTAGAATATACTATTTTCCACACTTTATTTCTTCGTTAGGGTCACTTTTTGTTTCGACAAAAAAGGGGAGAAGAAGTAAAACTTATGCTTTCAAAACATACATCTAATCTTAAGTTTTACTCATCATAACATTATATTTTGTCATCAACAAAAAGGAGGAGATTGTTAATACAAATAAATCGTAAAAACGTTAATTAATATTTAGTGTTTTGTTGATAACGAATATAAAGTTATCATAAATAAATGATAAGGATACATGTTATTTTGTAAAGCATTTATATATATAATCATTTGACATTAATTGTTGTAATGATTCACCTATTGTAATAGTTTACTAGGATGGGTAAAAACCATAACTCATGACCCATACCCATGGAGCATATCCATAACACAGGGAGCTAATCCATAACCCATTGACTAGATGCATTGCATCTTCTAGATACATTGTATCTATTTGGATACCCATGGTCCAAATTCTAGGACCCATGACCCATGACCCATAACCCATAACCCATGGATAATGAGGAGCGTCCCACGGATCCCTCAGTTTACACTGGAAGGATCCCTCATGCAAGGGAATCGTGGGATCCGTGCAACAATGGCACGTTTTTGCCTATAAATAGAGAGCCATTTCCTCATTGTAACTCACCCCTCTTCTTACAAATTCTCTCATATATTCTTTCATTCTTCTAATCTAAGATCTCTTGATCTAGATAGTAGTTCTTCTTTCTTTTGTTGTGATTCTCATATAGGTCATTCTCTAAGGCAAGATCACGAGCTTCTACGAGTCATCCAAGCAAGGGGACCTTGATTGATTTGTTCCTCCACAAGATTTCTGTAGCAAAGATATTGTATTTCATATTTCACATATTTGTTGTGTTATAGTAGTGTTGGTTTGGTCCTCCGTGTTAAGGACTCGGTATTTAGCTTTGTACCAGAAAAAGTGTAAGCGACGTTGTGAAGGCTTCTCCGCCGAGTTGAAGGAGTTTGTTGACATAGTGCTTGAACTCTCGAGTAGGTGACTCGGGGAGTGGAGTAGGGCAAGGAAGGTATCCTTTTAGCCGAACCACTATAAATCGGTTGTGTCATGTTTATCCTTTACTTTACTTGTTTTCTTTATTTGCATTACTTATAGATCCATACTTTCTCTCCATCCATACAATTTCACATAACATCGAATCTAAATTTTTTGAAACTAAGTTAAAATCAGCAAACCTATTCAACCCCCTTTCTAGTTTTCCACATGCTATATCAATTGTTATTGATACCTTGAGTTATGTGCTATATCAATTGTTATTGATACTAGGACTGTTATGTGTTATATCAATTGTTATTGATACTAGGAGTTATGTGTCATATCAATTGTTATTGATACCTTGAGCTATGTATTATTATCATTGTTTTGATATTCCCAAATAACGTTTTCTATTGATATCCGACTATTATATCATTTTTTGTTGATATCGGACTATTATATCAATTTCAGTTGATACCCGACTATTATATCAATTTCTGTTGATATCCGACTTTTATGTCAAATTCTGTTGATACCCGACTATTATATCAATTTCTGTTGATATCTGACTATTATATCAATTTATGTTGACATACGATTATTTTATCAATTTCTGTTGATATCCGATTATAATATCAATTTCTGTTGATACACTATTAACATTTTGAGAGTCATGAGCTTAGTACAATAAAAAAAACTATATTTACCGATAAACTGTATTCATTACAATTATACTATAACTTTGAAATCTTTTTGTCCGTACTTTAAACTATAAACTCTATAAATTCACCAACCTTTGTGTTGACCATTTTTAGTATGTTTATCTCAGGTCCATAATATACGAGGCTGGCACGGAAGGGCATGGATACTCAAGAAGGCTATAATATATTTTATCGTTCTAAAAACATTAAAAGCTTTTGATGTATTATGTAATCATGAAACTACTGGGACCTTATTTTTTTAAACTTTGATATTTCAATAAATCGAATGGTAATCCTTTTAAAACGACTCAATTTGAGTTTGTTTTCTATTGTTATAAGTTATAACTGTCATACCGTCGAGTAACACCCAGTTTGAATTCCGCTTCATTCACAAAATTAGGGGTATTACATGCTGACTTTCCTCACGTTCACCATAGATGGTTGGTTTCTCTCACCATACGGATTTTTTTTGGGTATGCTATTTATTGCTTTTGTGGGAATCTCATATTTGCTTGCATTTTAGATTACCATGATTATACTATGAAATATTGTTGATGTGGATATTAAAACAAAAAAGGTTCTTTGTGCCCGTCTTTTGCTCTAATGTTTCACGTTCACTTATTCATACTTTTGCCGGAATGCCATCACCAATACTTTATACCGTGAAACATTACTTTATGCAAATGCAGTTTTCCATATACATCCTAGGTTGTTTTTTTGCATGTAATTTAGATAATAGTTTTTTGGTTATGATGATCTGGTCGACCATTATGTCGTAATTTGGCCAGTGAAAAACCGGCTCCTACTAAAACATAGTCGTGTTTTTTAGGCACTACGATATCTGAGCCAAACCAAAAATATTTTTTCTCTGATTACTGAGCCATTGTTCATCTTTTTATTTAGGCCATCCATGATACGCCAAAGTGTCATATTAATTTTAAGGTATGGAGAGTGGAAGAAATCGATAATATATATATATTCTCTATGATGCTTGCAAGGAGATGTTATGTACCAATAAAATCTTTATATGATTTTTTTTTTGTGACAACAGTTCTTCTTGCACGCTTCCTAGAGAACTTTTACATCGGTTTCTCCCATCCTCCTTACACCATTTTACATATTGCGCGTAATCTAAATAGAAAATTAATAATGTCTTAGGTAAGGCATTTGTTGGATTGTGCAACCCTTTATGCCAGGTTCGAGTGCATAGCAATTCTGCTCTAAATGGGGACACGTTCCCGAATTGCTTTGGTTTCCATTATGATCTGCTTTGCTGACTCAGGTACTCCGTAGTTTTATTTTTATTGTCATGTTTTGTAAAATTTCTTGAATCGCTAACTCTACTGTAAGATATTAAATTTTACGTTCTTTAAAGCTATAAGCTTTCATAAACACAACACACAAAAAAACTACTTAGTTGCTAAACTCTTTTGGGTTTGGTATCCAGAAAGAGCCTTTGGGTTTCAAGTATGGCATACATCCGGTCTAAACTATTATAATATATGTTGTTGCAAAGAAAACCGATAACCCTAAGCCACACTGAACATAATGTTGATCCCAGTTGAACTAGATCTTCTTCCTTAACTTGTAAAAGGATTAGTTATATTAGATAAATCTAACACAACTATTGTCGAAACTGTTTGAATGTATTAAAGATTATGTAGAATCTAATCTTTAATATTAAGAAGAATTATCAATGAAACAGCGAAACAATAAACACACAATTAAACAAACAAGCTCCAATATTATTAATGATAATAATACGAATACTCTTCACATTATTAGGGTTACAAAACCTTGAAGCTAAGCGACTGTGTGTTTCAAGATGTATTTTGTTTCAACGTGTCTAACTCTATGCCCTAGGACCTCCTTTTATACACCAAGGAGTCCTACACGGCTTACAATACTTTCCTAAGTATATAAAATATTTTCTATACTTATCTAATACATATCTGACAAGCAGTACTAACAAAAACACCTAACAGTACTAACTTACACTAACAGTTGTAACTTTACACCAGCAGTCTTAACCTTGAACAACATTAACTTTGTACTAGCAGTCTTAACTTTTGCGCTGGCACTGGCAGTTGTAACTTTAACTAGCAGTCTTAACTTTTTAACCAGCAGTTGTAACCACTTAGCATATTTTCTTTGAAGTTCCTTAGCAACACTAACTTTGTAAGAGCAATAGTAACATTAACATGAGCAGCAATAACACAACCAACATAAAAAAGACTTTTAATCCCAACAAACAAATTATCAGGGTTATGCTACTCAACCACACAAAAATCAAGTCATCCGTACATATCCTAATGCACAATCGGCCTCAAAGTACAATTTCTTCTCAGATCAAGGTATGAGATCACGTCGATCTGTTGGAAAATCTAACAACCAACTCTTTTGGCACAAAACCGTGGAGCCCTGAAGATCTTCCTAGTTAACATAGCAATATAATTTTTCTTTTTCTTTCATGTTTCTATAATTTCATTTTGCATGTTAGCAAAAAGCTAAGTAGTATTATTATCTTTTAGGCGGGAGAAAAGATGGAAACAATTTTCCATCTATTTTACAAGCCCAACAGTGCATGAGCTGGAAGTTTTTGATTATTCCGAGTATACCTTGAACAAAGAAGATCCTTGGTTTCTTCCATAATACAATATGGACTGCTCCAAAATAACTTTGGACAAAAGTTATACTCTAGAATTTTAGCTATTTTGGCATTGCATCTAAAAGAAATGAGAACTTCCATCTCTTGTACAACAATTCGGTCAGCTATGCGATGAAACAAAATTTTTTTTGCAAGCTACATCAAAGCAAGAATGTCCACTGCTATTTTTATGGTCATTTTGTGGTAGACGCAATGGTCTACCTCATAGGCCCCTTTGGCTTGCTGGATAGTGCATTTTTTCAATTAGCTTTTGAGTATGGATGTTGCTTAATTCAGGGGTGTCTTGAGCAGTTGCGAAACCAGGTCTTGCGGAATTTTATGATCGAAGGTTTTGATGCATTCAGAAACTTCAAATAGAATAGAAAAACTGATGTTTGTTACACTTGCTTTATGCTCATTTACTCTATTTTGGAATTTCCACGTAAGCAATACTAAATAACATGATGACCATTTGGATCAGTAGCCAAGCCATCGGCACTAGTGCTTGGGTCATACAATCCTGATTCTTCCATTGTTTTGTTTTAAACAACTTCAAAAAGAGTTTCATGTAATTCGCATTTTGAACAACCAATAAAACTACAATGTCGTATATTTTCTCTTCTGCTCCCCATACCATTTTTTTCAGAATTTATGCAGTTCCTAGAAATGAAAAGCAGTTCAAAAGTTCTCCATCTCTTAAAGACCTTCGTACAATAGCGAAAAGAGTTTGTTTGCATTTTTCGCACTTCCTACAAACAAGCTAGAGTTCAGTGTTGCACTTGAAAACGTTACTTGAATCTAAAAACTCTCAAGTAGTGTTGGGGTGCTCGATATAATCTGAAACTTCTTAGTAATTGATCAAGCACCCTCAACGTCTGTTGCAAATTTTTAGATTCCTATATTGTAAATTTTCTTAGTTTGAGCTTCTCGCGTAACTTATCCGTGTTTAGAGCACCATCTGATAAACCATAAATTGTAGGATTATTCATTTGATTGTTTACCAGCTGGTGCGCTAAACACGGATAAGCTGCTTAAGAATAGCATTACCTTTTGTAACATTTTGAGAATGGGTTACATTTAGATTTCTTTGCATAAATTTTAGATATTGTGACCGTGTGTAAATAGCATTGAATTCTATTCATTTCTCATAACAAATACATAGGGGTTTTATATACAGAAAGTTAAGATGATGCAATTGATAATGAATTTCAAACGTTTTGACATAAATGATAAACAATTTAGTCTTTAAATAGATGCTTATTCGGTACGATTGTACCAACATATATATAACCTTAAACTTCTACACAACAATGGTACATTTTATTTATGTATTAAAGTAGAGTTGAGATCCATAAAGAACCCACACTTGCCTTAGAACCAATCAACAAATCCTAACCATACAATCTAATTTGATCCAAAGGCTTAGATTAAATCTGTGTCACACCCCCAAATTACCTGTTTTGCAGCGGAATGGAATACCTGGGGGATGACTGTCATAGCATCAAAGTTACAGTTATATCGAACGACCTAAAGTGTCATTTTGAAAATATCGTTTGATTAAGTAAAATGACCAGAGTTTACAAAACATAGGTCCCAAAAGATTTCCAATGTACCAAAATGAGTTTGTTACAATCAAACGATAGTTAAGTGCATAAAATATATGTGAGACGCGTTGACACCGCGACTCTATGATAAGTCCACATGCATGCCATGAAATGAATGCCTTAGATACCTGAGATAAAACATGCTAAAAGTGTCAACACAATGGTTGAGTGAGTTCATAGAGTTTTTCTAACATGTAAAGCTTTTAAAGAACGTTCATGCAGCAAAGGCAAAGTTTTTGGTCATTAAGAATAGTCCACAAAGCAAAGGCATTGTAAATCCACTCAGTTCCAAGTTTTGCCCATACAAAACTTGCCACCTGTATGTTCACAACCCACTGCCAAAATATGTATGTCTAGTAGTCAAGTATACGTTGTCATAATAGTTCACAATATAGCACCACGTATATAATAAATAAAGACTGCTCCGAACAAGGGATACTTTATAGTGCTGCTCCGAACATGGGAGACTTTATAGTGCTGCTCCATTCACATAGGGAGACTTTATAGTGTTGCTCCGTTCACATAGGGAAACTTTATAGTGTTGCTTCGTTCACATAGGGAGACTTTATAGTGTTGCTCCGTTCACATAGGGAGACTTTATAGTGTTGCTCCGTTCACATAGGGAGACTTTATAGTGTTGCTCCATTCACATAGGGAGACTTTGCACGCTCCACCAATAAGGCGAGACTTTTAGGTCATATCACGTACGATTCAATAAGTTCAAGCGTTCCATTCCAAAAGTTCAAAATTAAGTTCAAGAGTTTAAGTCGAGTTCCAAAAGTTCAAAACAGTCAAAGAGCTCAAAACATATCATAAGGCTCAAAATAGTCAAAGGGTTCAATATTATGTCCAACAAGTTCAAAATAGTCAAAGGGTTCAATATTATGTCAAACAAGTTCAAAATAGTCAAAGGTTTCAATATAAAGTCAAACAAGTTCAAAATAGTCAGAAGGTTCAATATTAAGTTAAAGAGATTAATTATATGTCAAAATTTTTTTAAATCAAGTTAAAAGAGATTAATTATATGTCAAAATGTTTTAAATCTAGTTAAAAGAGATTAATTATATGTCAAAAGAATTAAATCAAGTTAAAAGAGATTAAATATATGTCAAAAGAATTAAATCAAGTTAAAAGAGATTAAATATATGTCAAAAGGTCCAACTCAAGTTCGAAGTATTCAAATATATGTGAAAAAGTCCATATCAATTTAAAAGAGTTCAAATATATATGTCGAATGGTTCAAAATCAAGGAAGGTGGTTCAAATAATAGTGTTCCTAACATAGTGATCAATTTAGTTCAGGCATAATCTACCTACTAGCATAAGTAGTGAAACAACAGTTATTTAAGTTCATATAAGTGTAAAGTAAAAGCAAGTAGTTGAGCATGTATCTCCCCCGAAGAGTTTATAAAACAGTTAAACGAGTAAAAGTGGGGCTACGAACTCACCTGATGCAATGATTATGATGACAAAAGTGGATACACTAAAATGAGGTGCAATCTCTATCTGCAACTAGTTATATGATGAGGTTTAAGTAACTAGGTTTCCTAAATACTCCTAGGTTTTTATTTCAAAACCTTAATATAAGTAATCTAGGGATTATATAAGCACTTGATCTTGAAAAACTTATGAATTCTTCCTTGGTTTCTAGCTTGGCCGACCATCAAGAAGAAGAAGAAGAGAGTTTTTGATTGTTTCACCTTTTGCTAAGTGTAACTATTTGTTTATGCTAGATATTTTGTATAATAAAAAGGCCTAGTCATGATAAAATATGTGTACATCTTATCTTGGTAGAGATATTTAGTAAATATGATGACTTAGCATGGGGAGGTCGGCCAAGGATATTTAGGGGGGGGGGGGGGGGGATTTGATGTATTTTGTAGTTAAATGTATTTTAATGTTAAGTATAGTGTGTATTTGGTACATGTAATTAATTATTTATTGTAGCGTTAACTAGAAATCGATTTTAACGAAACAAAATAAAATATATTGAAGTCATAAAAATTATAAAAAATACATTTCTTGCAAAAATTGGGTGAAATAATAATTATCGAGTTGAATTTACGAAAACCGTCGTAAATATATATTTATAACAATTTATATACAAAATAAATTTAAAACATCGAGTAAACTAATAATATATTTTTTATAGTCTTAAAATGGGTATAAAAATATATTAGGATAATTTTTGGAAGTGTCGGATCAATTGTTCAAAATAAATGATCGTTCGATAGCGTTTATTTAATACGAAAATATACGTTAATGAAATATGCAAACCCATGCATGAACTAATATGATGATGATGTTACTGATGATATGCAGACTAAGTCTAGTCTATATGTAATGTCCTCAACGATGCTTCATGAATACGCAGCTAAACCCTTACGGTTATGCGAATTTTGATACTCGTAAACCTAGTTTACAAAAATGATGAATAATAATCGTGAATATAAAATTTTCTCTGGAAATGAATAGTGTTTTGTGAATAGTAAAATTTTGAAATAACCTCTCAAAATATCAAATCGACTTAAAAAATGATGAATAGTAACCGATGAATATTAAATTCCCGAGATGAATAGTAAAAATTTTTAAAGTTTGCAAAATGACCGAAAATTGAGAATTGTGACAATCTGATATTTACACTTGAAGGGCAAAAAAGACAATTATATAAACAAAAATAATAATTACCTTCACTCTTTTCCAAAAAAAATTAGGGAAAAAAACACACACACACAAAACCCCGTATATCACTGTTGATCTCCACCGCCGGAAAAATTATCACCACCGCCGAAAACCTTCAATTCCGTCAATCCGCCGCCGTCGAAGCCTAAAACCTTCAATTCCGTCATCAATTTTCACCGTCGAAGCTTAAAACCTTAAATTCCGTCATCAATTTTCATCATAGATCTGTAATTACACCTTTACTGTCGCCAAATCCGTCATCACGCCATCAACGATTAACTCAGATCCACCATGTAAAACCCTAAAACCGTTAAACTATGAAATGACCATAATGCCCCTAATCTATGAATCCGTATAATAACCGAGCAAGTCAAATACTTATGATAACAAAACTATATAGAACATTTGAACTTTATTTCTTTCATTTAACTTACAAATTTAAATAACACATTTAAACACTAATACACTAAATTATTTAACACAATAATAAAATGTATAAATGTATCTTGGAAACTAAATAAATTGGTTTGTTGTGAATGCCAAAATTTTGGCCAAAGAAAGAAGAAAAACGCCTAAATCACTACAAGAAAAAGTAGCTCTAGTGACGAGAATTCAGTGACGAAAATTTCTTTTGGTCACTATTTAGATGAAAATAGTGACGATATAATTCTTCGTCATTATTTTTGGTCATCGGTAGAAAGTCAGTGACGAAACTTATAATTGGTCACTATTTAGTCACTAAATTACATGAACAGTGACGAGAAATTTTGTCATTAAGTATTAGTGACGAAATTTTGGTCACTATTTCACATATTGCGATTAAGAATAAGGGCATTTAGATATGTACTTATTAAAACTTGCATATTCGTATATTAATCAAAAAAGCGTAAACACTATCAAACGTTACGGATAAATTTGTATTATAGAGAAATATGCAAAATTGCAGATATTTAACTTTCTTTGATATTCTCCCCTAAACATATTATTTGAAACCAATGTTTTGAAAACCGAGTTTTTTAATTGAACCGGTCAAGTCATCGGGTTACCGGTTCAATCGCCAGATTAACCCGGTTTCTATTAAAGAAAACTATTTTTTTCAAGCGGTTCGACCACCGGGTCAACCCGGTTTTATATAAAAAAAGGATGAAAAAACCAAACTCGGTCGAGTTTCGAGAACCGAGTCGACGCAAGTCACTTAAAACCCGACGGGTCTAACTGGTTATCTCGTTTCTATAAACCTTTACTCATTTTTTTGGTCGGACCAGGTTCAACCGGTTGAACTGGGTTTTAAAACAATGTTTGGAATATAAATTTTCAAATTTTAATATGTTAAAAAAAATAAAAGAAAAATAAAAAAACTTGTATAACAAACATTTAAAAAAATAACTTAAAAATAACTTATAATAATCAAACTTATATTAGATTAAAAAAAAAAAAAAAAAAAAACTTAACTTGTATATCAAACATTCAAAAGACCGACCCGATCTTGTTTGGAATAACACTTATATTAGATCTCAAAGTAAATTCATCATCTTCGTTCTCACCACCGCCCCTGGACCCCGGTACCACCACCGTCCCCCGTACCACCACCGCTACCATACCACCACCGCCATCTATCGTACCGCTACCGCCGAACAGCTTTATCAATTCATGCTGACAAGTGAATCGTTGATGTCTGACCTAATTGAAATCGCCAGTCTACATATAGCTGAATTGGTGTGTGGTTCTACTAGTGTATATTGAGTAATTTGATCTAATGTATAACATTTTTGCACTTGTATTTAGCGATTGTATAACATATAGCAATTGTATAACATATAGCAACACTTGTATTTAGCGATTGTATAACATTTTTGCGCTCTTTAGCACGAGCGCGAGGATTTGGTATAATGATTTGATGCTTTAGTGAATTGTGTTAAAATGAATTATATGATATGATGTGTAAATTACATACTAGGTGTTCGATTAAATGTCTAGTCGAACTAAGACTCATCTAAACATCACATACTAAGTGTTCGATTAAATGTCCAAGTGTTCAATTTACTCCTGCATTTTTTTGTTTTCACTGCACTCTCGGCTTTTATGTATGATTATGATTATTTCACTGCCTGGTACTTTTGTGCAGCTGATGAAACAATCTGGTTTGCAATATCCGTGTGCATAAGAAAGGTATGTCATATCTGACTTATTCAGTAAAGCCTGGATAGTGAGCATACATATTAGTACTTTTTTAAGTTTGAATCATGTTCAATCCTTCTAAAGATCCATACTTATGCTTTAAGCTGATTTTAGTCATTGTTTGTTGCTATGCAATATGTTTGATAATGTTTTGTGGGAAATTAATCTTTAAACAAAGACATAAATGGCACACTTCTTTCTGTTGGATTTGTAATGTTTTAGAATCTCGTGTTTCATGAAAGACCGAATAAAAAAAGTAACCACTGGGTTAAAGTTAGGCAAGGTTTAATTGACCCTTTGAAGAACCATGAATGACATTTATAACCAATCACGAAACTATGTGATCCTCAGGGCGTTGAGGCTTCACCAGTGATACGTGTTACTCCTGTGACTTGCAGTTTGACCCAAAGTTTGTAGGTACAAATTACACCTGTATGTATATGCAATTCTTTCTGTCCATATGTCCTTATGGTGAATATGGAATTGTTGTTTAAATGCTGCCATGTATCCAGTTCACATTTTTTGCAAACACTATCGCATATTACCGATTAAAAACTTGTATCATAGAGAAATATGCAAAATCACGTGAACCGCTTAACGATTATAGCTTCACTGTTTTCAACTTTGTTAATAGGAAAGAAAAGAGAAGCTAAGGCCCTCATTGATCGAAAGAAAGCATCGTTGGAACCTCTGTACACTTATTTTGTTCTTTACGTAGTCCTCAAGCTGTTCGGGATTAAGGTATGTATGCGACCTCACACCAGATTTAAGCACTTGTAGGGTTTCGTCTCTAACCATGCATGGTGAATTTGGGGTTGGAACCTCTGTACACTTATTATGTATGTCACTAAACAACAGTTGTGTATTGTACTTTACAAGGATTATGGAATGTTTGTCTATAATTTTTGCAGGCATTGACGATTCATATCGTGAGTTATGTGGATAAATTCACATTTATTTACCTGAAGTGAAGCTGTTAAGGGTGCGATTTTATTACATCTGAATAATATCTACTGCAACTCCGTTGACAGATTCAGGACCGGGCAAATGATCAGGATATAATTGGGAGATAAGATTGGTACATACGTGGACCAATATGTAAAGGTCATGGAAAGGTAATTTTATGATGCACGAACATATTAATATTTGTTCAGTATAGCTCATAACTTGTTGTTATTAACTTCTTGACTTAGAGCATTTATCACTGTTTCGGTTCACTCTCGTATATGTTTCTACTTATAAATATACCCCTGGTTGAGTTAATTAGTTAAATAAAGGTTATTATTGTTTCTAGTTAATTAGCGAATTTTAAAGATTAGTGAATTAGTGCTATGAGTGAATGGATGATTAGATTTAGTTTAAGGCGATTCCGGAATCAATACTAGTCATGTTTAAGTTATGAATTTTTCGGAGACGTTTGTGAAAAGAGAAATAAGTTTTTTAGACGAAATGATACTTTTTGAGGAGAGATGATAATAGAAAAATGTGTTCCCATGCTTTGACAGATAGCGTGCTTCAGTTTTTGTTTAATGAGTGGACTACCATGTGATGTTAGCAAACTAAATAGTAAAATATTACTGTGTATTATTAAGTCAGTGCATCAATGTGGAGATGTTGGCACAATGATGAAAATCTGGATTTTTATTTAGTTTAAGAAATGCGGTAAGTGTCGTGGATGCTTGCGGTACGTGCTAGTTAGGAGAGTGATGATTATGTAAAATCAGCCTGTTGTTCAATGTTTATTTGGCAAACACATTTTGAACATGTCAAAATCGTGTACTGATCAATAACTATGGAGGTTGGTATAATCTGGTGATGGTTTTTGTGGCACTCAGTGTACAACTTATTGTTAAATATCGGCTGTTTAACAACTTAATGATGAGCTCTTACCCATAGTAGTAGGGGCTACTATCAATGTATCTTGTCTTTATGTAGTAGCGTTATACGATATCTGAACTTTTGCTAAAATGGCAGGGTGAGCAGTTGAAGCGCAAGAATGCTGTTGAGATTATGGATGAATCTCCAACACCCGAGCCTGTCAAACCTAATATACCCAAAAATCCCAGATACATCGACACGCGTGTGGATGAACTAGTCACTTGGAGCTTTAACACAGGGAGATCAACGGTAAGTTTATACATCTATGTGTAACTGTTGTTTTTTCTTACTTCTGTGTTTTTAGCAGCCCATAATTATGATTGTTTTCAAATTACCCCTTTTCCTACTTAGGGCTGGACCCTCTCTTAGCACCTATAATTATGATAGTTCGTATGGAAAAAAGGCATTACCTATATATATTAAAGGAGCGGGTGTCCCATTTTAATATTCCGCCTCCATTTAAATATTGATTCTTCCTGTCACTTGGGCCGCGTCGCTGTTAGCCCACTTCCGTTCGCAGGCCTTTCAGGTTTTGTTAAGTACATATAGGAATATCCCACCGCCTTATATCATCCTTATCCATCTTAACACATGATACGCACTTATCTTTGATCAGAGTTCTTATCCATCTTCTGCAGATACCCACTGGATTTGTGTGTAAGTTTTTGCTTATTTCGATGCTGGTTTTTGTTATTCCTGCATATACATGATAGTCTTAGGGTTGTTGCTAATCGAAATTGTTAGGTTTGTTATTATCAAAAAATCATTGGATATAGGTTTAATTAGTATGAGGTCTTTGGGTGTAACCTTAATTTTATTTTTAATTATACATTAGTTTGATAATTTTTGTGTGTGTAAGGTTTGAAGTTTTTGGAGAGATGGAATATTCAGGTCATCATCTAGCAACACCGACGACTTATACTCATGAGTATGTGTTTGCGTACTTGCTTCTACCCTAACAACATCTTTGTCATAATCTTTGTGATGTGAGAACCGCAAGGATACTTAATCAGGTATATAGTGGTTTCATTAGCTCATGGTTTTCGTTTCTGTTTTACAGGTACTTGATGAACCTGAACACGAGTGTCTGTTGTAATGCCATCTTTAGGTATAGTATTTATGATTTTGGCTTCTGTTGTGAAATCATGTTTGTTTAAGCTTATTTTTTGCACTTATTAGATAATTTGAATTCGGGTATATTTTTTGAGTTCTTTTTTTGTATTAGTATATCATTGGTAAAAGCATCGTTCCTTAACAAGGGTATTTACTCATGTTGGAACGGGTTTTTGGATTAAAGTGACATGGATAGCCTAATGGTTTGCTGAGTGAAACCTGGTCCAACTCAGTCGGAACAGGCTGCAAAAGAGGAGCTTAATGTTTTGATTTTTCAATATTCACTAATGTTTTCACTTCTGTTATGAAACCTGTTCCAACTCATGTCGTTTGTTAGGCTGCAAAAGAGGAGGTTAATGTTTTCATTTTTATTTTCTTAGGATGACAAATGAGGAAGCAGAAGCCAAAAATTTTCTAAGTGCAACCAGCAATAAAGAAAAGAGTAGCTTCAAGGTTTGTGTATTTATTATTTTATTATATCGTGTCGGTTCGTGACCACCTTATCGATTACGTGGAAGTATGTTTATATCATAAAATTCATATCTTTTAACGTCATTACGAAATTAAATGGGTGGTCATGTTACGGGTTCAATTTTGGTACATGTAATATTCGTCTGACCCACAAAATTTTGGAACATCAGGTCCTGATGTTTTTTCATTTACAGGTTATTGTTCCATACTCTTTTGCCCTTTACACTTCTGCTCTCAGGTACTTTAAACTATGACTTATTATTTTCTTATTGGTTGCAGGCTTGCCAGGCGGGCGGACCATTCTAGACTTTTAATCAAGGTATAATTGAATTTCGGACACTGGTAAGATACCTTAAAACATACATGGGTGATTAATGCATATGAGCTAAAGTAAATGAGACGTATTTATAGGCTATGATCATGTGCACAACATGTTCGAAGATTGCAAAAGGTACCAACGTTGGCTAAATTTGTAACTTATCTTTAGGATCTTAATTCATATGTCTCTACAAACCTCATAATTTTTTTTTATTTTTTTTTTATTTTTTATTTTTTATTATTTTTTTTGCAGTCGCCAATTACCTCTACTGCATTGGTTGGAGACCAAATGTTTCTGTCATATGGGCTGGACATATGTTTCGAACTTCATCAACGTTCAGGAACAACAAGGTAATTCACAATATTCAGTTTCAGTTCATCTTTACATCAAAGCTTTTGGTTTGTTGCTTAATTTTATTCTCTGCTTCAGTTTTGTAACAGTGACACGAACACAACACACTGGTATTAAAGGTTACCGGCAGTTTATTTTATTCTGTGCTTCAAGGTCTCTTTCTCTCATTAGTCATTACTGAGAAATCGTGAGAATTTGCTAAAAAAAAGATAAATCATGAGACAAATATTCGTAGTTGCTCATATTGTAATAGGCTACTGGTCGGGTTTTTGTAACAACACAATCAGTTTTTGTGAATGAAATTTATTGTGTAAGATTTGCATTGCTAGAGATTTTTAGATTTTGGTTTGTTTGTAAAAGCAATTATGCAGCAAAACCAATATTAGTTCCCTTTTTTTTTTTGCTATATGTTCATAATTAGTGACGACCTTTTGGTCTCTAACTATTTGTAGTCGGTGACGACTTTCTCGTCACTAATGGTAAATATGAGTGACGATTTTTTCGTCACTATCAAAACTGTGACGAAAAAATTCGTCACTAACTGGATTAAAAGGTGACGACTAATCTCGTCACAAATTAGTGACGAGGTAAATTTTCGTCTCTAATTGATTTTGTGACGGAGCTTTAGTGACGACTGGTGACGACTTGAGTTTGGTCACTAAACAGTTTTGTGACCATTTTTTACACTGTCAGTGACGAAACTGTTTTCGTCACTATAGGCCAATTTTCTTGTAGTGAATGAATGTCCCAATCCTTGCCTAATTTAAATGATACTTATCCCTTTTATTATTAACCTCCCTAGCTTAAATATCTCACAAGAATACCTAGTCTTCCTCCAAAATAATATACGGCAAACACTCTCTTCCACTCCATTAATTCTGTCGACTAAAAACCTGGTACAAGAAGGGTTGAAAGTGCTTGCAAACTACTATCGTTACGCGTTTGATACGGGGTTTTACTTGGTTAATTCGTGGTGTATTTACTGCTGTGGTGTCGTGGGTTTTAAGGGCACAAGAAGGGTGCTTGGTTTGTTTTCTTTTGGTCTCTTTTTCTCATCTCCATAACACGCTACAAGAGGTACCATCATAACTCCTTTCTTCATGTTTCTATGTTTCTGGTCGTGGGTTTCCAGGCCTTGTACACGTTTGTTTTGCCTTAAAATTATGCTATAACGTGTATTAAAAGCCTAGGTCTAATAACCTGGAAATAACGCGATATTAAAACCATGATATAAACCTCTACATGTGTCGACACAATTCTTAAAATCTGGTTTCATTTTTGTTGAATCTGGTCGTGGGGTAAGACCCCTTTTGTGCACTTTTAAGCTTGAAAACTATGTTCGTTTGTATGCTACGTTATGAGACATAATAACCTAAATATAAGGGCCATGAAACCATGAACCTCACCTATTTTTTGGTCGACACAAATATGCTCTTGGTCCTATAAAAACCTGGTCGTGTGTTGGGTTTGCTGGTCGTGAGTATAACATGAACCATACGCCATCTTTGGACTCTAAATCTTGTGTAATAAACTTGCGTAACCTAACCTATGTATAACCTAAATATTGATATGTTAAAACCAGGCCTTAGACCTCCTATGCATGGCGTTAAAAAGGTTTACAAATCTGGTCTTATGACCCTTTTTCTGGTCGTGGGTTTATACCATACGCACACGCAATTTTTGAACTATAAAACATGTTGTATCGAATGCTTAACCTAAGACTATTATAACATGATACCTAAACACTAGAAATCAGACCTTGAACCTTATTTATATGGCGTTAAACATGTGTTAAAGCTGGTCCTATGATACGTTTAGTAAACCCCTTATTATACATTCTCTTTGGTCTTTAAAACGCGTATAAATGAGCATGATAAATGGTATATTACATTGGTATTAATGTGTGTGGTAAAAATAACGTTGAGGGCTGTTTTAAAAGGATAAAAATGGTATATTACACTTAAGGCCCTACACTTTATAATAATTACACTTTGGACCCTAAACTTGTGTAAATCGGCATAAATGATCTATAAAGTACATAAATCACTTATTTATCTTACTGTGTCTTTAAATGCTTCATGAACGGCTAAACCTTCTAAATACGGAAACTTGCTAATTATGGAAACTTACTAAATATAGAAACCTGCTATTTATGGAAAGTTACTAAAAGTGGAAACCTGCTAAAAATGGAAAGCCGTCTAAAAATGAGTAATCTGATCTTAATAAGCGTTATCTAGTTCATAGGTGCCGGACGGCGGGTTTGATACATCGGGTGACTTACGTTTCTATTTTGCTTGCTTCAAATGAGGTACAAATATTCTATCCCTTTTCAGTAGGGATTTCTCATGACTTTTCGATCCTTGACTTTACTTCACTTATGATATTCCTTGCTATGATTTCCTTATGCTATGATCCTTTTGATATGATTCCGACATAATCCTTTTGTATGATTCTGTTCGCTATGATATTCATTGTTATGATTATGAACTTCTGATTATGAACCTTCTGACTATGAACCTTCTGATTATGAACCTTCTGATTATGAACCATCTGATTATGAACCATCTGATTATGAACCTCTGATTATGAACTTATGTTATGGAAATCTGATATGAACCTTTGACTTCTTAACCTCTGATATGAACCCTTATGATATGATTATGCTTTGACCCTTCAGTTTGATACCCGAGCCAAATACGTTTCCTAGTCATGGAGGTACCATGACCATGTCATTGATGCACCAATGGCATGACTCCAGTGTGTACGAGTGATGTTACACACCGTCCCCTTTCTGTTATATGATTATGAGCTCAAGTTATATGTTTGGCCACTATGTTTCCGCGGGGGCATATGGATGCATCCTATATATGTTTTGATATGATATGATATGATTTATATGGTGAATGATGTCGTGTGAAATACGCGTCTTCACAGTCTGGGAGCTAGCTACTCCATTGGTTACTGAGGTCTCCCCTCCTATTATATATGGTATTCCGAGGTCACCCCTCCGAATACAATGGTTACTTATGATATGATATGATATGTTCCGGGCTCGTGGTAGATTTATGAAAACCCTTACACTTTTGATATACCTATATTGTACCTTCTGTATTCCCCAACGCACATATTCTGTATTTATTGTTCATTACTCAGTACCCTTATATGACTCACTCAATGATGAGTGTGTAAATACTCATCATTTTTGGGTCAAATCTGAACTGCAAAACACTTAAAAACGCTCAGAAATGCATCAAAATACTAAAAATATCTCAAAATTGCATTTTATATGTTTCAGATGCAAAATGTTTAAAATCAGATGAAAAATGAGCTAAGTTTGCATAATTGGCAGTTTCAGTCCCCCAAGTTTCAAAAGTTGTCAGAAATAGTCCCTGAGCATTTATTTTAAAAGAAAAATTATCAAAGGTCCTTTTTGAAATCATATGTTGTCATATTTAGTCCTTTGGTGAAAAATGTCAAAAGTTTTGAGAAATTACAGTTTTGGTCCCTGGAATTTCGAATTGTACACTTTTGGTCCCCTAACTACTAAATGTGTCCAAAGTTAATCCTAAATCCTATAACTAGTCCAAGCCCAAAATAAAACCCCCCAAGCCCAACCCTTTTACCCGGTCCAATCCCAATCCAACCCGTTACCCACGTTTAAAATAAAACCACCCCGGTCAAATAAGTCAAACTCCCCTCACGGGTTTCCCTCTCATCATCACCTACACCTGCATACACCTCCCTCCTCCAACATCATCATAACCTCTCCACACCTTATTCCTACCCTCCAAACACCCCAAGCCAAACGCATTTAATGCCTCGTCTAGGTTTCCTAGCAATCAGAAAAGTGGTTGAGAAGTTTTGGCGCCAAAATTTGATCAAACGGCCAATATTGTTCCAAGCATCCAAGGGCCAAGATTAAAAGTGGGATTTGCTCAGAGATGTGAGAGAAGCACATTTGCTATTAAAAGGAGGAAGAAGAAAGAGAGAAAAGGCAGTACTTAGTTTTTATTTTCTCATGTATGTCGTTTTTAAATTCCATGTCATATTTAAGTTTTAAATTGTATCTTTTTATCTTCATTGTACTCATTTAAGTCTTATTAATCAGTGTAACTTACTTTTAAGTGGTAATTCAAAGTTTGGTTAACTTTTCTGTTTTTCCATTTCCTTAAATCAAGCTTGTTTCAAAATTGCTAATTACCAAGCTTCTATAAGCTTGATCTCAGCTTTTACAGACTCATTCTAGCTTATTATAGCTATTGGGAAGTCTGTTTCACTCAAATCAGTGATATTAAATCAAATGCCAAAAAGTCAACAAAGGTCAACTGAGGAAGCAAAATGGGTATGAGTTTGGAACTGGGTTGATAATCAGTTGGAAATGGGTTGATAATTGGTTTAGGATAGTGGTTACTTGTGGTGTTTGGCAAGCCATTGTGGCTAGGATTTTTGTAAGTGCTTGAATTCTGTTTCATTACTGCCATTATTGTATTAATAGTTTAGTAGCTATTTGATAATTGTAGTTAGTGTTTTCTGCATCATATATGTAGTTTAGGTCTGTTCTAATAATAATCATAGCTTGGATGTGTGGATTAGTAATAGTTAAGTTGAAATCAGTCACAGAAATAGTGTTTGGATCATAAGGCCAAACTGAGTTTGAGGTTAGTTCAGTAAAAAAGGTTAGTGGAATGAGTCTTTTATAGGCTATTTGCATCAATTGTAGTCTTTAGATTGCCTGCACAATCACTCAAAGTCAAAATCCATCTTAATCTGTCCTAAATTCATGTCTGATAGAAAGTTGTGAGATCTGAGGTTTGATTTGTGCTCAGACATCATTAGAGTAGCTTGATTTAGTTTCACTTTAGCTTAAAACATCAAATTCAGTTCATAATTTGGTTTCAAATCTCATAAAAGTCAAAACTTCATAACTGTCAAGTAGTCAAAAATGTGTTAAAGTCAGTTTTGGGAAAACTTTGGGGACCTTTCATTGATTCATTCTTGAGTAAAAGTAAGTGAAATTCAGGGATAAACAAGTTTAATTGGTCAAGTTTTGAAAACTGATTTTTGTCAAATTTTTGGAAAGTCCAATAAGCACTTAACTAGCTTCCAATTAAGCCACTTTTGCCCTGTTCACACTCAGTATTAACTGAGTGTGAATCAGGCATCTTTACAGGCCTTGCACAAGCTTCAAAATAGCTTGTCCTTGGCTGAAACTTGGTCTAGAGATAGTTCAGCTGGTGGTCTTGAGGTCTACAGCTTTGGTTTTTACACTGGTTCATTGATTGGCTTATTGTTAAGCTGCAAATAAGTGGGGTAAGGCATTTGGCTTCTTGGTAATTCAAAGAGTCAAACCATTGTAGCTTGCATCTTAGAGTTTGAGGTTAGTTAAAATAGGTTGGTATTAGGTTATTATAGCAAACTCTAGCTTCTGCTTTCAGTTGGGTCTCATTTTCAGCTTATAGCTTATTACAAGTGCTTATTCTCATTCAGTTTGCACTGCAGCCTCATATTCTCATACATAAGCTACTGTTTTTATATTTTACTTAGATTTAGAATATTATTTTAGACTTTTCTTGAATTTTTCATATTTTTCTAGCACTGTTTGCTATTTTTCTTTATTTTAATCAGTTTTTAAGCCTTTTTAATTAGCATTTAATACAATTAAATCAGAAACGTTTCAAAAAAATAAGTTTTCATTTTTCCTAGGTTAAGATAAATATAAAAAGCAAAAAAAATAATTTTTCCAGATTTTTCTTAGTTAAATTTGTAATTTTTAGCAATTTAAGTAGTTTCAAATAGTTTTTAATTCATAAAAAATAGAAAAATAATCAGAAAAATACAAAATTAGTTTTGAAAATTCTCTTTAGTTATTTTAGATTTTTCTAAGTCATAATTTCATTTTTCTAGCTTTATTTCATATTTTCTTATATTTTAGGGTATTATTAAATAGTTAAATATAGTTTTTAATTAATTATTATTAGATAAATAGTTTTAAAAATAATTTTATTTTTCTAAAAATTTTCTTTTATCATTAGGTTTGTAAAAATGTCATTTTTATATTTTTAGGATTAATATTGCTTCAGTTTCACATTTTCTTTTGTACGTTACGTAGTTTTTAATTTAATTTTATAAAAGAAAAATCAAAAACATCATTTTAAAAAATAGTGATAGCATTTATTTAATATAATTTATCTTTTTAATTTTCTTTAATTTGCATTTAAGCCCCTGTAATTTATAAACTTTCTCTTTAAGTATAATTGTTCATAATCAATCATAACCCTTTTCCCGTTCAAATTCTCCCGATCACTATTCGTTTGGTGATTCAGTGCACAGCTCGTTGGGACTTAACGACCTGGGGAAACACTATACTCTCCTGGACTTCATTGCATTTGGTTCCAGACTGTTTGAAGTTTGTTACGGTTGACCATTCACAAGTGGTCAGCTTGTGTGACAAAACTTGACCGTCTGGGAACGAATCAAATTTTGGCGCCGCTGCCGGGGAGCTGTGCTAATTATCTTACGCTTAGCAGATTAGTGATTTGAATATTCACCCTTTGTTCATACCATCTATCTATATCTATATATATTTTCTTATAAAAAAAAAATCCAAAAACCCAAAAACATCCAAAAACGTATAAAACACAAAAATATTTTCCTTTTGTTTCTATATATATATAAAAGATAAAAATACAAAAAGATTTGTCGTTTTCTTTATTTAATAATAACAACATAAAAAATTACCACCGCAAACCAAGGCAGTGTACTACCTAACTGGGGGTACGACCATAATAAGTTCCCGAACCAAAGATTAAAACTTGCCTTTGTGTCCTTGTGAGTGGTGTACCTTTTTCAAAGAAGCCATTCATCTTGTGATTATTGGTTTAAGTTCACTGTTGTTTTGACTCGATTTTGTTTTAATTGGATTTGTTGTTATATCTACTTTTCAAAACCAGAAAACCCAAAAAGATTCTTCTTACCCCATTTTCATAATTCCTTTCATAATTCTCTTCCTTAACTCTGAGATTCCTTAGAGTTAACTCTAGTGTATGCGCACTCGCTCTTCTAGATCTGTAAGCCCATTTCGTGAGCTTGTCAAGATTCCAAGAAGGCGTGTCCGTAGACTTTCTGCCCCATTAGTCGGATTTGAGATCCGGACTGCTCACACTACTTCCGTTATCATGGCGGAAGAACGTCCTATGTGTGAGCTTCTCCAGGCACCCATCGACGGGTATGGAGACGCTATTGTTATCCCAGCCATTGTGGCTGAAAATTTTGAGCTCAAAACCGGGTTACTGAATCTTGTAACCTCAAGTCAATTCTATGGTTTTGAGCGGGATGATCCTCATGCTCATATTCGATGGTTTAACAAGATTGCATCTACCATCAAATACAAGAATGTCCCCACAGATGCTGTCAAGCTTCTTCTGTTCCCATTTTCTCTTGAGGGGCAAGCCCGGATTTGGCTTGAAAAACAACCCCCTCAATCAATTGAAACATGGGAAGACCTGGTGAAGAAATTTGTGAACGAATTCTATCCACCTTCTAAAACCACGAGTCTTAAAAATGAAATCATCAAGTTCACACAAAAGTTTGATGAATCCTTCAGTGAATCGTGGGATCGTTTTAAGGAGTTGCTTCGCAAATGTCCTCACCACGGTTTCTCCGAGTTGATGCAACTCGATACTTTCTATAATGGAGTGAGTCAATCTGATCAAGATTCTCTCAATTCCTCCGCTGGAGGAAATTTCTTGAGCAAAACTGTAAAAGAAGCTTTAGCGATCATTGAAAACAAGTCTAAAGTCCGCACTGCACGAAGCAAACCGGTTGTTTCCCAAGTCAGTGTTGGTCCTTCTACTTCATCGCCCGTGAGTCAATCTAGCACCGATGCCAAGATTGACAAACTCACGGAAGCAATTCAAGCTTTGGTTCTCTCCAACCAAAAGAAAGTTTCTTTTCCACAAACTTCACCTCCTGCTGAAGTTAAGAAAGTGGAAGTCTGTGTTACTTGCGGTGGCCCCCATGCCTACTGATTCGTTGTGAAGTGAGTGTGAGAAAAACACAATATCAACGTATATCAAAATAACCGTAAAATTCGACAAATTAACCCTTTAGGAAAAAGGTCAACGGGCCAAACCTCACGGGTGTGATAAAAGTGATACCGGAAAAGTGATTCCCCGGGTCGTGTCCCAACGAGGTGTGAATGGAAGGATTCGTTGAGTTTCGTGATTTGAACTTGAATTGGTTTTTTAATGATTTGTTTGATTTGAATTACGATTCTACAAATTAATTAACGGGAAAGTAATTAAGGAAAGGGGACCCTAATAAACTACAAACTAACTACTACTAAGCCTAAGAAATGATAAAACGAAGCTACACTAAGTCCTAGGATGCTAAAACGTAAAAAACGTAAAAACCGGGAAACAACCCGAGCCATAAACGTAAAAGTTTTGCAATTTAAGGGCTACGGGTGTGAAATCAATTTTCCTACCTTCTATTTGACTAAAAATAATTTTAGGAAAAAGCGGAATATTTTTTTGACTTTTAAATTAATTACTACGAATTAAAAACTATTTTAATCTAATTAATTAATTAAAAATACTAAACTATTCAAGAAAAATCTGAAAAATTCACAAAAAGTACTTTGAGTGATGCTGGTCCTAAGAAAAATAAAAAACAGTTTGGTTGTTTGGGAAAATAAGCTGTGAATAAGCTCAAAAGAGCTTATTGGCAAAACTGTCTTTAGGGGTTAAAAGGTTTGTTTATGTAAAATAAAACGAGACAAGTCCCAAGAGCGCGTTGGTTGGGAGTGAGTGTGTTGGGGCTTTGGTTTCTGAGTGAGGAGTCCCAGGTTCGAATCTGGGCTCCTACACTTTTTGCAAATATATATATATATATATATATATATATATATATATATATATATATATATATATATATATATATATATATATATATATATTTTCAATTTTCTTTTTGAAACTTGATTAAGAGATGAAAATAAGCAATTGTTTCTAAAAACTTGATTTGAGAAAAGCTTGGAATAAGCAGTTACAACTGCTTATTCACCAACAGTTAAGAAAAAAAAAACAAACACCCCTATTGCAGATTGTATAATAAAAAAAAGCAATGAATAAGCACTTTAAGTTGGGAAATTAAGCTAACATGTAAATAAATGAATCCAAATAAGCTAGAAACTGTAAATCAACTAAGTAAAGGGGGGCAGATAAGCAGTTGGCATAAGAAAACTAAACTAGGAAATCCTAAGCTAGAAAAAGGAGAATAAGCAATGAGAGCTATAAATAAGCACTAAACCTATAAAGGAATAACTAACTACTGAATACACTATAGTTATCCTAATAAGCACCTCACAGATCTACTTAAGCTGAGATAAGCTAAAAAAATGAATGAGTGACCTGTTTGTGCAGCAGGCTGCAACAGCCAAGGGACCTGTTTTGAGCTTATTTGGAATAAGCTGAGGACTGAGTGAGCATGTGAGCTTCTGACCACTTAAAGTCCACCTAACCAACTGCCTTTTGCCCCCTGTCTGATCTAATATAAGCTGAGTACAGCTTATAAATAAGCTGCAAAAAAGAGTAGAACAAACTGTGACAGAGCATTGGATTAGCCACCCATTTTGACCCATAAGCAGACCCCTCAAAACATTTTTTTGATTTTTTTTCTTTTGACACAAGTAAGATAAGCTAATGAACTTGTGATTTTTATTTTTTATAATTTTTTAACTTGACCTAAACTTGCTTAAACTATTATGCAAAAACTGAGGAAACTCAAATTTTTTCTTTTTCTTTAAACCAGTTAACACTTAATTCCTATGAAACTTTGTAAAACTCTTTTCAAACTCAAACAACTTATCTCGGATACTCAAAATGTGTTTGACTTCAGTGTCAAAGTGGGTAAGAAATGGTTTTAACCCGTTTACAAGCAATAACCAAACACCCCTGATGCAAAAAGCTCAAGCTACCATTTTTCTATGATTGATTTAAAAATCTTTTAACTGCCTTTCAGTAAGCTAAAATAAACATTTAAAAAAACATGAAAGTAAAAAAAAAGAACTTTCATTAATTAAAAGGAAATTACAAGAAAACTGAGATACAAGAAAACTAATTTTTTTTAAAAGACAAACTAGGGGTGCCTTTCAATGGCTACATATGAATCCTATTTATACTACAACTAAGGTCTTCAATCTTCACTCTCTTGTGTTTCTTCTGTGTGAGCAGTCAAGCCAAAGACCAAATTTGTGCTTTCTTGAATAAATCTCAGCCGTCCATATAGTAGGTACCCATGAGATTGCATCTGAGCCATCCATTGAGTTCTTTTGAAGCTGGGATTGCGATGGTGGCAGGTCTTGGGGGAGGTGGAATAGGATAGTGGGTTTGGGATTTGAGGTTAACTGGGTAATAGAGGTGAAGGTGATTTTGGGTTTTGATGAGGCTGGGTAATAGGGAGTTTGGAGGTGGAGTGTTTTGGGGATGGTGGGTTACCTGGGAAGCAGAGAAAGCTAGGGTTTGTTTGGGCGGGAAATGGGGAAGAGGGTAAAAGGGGACGGGTTTTTAACTCGGGTCAAAGGGTGGACTGGATTGGATTGGGTCGTGGGTTATTGGGCTTGAGATATTACTTGGACTTAGGATTAGTTTTGAACCCATTTAGTATTTAGGGACTAAACATGCCAAAACTGAATTTCCAAGGACCAATCATGAACTTTCTGAAATTATACTCCAAGGATTAAACTTGACCATCTCCAATAATCCAAGGACCAAATCTATCATTTTTTAAACTCGAAGGACTGAAATTGTAATTTTTCAAAATTTATCAAAATGACCAATTTTGACAAGTAAGAATTACCAAAGGACTAAAAATGTTTATTTTCCAATTTAAAATGTCCAGGGGTGAATTCTGTCATTCTTTGAAATTCCAGGGACTAAAGTTGCCATTTTTAAAAGTTGGGGGACTGAAACTGCCAATTATGCAAACTTTGTTCGTTTTTCATTTGTTTTCGATAATTTTGCATCTGAAACATATAAAACACAATTTTGAGATATTTTCAGTATTTTGATGCATTTCGGAGTGTTTTTAGATGTTTTGCAGTTCAGATTTGACTTAAAATGATGAGTTTTTACACACTCATCAATCCCCCACACTAAACCATTGCTAGTCCCTAGCAATCTTTTGGGAAAACTTAATGGATTTGAATCTCTTTACCAAAAGCCATTACTTCTGGAGTAGCCAAATGTTTCAGTTCAAGTAAGAACTATGGTACACTGATAACCATATGATTTTGAGCAAATCACCAGCTTTCAACGGTTTTGATTTGTCTTTACCAGAAGTCGTTTGCTTCTGGACTAGCCAACTCTTAGATAAAATATCTTTGGTGAGTCGATTACCAATTATGGTTTTCCAACTGCCTTTACCACAAGCCATAAACTTGCGGGCTAGCCAACTCTTTACTAATTAAAGATATGGTGAGCTGAACACCATACAATTTTGGGCAAATTGCAAGCCGTCAACGGATTTGAGATATCTTTATCAAGAGCCGTTTGCTCCTGGATTAGCCAATCCTTTTGTTTATTAGATATGGCGGACTGATAACCGTAAGCTGAGTAAGTGCAAAACACTTACTCCAAAAAAAAAATTTGGCCAAAAATGGGGGAATAAGATGGAAATACATATGATAAAATTCGTGAGAATTCCCCCCCACACTAGAAATGAATATTGCCCTCAATATTCAAAGTACCGGCGGTGATGCCGAAACTGAGAACGTAAAGGGAAATACTACGGCCATTATTTGAATTTTTTTTTTTTTTTTTAAACTTTTATACAACAGCGGGGGGCAACTCCCCCACACTAGGGTGGTAGAAAGTAGAAAGAAGTCAGAAATACGGGTGAAAACCCATATAGCGTGCTACTGTTTTTGATTCCCGAGTCGCTAGCTTGACTCGATCCCCGCATTCATTGGTTCATGGGGAAGGTTTGGAGATCTGGGACAACCATGGATGGTATGTCCCCTCCAAAATAATGTTTCAATCTATGTCCATTCACCTTGAAGTTTGGTCCGTCGGTTTGAGATAACTCGACGGTGCCATATGGAAAAACTTTGGCAATGGTGAATGGACCGGTCCAACGGGTCTTAAGTTTCCCCGAGAAGATTTTCAATCTAGAATTGAAAAGAAGGACTCGGTCACCAACGTTGAAAACGCGGTTCTTAATCTTTGAGTCATGGATCTTCTTTGTCTTTTCCTTGTAAATCAACGAGTTCTCGTAGGCTTGATCACGGAGTTCATTTAATTCATTGAGTTGAACTTTCCGGTGATCACCCGCGGACTTAATGTCAAAATTGGCATGCTTCAAGGCCCAATAGGCTTTGTGCTCGAGCTCAATCGGGAGATGACACGCCTTTCCGTACACAAGCTTGTAAGGACTACACCCGATGGGTGTTTTGTAAGCGGTACGGAAGGCCCAAAGTGCATCTTCAAGTTTGTCCGACCAAGAGGCACGGTTTTCACCTACGGTCCTCTCCAAGATTCTTTTCAAGCCACGATTCGAAACTTCCACTTGCCCACTAGTTTGTGGGTGATACGCGGTAGAAAGACGGTGAGTGACACCGTACTTAAGCATGACTTTTGCGAATTGGTCGTTGCAAAAGTGCGTACCGCGATCACTAATGATGGCACGGGGAGTTCCGAAACGGGTAAAGAGAGACTTCAAAAATTTCACAACTACTCGGGCGTCGTTGGTGGGGAGCGCTTTCGCTTCCACCCATTTAGAAAAGTAATCGACCGCCACGAGTATATACTTGTTCCCTCGAGAAGACGGGAACGGACCCATAAAGTCAATGCCCCATACGTCAAAGATCTCGCACACTTGAATGGCATTTTGAGGCATTTCATCTCTTTTAGAGATGTTGCTATGACGTTGGCAAGAGTCGCAAGATTTGACGAGGTCATGGGCATCTTTGTAAATCGTGGGCCAATAGAAACCGGAGTCAAACACCTTTTTAGCGGTGTAGTTCGGGCCATGATGTCCCCCGTGGGTCCATGATGACAAGCCTTGAGAATTTCATCGGCTTCTTGGCCGTGAACACACCGTCGGATGACTTGATCCGCACAAACCTTAAACAAGTAGGGCTCGTCCCAGAAATAATGCTTAACATCTTTGAAAATTTTGTTCTTTTGTTGGGACGACATCCCTTTCATAACAAAGTTACCCGCATGATAGTTTGCAAAGTCGGCAAACCATGGGGTACTCGAATTTTCATGATGAGATACCACATTGAGAGTCTCGAGAGGAAACGTTTCATTTATTTCCTTTTTCTCGAGCACACCTTGATGTGGATTTTCAAGACGAGAGAGATGATCAGCCGCTAGGTTCTCCGCTCCTTTTTTATCACGGATAATGATATCAAATTCTTGTAGGAGGAGAACCCATCGGAGCAATCTCGACTTTGCATCTTGCTTAGCAAAGAGATATTTGAGAGCCGAGTGATCCGTATACACTATGCTTTTGGACAAGATCAAGTATGGCCGAAACTTCTCGAAAGCATACACCACGGCTAGTAATTCTTTCTCCGTCGTAGTGTAATGTGCTTGAGCTTCGGTCAAAGTTTTGCTAGCATAATGTATAGGCTGGAAATGTTTTGATTTTCGTTGCCCCAAAACGGCACCTATGGCGAAATCGCTTGCATTGCACATAAGCTCAAATGGCAATTCCCAATCGGGGGCAACTAGAATTGGTGCTTCCGTGAGCTTCTTCTTAAGAGTTTGAAAAGCTTCAACGCACTCACTAGAGAAGACGAAAGGAGTATCCTTTTCAAGAAGTCGGGTCATAGGCCGGGATATCTTCGAAAAATCTTGAATGAAACGACGATAAAATCCGGCATGACCAAGGAAACTTCTAACTCCTTTGACGGTTGTGGGAGGAGGTAATTTTGAAATGACATCGACTTTAGCTTTGTCAACCTCAATCCCGCTCTTAGAAATCTTATGGCCAAGGACAATTCCTTCCTTAACCATAAAGTGACATTTCTCCCAATTTAGACTAAGATTCGTGTTTTCACAACGTTCAAGCATCTTGTCCAAATGGGAGAGACATGTTTGGAAAGAATCCCCAAAGACCGAAAAATCATCCATAAAGACTTCCATAGTCTTTTCGATCATGTCATGGAAAATGGCCATCATACACCTTTGGAACGTACCGGGAGCATTACACAAGCCAAAAGGCATGCGTCGGTAAGCAAATGTTCCATAAGGACATGTGAATGTGGTCTTTTCTTGATCTTGTGGGTCAATGGGTATTTGGAAGTAACCCGAGAAACCATCGAGAAAACAATAGTATTCGTTTCCCGCTAATCTCTCAAGCATTTGATCCAGGAAAGGTAATGGAAAGTGGTCTTTACGGGTGGCTTCATTTAACTTTCGATAGTCAATGCAAACACGCCATCCCGTAACCAATCGAGTAGGAATCAACTCGTTTTCATCATTTTCAACAACGGTAATGCCACCTTTTTTGGGCACACAATGAACGGGGCTAACCCAAGGACTATCCGAGATAGGGTAAATCAATCCGGCATCGAGAAGTTTTATGACTTCCGCTTTGATAACCTCATGAATTTTAGGATTCACCCTTCTTTGGTGTTGAACCGCTGGTTTGAAGTCATCTTCCATGAGAATTTTGTGCGTACAAAATCTCGGGTCAATACCCTTGATGTCGGAAAGGTTCCAAGCGATGGCTCGCTTGTGTGACTTCAAAACCTTTATGAGAGCGGATTTTTCATCCTCACTCAAGTCTTTAGCAATGATGACGGGTGATTTATTGTCACCCTCCAAAAATGCATACTCGAGATGAGGTGGTAAGTTCTTAAGTTCGACCTCGGGAGGATCATTAGATTTTTCAATCGTTTTGATTTCCTCTTTATGAAGTTCTTGAGGAGGGAGTGATGAAGGATCTTCATTGAGCATCTTCTCGATGAGAAGTATATCTCCCTCAATGTCGATGGGAGCGTGATCAATTTCCCATGGAACAGAATCACTAGCCAAGTATGCTTCAATCTCTTCCAAAATAAAGTCACTTCCCTCAAACGGAGTGAGGGGAGGGGAAGAGAGAGCAACAATAGGATCAACCGAAGTGGGATTGCCACTCGAGAATCCAAGAATTTCTTGAGAATACTCCTCCGACACAATGTCAAGGACATCAATTTTGTTGACGGAATTGTCTCCATAATTGGGGGAGTATTTCGTAACTTGATTGAGATTGAAAGTAACGGCTTCCTTGTTTACCCGCAAAGTGATTTCCCCTTCATCAACGTCGATCAATGCACGACCCGTTTTTAAGAAGCACCTCCCAAGGATGAGGGGTACTCGGGGATCGGCATCAAATTCGACAACAACAAAGTCGGCGGGGAAATGAAACTTGCCTACTTTCACAAATACATCCTCGGCTATACCTAGCGGACGAGAACTTGTACAGTCCGCAAGCTCGAGGATCATACATGTAGGTGTAAGCGGAGGTAATGAAAGCTTTTTCCACATGGAGTGTGGCATCAAGTTAATGCTAGCACCAAGATCGGCCAAGGCGGAGCATTGAACTATGCCTTGAAAATCACATGGGATGAGAAATTTTCTGGGGTCTCCTAACTTTTCGGGAAGTTTTTTAAGGATAACCGCCGAACAGTTTTCGTTCAAAGAAGTTTTAGCCATTTCGGAAATCTTTTCTTTGTTATTCAACAAATTTTTGATTGTTGGACCGAACTTTGGCATTAGAAGAAGAGCGTCCGCGAAACTAATCTCGAAGTGCAAATCTTGAAAGATTTGGATAAGCTTCTCCATTTGTTGAGTAGTTTTATCACGGAGATTTTGGTCATTAAGCCTTGAAGGATAAGGAAGTGAAGGCTTAGGAATGGTCATCGGAACAACGGGTTCCGGAATTGGAGGTAAGACCACCGGAGATTGGACTTGTGCGGTACTTCGTGGGCTTGAGTTATGCACCTTGTCCTTTGATACCTCGGTTTCTCGTTCCACATCCCTCACCGGAGAAGGATTAGGCATCGAGGGTCCCTCATAAGACTTACCACTTCGGGTGGCAATAGCATTCAATTCACCTTTTGGGTTGGGAATGGTATTACTCGGAAGAGCACCCGAAGTTGAAGCTTGATTCTTTTGACTCATGAGACTAGCAATCATGCTTTCAATCTTGCTATGAGATTGATCAATTTTGTTACTAGTAGCTCTAAGCTCGGAAGTGAAATCATTCTTCAAAGTGGTAATTTGATTTTGCATGGACACCATCTTAGCTTCATTGCTTTTGATGTAATTAGCAATGTCAATGGAAGCTTGAGGAGGTTGGGCATGCATATTTTGTTGAGGAGCTTGGAATCGGTTTTGATTGAAATTCCCTTGATTTTGAAAACCTTGATTTTGATTTTGAAAATTCCGATTCTGACTCTGATTTTGATTGAACTGATTATTTCTATTTTGCACATTTTGATTGTTCTGATTATGATTAAACCCGGGTGGTCCAAGGAAATTGTTAGAACGATAGCTGAGAAGGTTTCGGTCCCCTTGCGGTTGGTAAGAATTACCTCCCGTATTGTAGGAACCAGAAGCGGCATAAACGCTCTCTTGAGTGAAGCCACCGGAGGCTGGACACTCAAAATAAGGGTGTGGACCACCACAAGTTTCACAACTCTTGTTTACGACATTCACTTGTTGATTGTTATTATTTTGACTCATTTTAAGTACGGCAGTGGATATTTCTTCAATCTTTTTGGTTAGAGTCGTGTATTCAGAAGATGGAAGGGTGGTAGATTTCCTTGACTCACTCCTCTCGGCTGAGGAATCCCAATAATTATGGTGGGCAGTCATGTTTTCAATGAGATCATAACACTCTTCGGGTCGCCTTTTCATAAAGGTACCACCGGCAGCAGCATTGATTGTGTCACGATGTCTCAATGTTAACCCGTTATAGAATGTATCTATTTGGGTGACAAGCAACATGTTGTGGTTCGGACATCGATCAATCGAAAGCTTATAGCGTTCCCATGCCTCAAATAAGGACTCATCGGGATGCTGCCGAAAATTACTGAATTCATTCCGTAGTTTCGTCACCATCGACGGTGGAAAATATTTCGCCAAGAATTTGGAGATCATTTCATCGAAACTATGGATTGAGTTCTTGGGAAGACGATCAAACCATGCGGTGGCATGAAGCGTCAAGGAATATGGAAAGAGGTATAAGCGAAGGGCGTCATCGGTGACCCCATTTTGCTTCATACTTTGGGTGACGGTGAGAAATTTGTCGAGATGCTTGTTGGCATCGTCACCCGGTGATCCGTGAAATTGGCAAAAACTTTGGACTTGTTGAATCATGTGATGCTTAAGTCCAAAATCCGTGGCCTCGATGTTGACTGGGGCAATTGGACCGCCCCGTCCATCCATCGTGGGTTGGCAAAGCTCCTCCATCGTTTGGAGATCGGGAGCTTGATTTTGTGGACCAGGTTGTTGGACTTGAGGTCCGTTCCCTAGGTTATGTGTCATTGTAATTTGTTCGACGGTACGTATCTCGGGTACGTTTGCTTGGTTACGGTTACGTCTACGAGCTTGCGAGCGAGTGCGCATGCACTTCCAAAAACAACACTTTCAATTAAAACAAGACCGAGGCAAAACACAGTGAACTTAAACCAATAATCCCACGTGAAATGATCACTTCTATAAGTAAAACGCACAAAGGAGCGGAGAGACTTTGTAGGTCACCGCGAAGCTTATTAAAAACCCGTCTCTTTTCAGCCGCAATTTAATGTCAGGCCGTCCTTATACCCCTCACACAGTTTGTTAAACCGATAAAAGTAAACCAAAACACGAGCGACACAAAGGCAAGTTTTAAATCTTTAGTTCGGGAACTTATAATAATAACACCTCAGTTGAGAATGTTATATTGATTGTGTCTTCTATTTATTTAAAACAACAAGGAAAATCTTTTTGTATTCTTAATCTTTTACATATATATACAAAGAAAAGAAAAATATTTTTGTATTTTTGTATTTTTATAAAAACAATAACTTCACGAGGAAGGTTCTTCAAGTCACTAATCACAAAAACTTCACGCTATTGTCGCAACACACCTCCCCGGCAGCGGCGCCAAAATTTGATTCGTTGTGAAGTGAGTGTGAGAAAAACACAATATCAACGTATATCAAAATAACCGTAAAATTCGACAAATTAACCCTTTAGGAAAAAGGTCAACGGGCCAAACCTCACGGGTGTGATAAAAGTGATACCGGAAAAGTGATTCCCCGGGTCGTGTCCCAACGAGGTGTGAATGGAAGGATTCGTTGAGTTTCGTGATTTGAACTTGAATTGGTTTTTTAATGATTTGTTTGATTTGAATTACGATTCTACAAATTAATTAACGGGAAAGTAATTAAGGAAAGGGGACCCTAATAAACTACAAACTAACTACTACTAAGCCTAAGAAATGATAAAACGAAGCTACACTAAGTCCTAGGATGCTAAAACGTAAAAACGTAAAAACCGGGAAACAACCCGAGCCATAAACGTAAAAGTTTTGCAATTTAAGGGCTACTGGTGTGAAATCAATTTTCCTACGTTCTATTTGACTAAAAATAATTTTAGGAAAAAGCGGAATATTTTTTTGACTTTTAAATTAATTACTACGAATTAAAAACTATTTTAATCTAATTAATTAATTAAAAATACTAAACTATTCAAGAAAAATCTGAAAAATTCACAAAAAGTACTTTGAGTCATGCTGGTCCTAAGAAAAATAAAAAACAGTTTGGTTGTTTGGGAAAATAAGCTGTGAATAAGCTCAAAAGAGCTTATTGGCAAAACTGTCTTTAGGGGTTAAAAGGTTTGTTTGTGTAAAATAAAACGAGACAAGTCCCAAGGGCACGTTGGTTGGGAGTGAGTGTGTTGGGGCTTTGGTTTCTGAGTGAGGAGACCCAGGTTCGAATCTGGGCTCCTACACTTTTTGCAAATATATATATATATATATATATATATTTTTTCAATTTTCTTTTTGAAACTTGATTAAGAGATGAAAATAAGCAATTGTTTCTAAAAACTTGATTTGAGAAAAGCTTGGAATAAGCAGTTACAACTGCTTATTCACCAACAGTTAAGAAAAAAAAAACAAACACCCCTATTGCAGATTGTATAATAAAAAAAAGCAATGAATAAGCACTTTAAGTTGGGAAATTAAGCTAACATGTAAATAAATGAATCCAAATAAGCTAGAAACTGTAAATCAACTAAGTAAAGGGGGGCAGATAAGCAGTTGGCATAAGAAAACTAAACTAGGAAATCCTAAGCTAGAAAAAGGAGAATAAGCAATGAGAGCTATAAATAAGCACTAAACCTATAAAGGAATAACTAACTACTGAATACACTATAGTTATCCTAATAAGCACCTCACAGATCTACTTAAGCTGAGATAAGCTAAAAAAATGAATGAGTGACCTGTTTGTGCAGCAGGCTGCAACAGCCAAGGGACCTGTTTTGAGCTTATTTGGAATAAGCTGAGGACTGAGTGAGCATGTGAGCTTCTGACCACTTAAAGTCCACCTAACCAACTGCCTTTTGCCCCCCTGTCTGATCTAATATAAGCTGAGTACAGCTTATAAATAAGCTGCAAAAAAGAGTAGAACAAACTGTGACAGAGCATTGGATTAGCCATCCATTTTGACCCATAAGCAGACCCATCAAAAATTTTTTTTATTTTTTTTCTTTTGACACAAGTAAGATAAGCTAATGAACTTGTGATTTTTATTTTTTATAATTTTTTAACTTGACCTAAACTTGCTTAAACTATTATGCAAAAACTGAGGAAACTCAAATTTTTTCTTTTTCTTTAAACCAGTTAACACTTAATTCCTATGAAACTTTGTAAAACTCTTTTCAAACTCAAACAACTTATCTCGGATACTCAAAATATGTTTGACTTCAGTGTCAAAGTGGGTAAGAAATGGTTTTAACCCGTTTACAAGCAATAACCAAACACCCCTGATGCAAAAAGCTCAAGCTACCATTTTTCTATGATTGATTTAAAAATCTTTTAACTGCCTTTCAGTAAGCTAAAATAAACATTTAACAAAACATGAAACTGAAAAAAAAGAACTTTCATTAATTAAAAGGAAATTACAAGAAAACTGAGATACAAGAAAACTAATTTTTTTTAAAAGACAAACTAGAGGTGCCTTTCAATGGCTACATATGAATCCTATTTATACTACAACTAAGGTCTTCAATCTTCACTCTCTTGTGTTTCTTCTGTGTGAGCAGTCAAGCCAAAGACCAAATTTGTGCTTTCTTGAATAAATCTCAGCCGTCCGTATAGTAGGTACCTATGAGATTGCATATGAGCCATCCATTGAGTTCTTTTGAAGCTGGGATTGCCATGGTGGCAGGTCTTGGGGGAGGTGGAATAGGATAGTGGGTTTGGGATTTGAGGTTAACTGGGTAATAGAGGTGAAGGTGATTTTGGGTTTTGAGGAGGCTGGGTAATAGGGAGTTTGGAGGTGGAGTGTTTTGGGGATGGTGGGTTACCTGGGAAGCAGAGAAAGCTAGGGTTTGTTTGGGCGGGAAATGGGGAAGAGGGTAAAAGGGGACGGGTTTTTAACTCGGGTCAAAGGGTGGACTGGATTGGATTGGGTCGTGGGTTATTGGGCTTGAGATATTACTTGGACTTAGGATTAGTTTTGAACCCATTTAGTATTTAGGGACTAAACATGCCAAAACTGAATTTCCAAGGACCAATCATGAACTTTCTGAAATTATACTCCAAGGATTAAACTTGACCATCTCCAATAATCCAAGGACCAAATCTATCATTTTTTAAACTCGAAGGACTGAAATTGTAATTTTTCAAAATTTATCAAAATGACCAATTTTGACAAGTAAGAATTACCAAAGGACTAAAAATGTTTATTTTCCAATTTAAAATGTCCAGGGGTGAATTCTGTCATTCTTTGAAATTCCAGGGACTAAAGTTGCCATTTTTAAAAGTTGGGGGACTGAAACTGCCAATTATGCAAACTTTGTTCGTTTTTCATTTGTTTTCGATAATTTTGCATCTGAAACATATAAAACACAATTTTGAGATATTTTCAGTATTTTGATGCATTTCGGAGTGTTTTTAGATGTTTTGCAGTTCAGATTTGACTTAAAATGATGAGTTTTTACACACTCATCACCTACTACAACTGTATGGCCACCGATGGTAACCCTTTTGAAGCTAACGCTGTGGGTGGGATTTCTAATCCGGGAGGCAACCAATACCGTGCTCCTATAGACCCGAACCACCGTCCTAACCACTACCCTGGACCACCCGGTTTCAACCAAAACCAAAACCGTAATCAAAATCAGAATAGAACGAACCAAGGTTTTCAAAACCAAGGTAATTTTAGTCAAAATAACGGTTTTCAAAATCAAAATCAAAACTTCCAGCACCAAGGAAATTTTAATAGAAACCCAGGTCAGGGAAATTTCAACCCAGGGTATTTTCATGGTAATAATCAAGGAAATTTTCAAAATCAAGACCCTAATCCAAACAATAGAGGCCAGAATTTTCCTACGCAAACTCAAGCCATTGTTCCAACTGGACCATCATCTGATGAGTTGTTGAAGCAATTCATGAACTCCCAAGAGGAAATGAATAGGTTGTTGGTCAGCCAAATTTCTGACATTAAGAAGTCTTTAAATGATCGACCCTCGGGCTCAGGTACTTTACCTAGCAACACGATCGCTAATCCGAGGGGCGATGCAAAGGCGATCACAACCAGAAGTGGTGCTTCATATCATGGACCCGCTATTCCTACTACCTCTTCTTCTTCTCTCCCGAAGGTAGTGGAAAGTGAACCTGAGGTGACAAAGGACAAGGAACTTCCTACTAATAACGGAGGTACCAGCAATGTCCATCCTCAAGTTGTCCCGAACCCCAAAACCAAACCTGGAGTTGTTTTTGAACCTCCAGTTAAAAACCCCAAATCCAAAACTTCTATTCCTTACCCCTCACGTTTAAATGAGCAAAAACTTCGCGAAAAAGCCAGTCATCAAATGGAGAAATTTTTTCAAATTTTCCAAGAACTTCATTTTGACATAAGCTTTGCGGATGCTATCATGCTGATGCCCAAGTTTGCATCAACTCTCAAACACATGTTAAGCAACAAGGAAAAACTGTTTGAAATGGCAAAAACTCCTTTGAACGAAAACTGCTCAGCAGTTCTGTTAAAGAAGCTTCCCGAAAAGCTTGGAGATCCTGGAAAATTTCTTCTCCCTTGTGTTTTTCCAGGGATGATTGAATGCTTTGCCCTTGCCGATCTTGGAGCAAGCATCAATCTGATGCCTTATTCAGTATGGAAGAAACTTTCTCTTCCAGAACTTATTCCTACCTGCATGACTCTTGAGCTTGCAGATCGTTCTATATCGCGTCCTCTTGGCATTGCCGAGGATGTATTCGTGAAAGTAGGAAAGTTCCATTTTCCAGCTGACTTTGTGGTTGTTGATTTCGATGCCGATCATCGGGTTCCCCTCATTGTTGGACGAGGATTCCTGAGAACAGGCCGTGCTCTCATTGATGTGTTTAAGCAAGAAATCACTTTACGTGTGGGTAATGAAGCTGTCACTTTTAACCTTGATCAAACTTCGAGGTACTCCTCAAACTATTATGCTGAATCGGTTAATCGAATCGATTTAATTGATATTGCTTCAGAGGAGTACTCTCAAGAGTTTCTTGGTTATTTTCATAATTCTGTGAGTGGGGATCCCACCACATCTTCTCAACCAATCATTGCCGACTCTTCCCCCTCTCTCACTCCGTTTGAGGGAGGTGACTTCTTTTTGGAAGAGATCGATGAGTTTCTTGCTAGTGATGAATCAATTCCGCCTGGAATTGATGGTGTTTATGATTCGGAGGGAGATATCCTTTATCTCGAGCAATTGTTAAATGAAGATCCATTACCTTCACTCCCTCCGAAAGAGATCACGATTGAGGAAATCAAATCAGTACAAACATCTACTGAAGAATTTCCCGAGGTTGAACTTAAGGACCTACCTCCTCATCTCGAGTATGCATTCTTGGAGGGTGATGATAAATTACCCGTCATAATTGCTAAAGACTTAACTGAGGAGGAGAAAACTGCTCTCATAAAGGTCTTGAAGTCACACAAGCAAGCAATTGCTTGGAAACTCTCCGACATTAAGGGTATCAACCCTGAGTTTTGTACTCACAAAATCTTGATGGAGGATGACTTCAAACCAGCAGTCCAACATCAGAGAAGGGTGAATCCTAAGATTCATGAGGTTATCAAACAAGAGGTTCTCAAACTTCTTGATGCCGGTTTAATTTACCCGATCTCTGATAGTCCTTGGGTCAGTCCCATCCACTGTGTTCCAAAAAAGGGTGGCATTACTGTTGTCACAAATGAAGAAAATGAGTTAATTCCAACTCGATTGGTTACGGGATGGCGTGTGTGTATTGACTATCGCAAGTTAAACGAAGCCACCCGTAAAGACCATTTTCCTCTACCCTTCATGGATCAGATGCTTGAGAGACTAGCGGGAAACGAGTACTATTGTTTCCTTGATGGTTTCTCGGGTTATTTTCAGATCCCCATTGATCCGCTGGATCAAGAAAAGACCACATTCACCTGCCCATACGGAACTTTTGCCTACAGACGTATGCCTTTTGGCCTATGTAATGCTCCTGGCACGTTCCAACGATGTATGATGGCAATTTTCCACGACATGATCGGGGAAACAATGGAGGTGTTTATGGATGACTTCTCGGTCATTGGGGACTCATTTCAAACATGTCTCTCCCATTTAGATAAAATGCTAAAATGGTGTGAAGACACCAATCTCTGTCTAAATTGGGAGAAGAGCCACTTTATGGTCAAAGAAGGCATAGTCCTTGGCCATAAGATTTTAAAAAACGGGATTGAGGTTGATAGAGCAAAAGTCGATGTTATTGCCAAATTGCCTCATCCTACTACCGTCAAAGGTATTAGGAGTTTTCTAGGTCATGCCGGGTTTTATTGTAGATTCATACAAGATTTTTCCAAAATCGCTCGGCCTATGACCCATCTTCTTGAAAAAGATGCTCCTTTTATCTTCTCACCTGAGTGCATCGAAGCTTTTGAAACATTAAAGAAAAAGCTTACGGAAGCACCCATTCTAGTTGCCCCCGATTGGGATTTACCCTTTGAACTCATGTGCGATGCAAGTGATTTTGCTATCGGTGCAGTCTTGGGGCAACGAAAAACCAAGCATTTTCAGCCTATCCACTACGCGAGTAAGACTATGACTGAAGCTCAAACCCATTACACCACTACAGAAAAAGAATTATTAGCTGTGGTGTATGCGTTTGAGAAGTTTCGGCCATACCTTATCTTGACCAAATGCGTGGTGTATACGGATCACTCGGCTCTCAAATATCTCTTTGCAAAACAAGATGCAAAGCCGAGATTGCTCCGTTGGGTTCTCCTCCTACAAGAATTTGATATCATTATACGTGATAAAAAAGGAGCTGAGAACCTGGCTGCTGATCATCTGTCCCGCCTAGAAAACCCTCACCAGAATGTGTTCGAGAAAAAGGAAATAAACGAAACATTTCCTCTCGAAACACTCAATGTGGTTTCTTTTCGTGGAGACTCTTCTACCCCATGGTTTGCTGACTTTGCAAATTACCATGCGGGTAACTTTGTGGTGAAAGGGATGTCGTCCCATCAGAAAAACAAATTCTTTAAAGATGTAAAACATTACTTCTGGGACGACCCCTACTTATTCAAAATTTGCGCGGATCAAGTCATCAAGCGATGTGTGTATGGTCAGGAAGCCAATGACATTCTCAAGGCTTGCCATTCTGGACCTACTGGGGGACATCATAGCCCCAACTACACCGCCAAGAAGGTGTTTGATTCCGGATTCTATTGGCCCACGATTTACAAGGATGCCCATGAATTTGTCAAAACCTGTGACGCTTGTCAACGTCACGGAAATATCTCACAAATAAATGAAATGCCGCAAAACGCCATTCAAGTGTGTGAGATTTTTGACATCTGGGGCATTGACTTTATGGGGCCATTTCCTTCATCTCACGGTAATAAATACATACTCGTGGCCGTTGACTATTTGTCAAAATGGGTTGAAGCGAAAGCTTTACCTACCAACGATGCCCGAGTTGTTGTGAAATTCTTAAAATCTCTTTTTGCTAGGTTTGGAACTCCACGAGCTATAATCAGTGATCGTGGTATGCATTTCTGCAATGACCAGTTTGATAGAGTCATGCAAAAGTATGGTGTAACTCACCGTCTCTCTACTGCGTACCACACCCAAACAAGTGGGCAAGTGGAAGTTTCCAACCGAGGGATTAAAAGAATTCTTGAAAGGACAGTAGGCGAAAACCGTGCCTCTTGGTCGGATAAGCTAGATGACGCACTCTGGGCCTTCCGTACAGCTTATAAAACACCCATCGGGTGCACTCCATACAAGCTAGTGTACGGAAAGGCGTGTCATCTGCCGGTTGAGCTTGAGCACAAGGCATACTGGGCCTTGAAACATGCCAACTTCGATATTCAGACAGCTGGTGATCACCGGAAAGTTCAAATGAATGAATTAAATGAACTCCGTGATCAAGCATACGAGAACTCTTTGATCTACAAAGAAAAGACAAAGAAGATTCATGACTCAAAAATCAAAAACCGCGTTTTCAACGCCGGTGATCGAGTCCTTCTTTTCAACTCAAGATTGAAGATTTTCTCGGGAAAACTAAAATCCCGCTGGTCTGGACCATTCACCATCACTAAAGTATTTCCTTATGGAACCATTGAGTTATCTCAACCCGATGGTCCAAATTTTAAAGTGAATGGTCATCGGTTGAAGCATTATTTTGGAGAGGACATTCCTCCTGTGGTTGTCCCGGATCTACAAACTTTCCCCATGAACCAATGAATGCGGGGATCGAGTCAAGCTAGCGACTCGGGAATCAAAAACAGTAGCATGCCATATGGGTTTTCACCCATATTTCTGACTTCTTTCTATTTTCTACCACCCTAGTGTGGGGGAGTTGCCCCCCGCTGTTGTATATAAGTTTTCAAAAAAAAATCTTGCTAAATAATGGCCGTAGTATTTCCCTTTTACGTTCTTTGTTTCGGCATAACCGCCGGTACTTTGAATATTGAGGGCAATATTCATTTCTAGTGTGGGGGGGGAATTCTCACGAATTTTATCATGTAATTATACCGCCTAATTTCCCCATTTTTGGCCAAATTTTTTTTTGGAGTAAGTGTTTTGCACTTACTCAGCTTATGGTTATCAGTCCGCCATGTCTAATAAACAAAAGGATTGACTAATCCAGGAGCAAACGGCTCTTGGTAAAGATATCTCAAATCCGTTGACGGCTTGCAATTTGCCCAAAATTGTATGGTATTCAGCTCACCATATCTTTAATTAGTGAAGAGTTGGCTAGCCCGCAAGTTTATGGCTTGTGGTAAAGGCAGTGGAAAACCATAATTGGTAATCGACTCACCAAAGATAATATTGATAATTTATCTAAGAGTTGGCTAGTCCAGAAGCAAACGGCTTCTGGTAAAGACAAATTAAATCCGTTGGAAGCTGGTGATTTGCTCAAAATCATTTGGTTATCAGTGTACCAAGGTTCTTACTTGAACTGAAACATTTGGCTACTCCAGAAGTAATGGCTTTTGGTAAAGAGATTCAAATCCATTAAGTTTTTCTCAAAAGATTGCTATGGACTAGCAATAGTTTAGTGTGGGGGATTGATGAGTGTGTAAATACTCATCATTTTTGGGTCAAATCTGAACTGCAAAACACTTAAAAACGCTCAGAAATGCATCAAAATACTGAAAATATCTCAAAATTGCATTTTATATGTTTCAGATGCAAAATGTTTAAAATCAGATGAAAAATGAGCTAAGTTTGCATAATTGGCAGTTTCAGTCCCCCAAGTTTCAAAAGTTGTCAGAAATAGTCCCTGAGCATTTATTTTAAAAGAAAAATTACCAAAGGTCCTTTTTGAAATCATATGTTGTCATATTTAGTCCTTTGGTGAAAAATGTCAAAAGTTTTGAGAAATTACAGTTTTGGTCCCTGGAATTTCGAATTGTACACTTTTGGTCCCCTAACTACTAAATGTGTCCAAAGTTAATCCTAAATCCTATAACTAGTCCAAGCCCAACACCCCTTTTACCCGGTCCAATCCCAATCCAACCCGTTACCCACGTTTAAAATAAAACCACCCCGGTCAAATAAGTCAAACTCCCCTCACGGGTTTCCCTCTCATCATCACCTACACCTGCATACACCTCCCTCCTCCAACATCATCATAACCTCTCCACACCTTATTCCTACCCTCCAAACACCCCAAGCCAAACGCATTTAATGCCTCGTCTAGGTTTCCTAGCAATCAGAAAAGTGGTTGAGAAGTTTTGGCGCCAAAATTTGATCAAACGGTCAATATTGTTCCAAGCATCCAAGGGCCAAGATTAAAAGTGGGATTTGCTCAGAGATGTGAGAGAAGCACATTTTCTATAAAAAGGAGGAAGAAGAAAGAGAGAAAAGGCAGTACTTAGTTTTTATTTTCTCATGTATGTCGTTTTTAAATTCCATGTCATATTTAAGTTTTAAATTGTATCTTTTTATCTTCATTGTACTCATTTAAGTCTTATTAATCAGTGTAACTTACTTTTAAGTGGTAATTCAAAGTTTGGTTAACTTTTCTGTTTTTCCATTTCCTTAAATCAAGCTTGTTTCAAAATTGCTAATTACCAAGCTTCTATAAGCTTGATCTCAGCTTTTACAGACTCATTCTAGCTTATTATAGCTATTGGTAAGTCTGTTTCACTCAAATCAGTGATATTAAATCAAATGCCAAAAAGTCAACAAAGGTCAACTGAGGAAGCAAAATGGGTATGAGTTTGGAACTGGGTTGATAATCAGTTGGAAATGGGTTGATAATTGGTTTAGGATAGTGGTTACTTGTGGTGTTTGGCAAGCCATTGTGGCTAGGATTTTTGTAAGTGCTTGAATTCTGTTTCATTACTGCCATTATTGTATTAATAGTTTAGTAGCTATTTGATAATTGTAGTTAGTGTTTTCTGCATCATATATGTAGTTTAGGTCTGTTCTAATAATAATCATAGCTTGGATGTGTGGATTAGTAATAGTTAAGTTGAAATCAGTCACAGAAATAATGTTTGGATCATAAGGCCAAACTGAGTTTGAGGTCAGTTCAGTAAAAAAGGTTAGTGGAATGAGTCTTTTATAGGCTATTTGCATCAATTGTAGTCTTTAGATTGCCTGCACAATCACTCAAAGTCAAAATCCATCTTAATCTGTCCTAAATTCATGTCTGATAGAAAGTTGTGAGATCTGAGGTTTGATTTGTGCTCAGACATCATTAGAGTAGCTTGATTTAGTTTCACTTTAGCTTAAAACATCAAATTCAGTTCATAATTTGGTTTCAAATCTCATAAAAGTCAAAACTTCATAACTGTCAAGTAGTCAAAAATGTGTTAAAGTCAGTTTCGGGAAAACTTTGGGGACCTTTCATTGATTCATTCTAGAGTAAAAGTAAGTGAAATTCAGGGATAAACAAGTTTAATTGGTCAAGTTTTGAAAACTGATTTTTTTCAAATTTTTGGAAAGTCCAATAAGCACTTAACTAGCTTCCAATTAAGCCACTTTTGCCCTGTTCACACTCAGTATTAACTGAGTGTGAATCAGGCATCTTTACAGGCCTTGCACAAGCTTCAAAATAGCTTGTCCTTGGCTGAAACTTGGTCTAGAGATAGTTCAGCTGGTGGTCTTGAGGTCTACAGCTTTGGTTTTTACACTGGTTCATTGATTGACTTATTGTTAAGCTGCAAATAAGTGGGGTAAGGCATTTGGCTTCTTGGTAATTCAAAGAGTCAAACCATTGTAGCTTGCATCTTAGAGTTTGAGGTTAGTTAAAATAGGTTGGTATTAGGTTATTATAGCAAACTCTAGCTTCTGCTTTCAGTTGGGTCTCATTTCCAGCTTATAGCTTATTACAAGTGCTTATTCTCATTCAGTTTGCACTGCAGCCTCATATTCTCATACATAAGCTACTATTTTTATATTTTACTTAGATTTAGAATATTATTTTAGACTTTTCCTGAATTTTTCATATTTTTCTAGCACTGTTTGCTATTTTTCTTTATTTTAATCAGTTTTTAAGCCTTTTTAATTAGCATTTAATACAATTAAATCAGAAAAGTTTCAAAAAAATAAGTTTTCATTTTTCATAGGTTAAGATAAATATAAAAAGCAAAAAAAATAATTTTTCCAGATTTTTCTTAGTTAAATTTGTAATTTTTAGCAATTTAAGTAGTTTCAAATAGTTTTTAATTCATAGAAAATAGAAAAATAATCAGAAAAATACAAAATTAGTTTTGAAAATTCTCTTTAGTTATTTTAGATTTTTATAAGTCATAATTTCATTTTTCTAGCTTTATTTCATATTTTCTTATATTTTAGGGTATTATTAAATAGTTAAAAATAGTTTTTAATTAATAATAATTAGATAAATAGTTTTAAAAATAATTTTCTTTTTCTAAAAATTTTCTTTTATCATTAGGTTTGTAAAAATGTCATTTTTATATTTTTAGGATTAATATTGCTTCAGTTTCACATTTTCTTTTGTACGTTACGTAGTTTTTAATTTAATTTTATAAAAGAAAAATCAAAAACATCATTTTAAAAAATAGTGATAGCATTTATTTAATATAATTTATCTTTTTAATTTTCTTTAATTTGCATTTAAGCCCCTGTAATTTATAAACTTTCTCTTTAAGTATAATTGTTCATAATCAATCATAACCCTTTTCCCGTTCAAATTCTCCCGATCACTATTCGTTTGGTGATTCAGTGCACAACTCGTTGGGACTTAACGACCTGGGGAAACACTATACTCTCCTGGACTTCATTGCATTTGGTTCCAGACTGTTTGAAGTTTGTTACGGTTGACCATTCACAAGTGGTCAGCTTGTGTGACAAAACTTGACCATCTGGGAACGAATCACTCTACTACCAAGATTTATATATTCCACTACTTTGATCTGTCATACTCTCATTCTGTTACTTCAGACTATCGTTCCATTCACATACCAAGTTATTATATGTTTATTGGATTTGATTATGTTTTTACATGTTTATGCGACTACTGATTACCCTGCTATGATATGATTGATATACGGTTATCTAATTTACATGTTGTCACCTGATGATATGTGATCTTACTGTTATGTGACCCTCTGATTTGTCTGTTTATCAAGTGTACTTCGTTCAGTTAATCTCGTGGACTATGACTATCCGTTGTATCCTTAACTGCTTATTGTTGACCTGCCATGTTTACATTTCTGTCTGTGCTACAGAGTGATTGGGTAAATGGTTCCACTTTTGATGTCTGGCTTGTTAACTTGTTTAATTGCACTGCTATGTCCCTAGTTCATTTAATTATAATGCTCATACTGTATTCCTACTTGGTACGTGTGACTGCCATGTTTGACTGTTGTTAGTACTTCCGCTGTTATGATACTGGTTATGTTTTCAACTAAGGGTTTTTGACCTGTGTGATTGCCATGCTCACTTACTGATTAATTGCTTCCGCTTGCCTTTGATTTCTGTTAACTTGTATTAAATCTGATTTCCTGAATTGACTGTATGCCATTCATATGTTGTGTGGATTACGACGTCTGCTATGCTTGCTTATGTTTCAGTACTTATATGTCTAGTTTGTATGTGCTTATATTCATGTCATCGATGCTTTGCTTGCTTTGTTTTCCTATGTTATCTGTTCTTTCTGGATATTTGTATATTTGTGTTCTGCAGGATCCTCATTGACTCATTGTTCTCATGTCGCTGCGACTTTGTTATCAGTTTCCTTATCTCATTTCACATTTCTGATTTTACTTAGCTATCGTTTTGTTATATCTGTTCACTGGGTTTTTTTAAGCTCAGCCGCATTCCTTTCCCTGCGGCAGGTTTTAGGTTTGAAGATGGGCTTTGATGGGCTGAGATTTGGATTATCTGAGTGGACCAATCCTAGTTACCTTATTTTTGGACTTATTTTGAAGAACTTTGGTTTTGAGATTTCATTTCATTTTGGATATTGTATTTTCCTTGTCATTCAGTTGTTTATATGATTTGATACTTCACTTTTAATATTTCCATTTGTAAAGATTTTATTTGTATGTTCTGATATGACACCAGAATGTGACACTTCTACCCTTGTCGGGTTGGGGTGTTACACACCATGACCGATCCACCACCATCACCCTTCCACCACCATCACCGATCCACCACCATCATCACGAGATATATTTGAAATCGTCATCATCATAAACCGTCAACTATATCATAAAATCGTGTTGTGGATCTAAAAATCGTGTTGTGGATCTAAAAATCGTGTTGTGTATCTGAAGATGTTGATGATTTAGATGCACACTATGTGTTTGATGAAATGCGTCTGTGAAGAATCATATGTGATTCTGTGAAGAATCATATGTGATTCTAAAAAGAATCATATATGATTCTAAAGAATCACATATAATTCTTCAAATATGTATGATTCTAAAATCATACATGATTCTACTAGTACAATCATATATGATTGTAGTAGAATCATATATGATTCTACTAGTACAATCATATGTGATTCTGAAATAAAGAAGAAAAGAATCACATATGATTCTAGTAGAATCATATATGATTATAGTAAAATATGTTAGTTTTTATGTTTTATCTGTTTCTATAATAAAGAAGAAAAGAATCATATATGATTCAAGTAGAATCATATATGATTTTGAAATGCGTCTGTTTCTGTATTAAAGAAGAAAAGAATCACATATGATTCTAGTAGAATCATATATGATTGTAGTAGAATCATATGTGATTCTGTTAATTGTAATGTAAATCATATGTGATTCTGTTACTAATTAAATATTTGTATTTTAGCTAACTATAGGTCTTGCTTTAAAAAGTTGAAGAGAAGCCTTAGCCGAAAGCTGAGTCTAAGCCTATTCAGAGAAAAAAAGAAGTTATTCAACGAGAAGATTCTGAAAGTGATTAATGTAAGAAGGTGTTAAAGAAATTCAAGGGGAAGATGATTAGGTGTTATGTACGAGTGATGATTTATGTAAATTTCTTGATTAGGTGTTATGTACGAGTGGTGATTTATGTAAATTTCTTCATATTATTCAGTTTAGATGTTGATGGTATTCTTTTGGTAATTACTGATGGTCGTAGTAGTGAACGTATTTTACATGCCATTTTGCTGAATGTTTTATATGCCATTTTGCTGAATCATATATGATTTCAGTAAGAATCATATATGATTCTACTAGAATCATATATGATTATATTAGAATCATATATGATTCTACAAGAGTCATACATGATTCTACTATAATTGTTGTTCAACTGTTCACAAAATGTACAAAACACAGAAGAGATAAGAGCATGACCAACTAGTTCGTCGCCTTTGACTATGCTGCTTCTGCACCATTATTATTTTCAAAGCAACGTAGATACGTAGAACCTATAAAGAATAACTTTTTACATATAGATATGAAACGTTATGAGTAAATAGTAGATTTCTTTGGAGAAAATAGCTTAAACCACAGCTTCACAAAATCATCATCAAGAGGTCTACTAGAATCATATATGATTTCAGTAAAGAATCATATATGATTCTACAAGAATCATATATGATTCTACAATAATTGTTGTTCAACTATTCACAAAAATGTACAAAATGCAAAAGAGATAAAGAGCATCAGCAACTAGTTCCACTGCAAGCATTAGCCTTCCCAGTCTTCTTAGAACGCTCATTGGTGTATGCTTTGTCTGGTTTGTTTTGGTTCAGAACATAATAGTACGCTTTTAGGAGGAATCGAGGTTCAGCATATCACACAAGTGCGCTTCCCCTGACCAACCCATTTCTCAAAGCACTTCAAGCAGAAGTTGTGACCATAGGGAGTCTGCAACATAAAACATATGATAATCTTTCAGTCTACAACATAAACATATGATAAATATTCTACTAACTTACATTAGTAGAATCATATATGATTTCAGTAAGAATCATATATGATTCTGGGTGAATCATATATGATTCTTACTAAAATCATACACATATTATTAGGAAACAGTGAACAACAAGGTCAAAAACAATGGTGAACTAAGCTATTGTTACACCCAAAATTACCAAAAGCACTTTTATTTTCTAATGGTCGAAAGGGAATGGCCCAGCAGTAAATGCACTTTTATTCCCATCATAAGCCAATCCTTGATTACCCAAATGAGAAGCCTTGCAATGGTCGATTAAGCATTTTGTGGAAAACTAGAAGGGGGGGGGGGTTGAATAGTTTTACCGATTAAAACTTGGTTTTAAACTATTTAGATTAACTTATGTCAATATATTTGTACGTGTGTGTTGGATGTTGATAGACAAGCATATAGATGAATAAAAGCTAAGATAAGGAGTAAGAAGCACAAAACCACAACGCGAGTATTTATAGTGGTTCAGCTACAAGGACACCTTCCTTTCCCTACTCCACTCCCCGAGTCACCTACTCGAGAGTTCGTAATCACTACACAACACCAACTCCTTGTGGTGGAGAAGCCTTCATAACGTTGCCTACTCTTTATCCGGTACAAGGCTAGATGCCGGGTTCTTCCACGAGGTAGAACCAATCCTATCACAACGTTGCCTACCCTTTATCCGGTACAAGGCTAGATACCGAGTTCCATTACAAAGGAGGAACTACTACCCAACACTACACAACACCTATCCCAAAGGAGACCCACTCCTTATTACAACATCATCAAGGATATCATTATCCTTGGATACAACCTATCTCTATTTGTACATCGATGCACCTCATCGATTATATATCCTTGGCATCTTTCACTAATGCCACTTGACTTGACTTCTAGGCACCCTTCACTAATGCCCTTGACACGGACGTTTGGCACCTTTCACTAATGCCTTCATCTTGACTCTTTCGGCATCCTTCACTAATGCCTTTGACATAACACTTCTATGTAGGAAGAAAGAACTATCAACAAGAGAACCTCAGTAGTCTTGATGATGACGAAGCATGGCAACTCATGGACTTGAGCTTGCTCGACTTCAAGAGGTGGTGATCTCGCCTTTAAGAGGAACCTAGAGAATCACACAAACACAAAACTGCATACAAAGATCACTTGGATCTGTGGTTAGAGAGTTTACAACTCAAAAATAAAATATATATGTGAAAGGGGTAAGTTGCGATGAAGAAATGACTCACTATTTATAGAGGAAAAAGTGCTACTGTTCCACGGATCTCACGGATCCCTCACTTGAGGGATCCGTCCAGTGTATTCCTGGGGATCCGTGGGACGCTCCTCTTTGCCCATGGGTTTTGGGTCATGAGTCATTGATGCAGGTTTTACTGACCAAGTTTTAATATTAATAATTACTCGTTATACCTATGGTCTACCCTAATGCACTAACGGGCAGTGTACCCGGTCGTGTGTAGTATAGTATCCGGTAAAACCGAGGTCGTCCTAAGAGCTACGTGGATTGGAAATTAACTTAAGTTTATTTCACGATTTTAATTGCTTTTAAGATTGAAATAATAAAAATAACTAATAAAACAAGGAAATAAAGGAAAGCAGATAAAGGCAAGAGAAGGAGAGTGGTGCTAACCTAGTTAATCCTCCTAGCTAGTTATGTCTACGTCTACTTACTTCCAATTACTTCAGGTGGGGTCAAAGTCGAGAGGATAACATTTGGTCAATTCGCCTTAACCTATCAGCAAAGATGCCACCACAGGAGAAATCAGGCGCACCGTCATAAGTCCTGTTGTTCCTAGTCCCCTAAGCCGAGTCATTAAGTACCGCTACATGCTAGATTTATAATAGTGAGTGCCCGGCCGTTAGGAACTTAGACACTCACCCCCTAATTCTTAAGTTTATCCAAACGATAGATGATCAGTTGGTCAAATCGCACAAGTAGAAAGGGTCGTCAGTTATCATATCTTACCCTTCCCGTCTCAGTCCGCTCACCTAGATTCAGTTGGTCATATCTTCTAGGCAATTGGTCTCTACCGCCATTCAAAACTACCGAACCAAGGGTGGCTACCAATAAACTATGCATGCATACACTTAGAAATAATTGTACGAAAGTAAATTAAATGCAAACAAAACAATAAAGAATCATAACTAGGCCAGCACCAGGGTGCTTAGCCAAACATATAATAAATCATACCAACAAAAATGAATAAATCATAAATTGAATTGAACATAATATTTGATACAAATTACTTGATGTAGAGCTAATAATGATGATGATGGCGAGTGAATTATTCCTTCAAAACTGGCTTTGGACTGCTGGAAAATGCCCTGGAGTGGTGCCCTAATCGACCCCTAGGAGAGGGGTGAAGAGATATGCTTAAAAATGCAGATTTAGGGCTGTATTTATAGGCCCCGACATAGTTACGGCGTAACCTTAAGGGCTAATTACGCTGTAACTAAAGTCGGCGCAAAGAAATCCGGATCTCGAAAAATTACGTGGTAACTAAGTATTTAGTTACGTCGTAACTAAGTTACGCCGTAACCAATAATATGTAATTACGACTTAATTGTTGACTTCGTACTTTTCATTGTCATCATATTTTCTTGAAAGTTTAAAAGCTTAGTGTACGACTTTGGCCCCTCATCGTTCTTCATATTTATATAACAAGTCCTTGAAGTAAACAAACTTCATAAGAATTGTCACTTTTAGTCCTTGATCGTACTTGTTACTTTTACTTTTAATCCTCGGAGTAAAAATCATCTTCATTTAGCCACTGGACTTCAACTCCTTAGCGCCCAAGTAATACTTACGGCGTAACTAAATTGCAACGTTACGCCATAACCTTCACAAAAAATAATTACGACGTAACCTTAAGAGTTGGTTACGCCGTATCCTTCAAAGCATCATACTTACGCCGTAATATAATTAATGAGTTACGGCGTAATCTTCACACTGAATTCATAGGCCCTCGTAAATCAATCTTCAGAACATATATTTGGCCTTTTATCACTTCTTTTCCGCTCCAACGCCTCATTTATCCTGAAATGCAAATATGAACGAATATGAAAGAATTAAGTACCATATTAATGCAAATGAGGCCATAAACACTGGAATTTGATATATAAAAGATCAGGCTAATTTGATGTTATCAAATACCCCCCACTTGAATTCTACTTGTCCTCAAGTAGACCCTTTAAATAATTCTTTAAAAGATATCTCCCAGGATTAATTGGAAAATATGAGTTTAAAAATCACCTAAGCTAGAAAATTCCAAACCGAGCACCTCACGAAAAGGGAATTGAAATCACACTCTCTCTCATAATTCACGTGTTTAATATTTTTGGGGTGATCACTCAACTGCTCAGTCATGGCGAGTATTCTATCATAGGCTGGCAAAGATACTAATTTCCACCACTAGAGTCTATAGATGCAGCTATTCTAAAAGGCAATGGGTTGACACAACATAGGCTTATGGGGTTATTTTGTCATTACTAACGAGCTATGGCGAAGGGGACAAAACCAATGATACATGGCCAAATCCATGGCCAAGACACCAATGATTGCTCGCTTCCTCACCTAAACTCGATTCATGACTAAGGGTAGGATAAGACATGGGAAACATTTAATGTGTGTAAATAAAAAGACACGAAACAAATAGATTCCTAAGTCCACAGTCACCCCACCACTAGTCCCATTCAATCCCATAGCAAAAATCGAGGGTCAAGAGTCAAGGGGTCTTCAATAATCCAATACACGAGTTAATGCATAAAAAATGTAATGTGGTGCCTCATAAACTCCATAATCTAGGCAAATAAGATGCATTAACTCGGCCTTCATCATCAATGAAAAAAGAATGTGCTATATAAAGACTTTTAAAATTTGGGTCAATTTAGCACATATTTCTATCAAAATCGGCCATTTCTATCTCCCATCCCCCCACTTGAAATGTACAATGTCCCCATTGTACGAATATTGATTAAAATTTGAAAGGCGAGATAGAAATGTCCGGGTTTCTAATTTTATCCGTAAGACAAAACGGATTTGTAAAAATTTGCGCTAGTTGAACAAGGCGAAAACACTAATTATAGACAAAACACTTGCTTGCATGCTTTTTTTTTCTTTTTTTTTTCCACTTTTTCATTCATTTTTTTTTTCACTTTTTCATTCATTTTTTTTTCTCGATGCAAGACAAGGTATACATGGATAAATGATACAAACATAAAAAGTATCCCCCCACTTGAGATCAACTATCATCTAAACCCGATTTTCTTTCACAACCCTTTATTCAAAACCCGCGACTTTCACTAGTGGAACCAAAATTAACCAACAGCGCCCGGACCATGGAAATAAGGAAACTACAGGGTAGGCTAGGCGATGGGTGTAACGAAACATATATAGGGTGAACAAAATGAAAGGAAAGGCTCTGAAGGGTGTATCTAGGGGTATCTTGCACTAATGGTGAGTGCAACAAACAGGGTTTAATAGGGGGATTGACTAATCGATGTGAAAAGTCAATAAACACAATACATATGTGGGCTATTTGGGTTTAATCCTAAAATTGCCTTAAATCCTAGCTGCACTGACCACACCAAGTTACCTCAGTGTAATGCTCATGATAATGGTCTCGAAAAGATATACAAGGCCAAGTTCTAAAGTCTACTACAGCCACGGCACACTCATTTTTATGGTATTATGTATAAGGGGAAAACGGAAAGGCTTATCCTCACACAATGGAAATATAGGGTAGGTGTGCTTAGTTTAGATTAATCCAGTTAAGTAATGAAAAACATGTCAAAATTTTATTAATGAAACACTTTTCATCAAAAACTAGAAAAAAAAGGGCAAGTAAAATCAAGCGGGTGTCTATGTCTAACCCCTTCCCCCCACTTGGGTCATACTTAAGCATATAAATGAAAGATAAGAAGGGTTAGAATTGGAACAGAAAACTCTCCTGGTATTGCTCGGCATGATCGAAGACTCACGAGTAAACGTGTCCCGCTTTGAGATCAATGAGCAAACTTTAATAACCTGAATTCACTTAAGACAACCAAATGCATCATACTAGAAAAACAACAAGTAATAAAAGAAAATGAAAAACCTAACTCACTTTCGTAGGAATCACGGTTGCATTTAGCGCATGCAACAAGCCTTTTAAACCACTTGGTGTCCCAAGTGGACGAGTGAAGTCTCGTGAGGGTTTACAGGGAACACACCCACAAAGTTCATTTAAAATACTAATACAAGGTCATTGTGTTTTAAAATGAAAGAATTAAAGCAGAGGAAGGTTACGTCGTAACTCTTATGAGGGAGTTACGCCGTAACTAGCAAAACCTGACATAAGCTGCAAAGCGAGTGGTTACGGCGTAACCACGGAGATGGTATTACGCCGTAATTATTAATTCGTCAAGAATTCTGCTGCTAAAAAGTTGGTTACGGCGTAATCACTAAGATGAGTTACGCCGTAACTCTGGTCAGATCAGCAAACTGCAACAGCAATTACTTCCTCGTTTCCTGCAAAAATGGTTAGAAAACACAAAACCCAACTATACTAATAAAATGAAAAAGAAAAGATAGGCATGGGGTGCCTCCTACGACGCGCTTGTTTTTGTTCGAGTTACGAGCTTGACTCCACCCTTATTTACTACGTAAAAGGGTGTTCATCCCCTCACTTGAAATCAAGTGTGGGTGAAAATAGCAATAAACACCATGAGGGTGTGAATTTGTTATGGGGTGGGGAAATGATAAATTATGATCATACCTGAAAGGAGATGTCATTTCCTTCCATACCTTACCCGTTTTAGTTGATGGCATTGATGATTGGTTCACCTTGTGACGTGGCTGATTAATTGGCTCGTATGTCTTCTCGTTAATCACTGAAGTGTCCAAGATCTTGTCCTCTAATTCCATTGCAAGATCAACTAAAATTGGTTCAGTAGCCGGAGCTACATAACCATCATCGGGTGATGTGACAGGTTGCATGATTTCATCCATAATTTTAGTAACATGTATAGGAAAACTAGCAAGATTGTTAACAAATAAAGAAGAGTTAGAAGTGTTACCATTTTGCGTTGTAGTTGATTCCACATTAGCTTGTGGCATTGCTTCATCATCCTGTAAGCTCCATGCTTCCATCTTCTTCAATTGATCATTGCTTGTTTCTTCATTTCTTGTAACCTTCAAACGTCTTGGAAATGGGATAAGTGGGACATAAGATATGATATAAGGTAAATAACTAGGAACCGGTTCGTTGTTGACTTCTTTCATTTTTCCCACTGTTGCTTTGATAGTTCCAACCGCATTCTTTTTACTTTCCAGGACCTTTTGGTTTAATTCTTCGAGCTTAGCCTCCAAGCTTTTCCTCTTGGTGTCAAGGTTTTTAAATTTAAGTCTGCCCCCTCCTTGAATTTCCTAATCCATTCATCATTCGAGTCGTCCATCCTTTTTAGATTATCCGAGAATTTATTGACGGCTTCTTCCAATGACTCAATATACCGGACCTGCTCATATTCTTCGCGTTCTTCTAGGAGAGAATGCTCTTGTATAGCATGAATGTCTTCCTTAACCATATTCATATCACATCCAAGTCTATCAAGCTGCTTGGTGATGTCGCCAATGTCATCCAAGCTGTTGCTATCTATGGCCCAAGTGGTTGCTCCATCATACCAATTTCGTGAATGGTCAGCCATCATTTCAATTGATCTAAGGGCTTGTGCAGGTGGCATTGTAGGAATAGGTCCTTGAGAGTCGAGCATTTGGCGGGACGAGATGTTTAAACCTTTGTAGAAAATAAGGATCATCTTATGGTTGCTGATATCATGCGTTGGGCATCTGTAAAGAAGGTCATTATATCTTTCCCAAGCTTCATCTAGCGTTTCATCCATCTTCTGTCTGAAACTCCTTATTTCTTCCATCTTCTTGGCAATCTTTGAAGGAGGATAATATCTTCTAATAAATGCTTTCTCCAAAAGATTCCATGTATTGATCGACCCAGCAGGAAGCATCTTCATCCATTTTCTGGCTGCACCAGTGAGTGTAATTGGGAACACTCTAAGCATTAATGCATCTTGAGTGACTCCTGGAGTGTGGAAAAGATCTGCGATCTCCAATACTCTTCGCACATGCAGGTGGGCATCTTCATCATTAGTTCCCGCGAAAAGCTTTTGTCTAAGTTCCCTCATGAACTGGCAACTGATCTCAAACTCAATGTCATCATTCAATTCGGGGCATACCACGCCCGATCTTTGGTTATCTCGAGTCAACGCAATATATTCTTCCATAGTGAGCATGTCAAAATCTGAATCTTCCATATCCTGAAATATCAAAATCAAACAAAAAGCAGAAAAGAAGAGAAAAAGAAAACTAAAAATAAAAATAAAAATAAAAGAAAATAAAAGAAAAACTTAAATTAAAATCCTAAATAGCTCCCCGGCAGCGGCGCCAAAAACTTGATGCAGGTTTTACTGACCAGGTTTTAATATTAATAATTACTCGTTATACCTATGGTCTACCCTAATGCACTAACGGGCAGTGTACCCGGTCGTGTGTAGTGTAGTATTCGGTAAAACCAAGGTCGTCCCAAGAGCTACGTGGATTGGAAATTAACTTAAGTCTATGTCACGATTTTAATTGCTTTTAAGATTGAAATGATAAAAATAACTAATAAAACAAGGAAATAAAAGAAAGCAGATAAAGGCAAGAGAAGGAGAGTGGTGCTAACCTAGTTAATCCTCCTAGCTAGTTATGTCTACGTCTACTTACTTCCAATTACTTCAGGTGGGGTCAAAGTCGAGAGGACAACATTTGATCAATTCGCCCTAACCTATCAGCAAAGATGCCACCACAGGAGAAATCAGGCGCACCGTCATAAGTCCTGTTGTTCCTGGTCCCCTAAGCCGAGTCATTAAGTACCACTACATGCTAGATTTATAATAGTGAGTGCCCGACCGTTAGGAACTTAGACACTCACCCCCTAATTCTTAAGTTTATCCAAACGATAGGTGATCAGTTGGTCAAATCGCACAAGTAGAAAGGGTCGTCAGTTATCATATCTTACCCTTTCCGTCTTAGTCCGCTCACCTAGAGTCAGTTGGTCATATCTTCTAGGCAATTGGCCTCTACCGCCATTCAAAACTACCGAACCAAGGGTGGCTACCAATAAACTATGCATGCATACACTTAGAAATAATTGTACGGAAGTAAAGTAAATGCAAACAAAACAATTAAAGAATCATAACTAGGCCAGCACAGGGTGCTTAGCCAAACATATAATAAATCATACTAACAAAAATGAATAAATCATAAATTGAATTGAACATAATGTTTGATACAAATTACTTGATGTAGAGCTAATAATGATGATGATTGCGAGTGAATTCTTCCTTCAAAGCTGGCTTTAGACTGTTGGAAAATGCCCTGGAGTGGTTCCCTAATCGACCCCTAGGAGAGGGGTGAAGAGAGATGCTTTAAAATGCAGATTTAGGGCTGTATTTATAGGCCCCGACATGGTTACGGCGTAACATTAAGGGCTAATTTCGCCGTAACTAAAGTCGGCGCAAAGAAATCCGGATCTCGAAAAATTACGTCGTAACTAATTATTTAGTTACGTTGTAACTAAGTTACGCCGTAACCAATAATATGTAATTACGACTTAATTGTTAACTTCGTACTTTTCATTGTCATCATATTTTCTTGAAAGTTTATAAGCCTAGTGTACGACTTTGGCCCCTCATCGTTCTTCATATTTATATAACAAGTCCTTGAAGTAAACAAACTTCATAAGAATTGTCACTTTTAGTCCTTGATCGTACTTGTTACTTTTACTTTTAATCCTCAGAGTAAATATCATCTTCATTTAGCCACTGGACTTCAACTCCTTAGCGCCCAAGTAATACTTACGGCGTAACTAAATTGCAACGTTACGCCGTAACCTTCACAAAAAATAATTACGACGTAACCTTAAGAGTTGGTTACGCCGTATCCTTCAAAGCATCATACTTACGCCGTAACATAATTAATGAGTTACGGCGTAATCTTCACACTGAATTCATATGCCCTCGTAAATCAATCTTCTGAACATATATTTGGCCTTTTATCACTTCTTTTCCGCTCCAACGCCTCATTTATCCTGAAATGCAAATATGAACGAATATGAAAGAATTAAGTACCATATTAATGCAAATGAGGCTATAAACACGGGAATTTGATATATAAAAGATTAGACTAATTTGATGTTATCAGTCATGGGTTATGGGTCATGGGTCATAGACTTTGGACCATGGGTATCCAAGTAGATACAATGTATCTACAAGATGCAATGTATCTACAAGATGCAATGCATCTAGTCTATGGGTCATGGATAATATCCATTTATGACTTATGCATGATGTCATGCAATGGGTTATGGGTTATGCTCCATGGGTATGGGTCATGGACTTTGGGTTTTACCCAACTACATTCAATGTATTTGGTCAATGGGTCAAATACTTTAAACTTCTACCCATTATAATACATATTAGTTATGTATATATTTACCCAATATGTAAACACTAGTTGTTGTACATATGTATTACTAAATCATAAAATCACTTGTACTTGTTTAGTGTTTTATGTGAAAACGTAAGTGTGTTAGTAAACTATTGGCTCAAACCATTTACGCATTTTATTTGTTTCATTAAAATGATTTTACGTTTGCTATCGACAAAACATTAGAAGATCGTAAAATATAAATAAATGTTTTACGGCTTATTTGTATTAACACATTTCATTATATCTTTGCATTTTGCTTTGGAGGTCACTTCCGGAGTAATGGTCACCTACATATTTAAAACCCATTATCAAATGCTAACATAATAAAATTATTTTCTATACTATATCATAAAGTATAATAATGTAGAAGAATCATATATGATTCTTTTCAAAATCACATACGATTCTTCAGAATCATATATGATTCTTCAGAATCACATATGATTCTTCACAGACGCATTTCATCAAACACATGGTGTGCATCTAAATCATCAACATCTTCATCACGATTTTTAGATCCACAACACGATTTTCAGGTTAAAATCAGTTAATTAAACTTACACCACTACACCATTTATGCATACACAACAGGCATGTTCAATTTGATTCTATTAATCGGCTGTGACAATCATCACCACCATCTTCAACCCCAAACACCACCTTCATCAACCCTAACACCACCTTCATCAGCCCCATCTCCACTATCTCCATCTGGTTCCAACCCGTCGCTGCCAAGAACACTTCACCAACAGTGCCAACCCGATTGATGGCGATTAATCGGTTATTTGAGAGGTTAGGTGATTAATGAGGCGGTGATGGTGACAGTTATGAGAAAGAAGAGTTGCGTATCAAATGAGAAAAAAGATGGTGTGACTTTTTTGCCCTTGTAAATGATAAAAGAAGATGGGATCTCAACCATGGATAGTAAAATAGATGGACGAACGATATTGAAAATTGGGATCTATGGTAAAAAATAAATCTACAAAGAACTTTTGCCTATTAAAGTATCATGTAAAATACAAATAACCTGTTACTGTTATCACCAAATTAACATGTTATAAAATGGCTGGGCCGTAGCGCGCCAAATACAAAAAGTAATTCGTAACAAATATTAGACTATAATTGGCTTTATTGAAACGTGCGATAACACAATTCCTTGTTAAATACAATGTGATGTTTTTGTTTAAAATAATTTTTTGTCTCATTGGTGATAAAGATTAGTCCGGAGTTATTAGAGCATGATAGTTGTAAGCTTATGGTCGGTACTGGGGTTATGTTTGGCAACAGGCTTACAGGGGATTGAGCTTTTAAAATAAGTTGACTTATAAAATAAGTATTGTTTGTCACACAGGTTTATGGAGGCTTGTGACTTATTTTATAAGCCATAAACCTCTATAAAAATAAGCCATAAGCATCCATAAACTTAAACCCATAAAAAAAAAGGATTATAAACGCTTATAGCTAGTTAAATTACTTAAATACCATTCAAAATATATTTGATTATCACGTAAAATCAAGAAACATATGTGAATTTAATTTGATGTATTTTTATGCTATTTTATATTAATAAGCTTCAGTTTCAACTAAATCGTCAAACAACTTTATAAAAATATAAACTTTAGCTTTTGGCTTATATATAATCTTCAGCCCCAGTCACAACTCGAGCTAATTGCGCCAAACATACTCTAGTACTATCATTTATTTATATAACATTTGCCTTTAGAAAAAGGAAAAAGTTCATTACACTACGAATTTGGCAGCTATCACTATAATATGACGTATGTTACCGCACGCAAGCATTGTAATTTAATCACTAAAAAATGAACACATTTTAGTTGTGATTCCCTTTTTTCTATAAAGGAGTCAACATCCTATGTAGGTTTTTCCACCAAGATATATTGGAAGACTTTGACTTGGTGTATGTAAACGGAGGAAGTCTACAAAGAGGTTTGCTAGAACCACAAACAATTCACACAAAAAAAATTCAAAAAAATGACTTGTCTATGTGTGATTGGTTTAATGAAAAAGAAGAGAGAGAAAATATAGTAAAATGCACCAATAAAAACAAGACAACTCATTTTATAGATATTTTTTTGGGAGTTTTTTGTTGTTCTAGCAAAACTCGTCTACAAAAACACAACGAAATCCTACTAAAAACCAACACATCAACACCAATAACTTCTATTTTTCTACATTAAAGATTATCATCTTCAATGTACACAATGCAAATCCTACTAAAAACCAACACATCAACACCAATAACTCCCATTTTTCTACATTAAAGATTATCATCTTTAATATACACAATGCAAACCCTACTAAAAACCAACACATCCACACCAATAACTCCCAATTTTCTACATTAAAGATTATCATCTTCAATGCATGCATCAAAGTAGACGAATAAGTCTAATATGCATTCGTTCCACACATTCTTCATATATGATTAAATCAAAACATTTGTCCTATAGTATGTTTTTAGTGTTTAAAGGATATAAGCAACAAATAATACACCAAAACTCCCATTTTCCACATTAGATGACAAAAAAGTCAATATAAGCACTCCATCTACACACTCGGTAATATTAGATTAGAGCTCTAGGTGTCATGAAGAGCACAACCCCTTCATTCGAAGCTCACGGGTGCCACATCACCATAACAAATCTCCACAACTAATCACAATTAATCCGTTTCACTCACAACAAACCTCAACCTCTTCATCAATTGTCTTATGCTAAACATAACTAACACATCAACATGCAAAACTCACATTTTTTCTATGTTAATCTTTGGCATCTCCAAAATATGTATAAGATTTAACGTCAAGTACGTAGACGTATAAGTCACATGTATTCTTTCATACACACATACACGCTAACACGCGTCATATTTAGTTCCATTCGTCAGTTATCTTATACTAGCGAGTAGCGACATAACCAACACATCAACATAAAGAACTCAAATTTTTCTACATTAATCTTTAGCATCTCCAAAATATGTGCAAAGCTAACTTCAAGTACACGTATAAGTCGCTGGTATTCCTTTCCTTCATACACATATACACTCTTTATATTTGATTATCATCAATTAATCATTTGTCCTAGAGTCTGCTTTCATGTTTAATTAGGGATGAGCACGGTACCAGGATGGTATCGAACCCGTCCTAAATTGGTGACATCTTTTTTTTTTTTTTTTTTTTTTTTTTTTTTTTTTTTTTTTTTTTTGGGTAGCATGAAAGGGGTACCAGTTTCCCAGGAATCGGTACCTATCCGGTTTTTCCCCTTTTTTGTTAAAGCAAAAAGAAATTCCAAAATTTGTGCATTTTTAAGTGATTTCGATTCAAAACATGTCAGAAAATGCAACTAAAAATAAATAAGCGCATAACCAAGATAATCGTAACTTACAAATGTCCAAAACTTATAAAATAGGTTAGGTTTTAAATTTTGGGAGTGATGACGTATAGTCTATATCCGGGTCACGGACCCGACTAAAGTCCAATACTATCTTGGCCCGGTACGAACTGGGCTAAGCCGACTAGACGTTTGGGCTCATGAAGGCCCAAACCCGAATCTATTGATGGAATAGATATCCGATATCTTCTAAATAGGAAGATAATCATCCCCAACCGACTAAGGCGGGATACGCCGAAGGTTGAGGAACACGGAACCAACAATGATTCCGTGCGTATATAAAGGGAATCACATCCCTCGTTTAAGGTACGATCTAAGAACCCTAATTCTCCTTAAACCCTAAACCGATTACTTACTCTCACGCCGGAGGATAATCGTGGGAAAAAATCCCACGGTAAGCCTAACGGTGTCTTTTGTCTCTTAGTGCGCAGGTCTCAAGCAACAATTCTCAATTGGTACGAGAGCCGGAGCTTCAAACAAGGAACGCCCAACTTTTGTATCAACAAGTGGCGCCATCCGTGGGACACTACACTAAGAACTAAGACTAGAATGACGAAGCATGGAAATCAGCGATCGCAGCAGACCTTATGGGAAAGAAGTCGCAAAGCGGACTAACTCCTAAGCAGACCTCTGGGACAACCAACGCTTCTAAAAATAAAGGATCAGGCCAAGACTTGATCTTCCCTCTGGTGGAACCGCGCTCGGGAACAACCCAAGCCACTACAACCACCACGAGTGGAGTAGACCCACTGCGCACCGTCCTTACTACTCCCTTTCAATCGGTGCTAGAAACTGACCTGACAAAGGTACCAGATACACCTGACCGAAATAAGAGTGTAGTAATAGAAACAAACACACTCGCTCTTGAGGGGGTCGCACCAGAGCTGGCACCAGAAGATTTCGTATCCCAAAACTACGAAACATTAACTGCCCTCATGCTAGAGGAAGAGAAGAAGAGATCAGGTCGGAACTTGAAAGCCCGACTCAATTTCGATTCTGAATACGAGACTTCCCCACTGCGCCGTCAGAAAGAGAAGCGTGGGAGAGACAGCCGCCGACCCCCAGTATTCAACAGAATCGGGAGGAGAATCGAGGATAATGAGACATCTCACTCGCATCATCTGAGTGAAAGTGATGAAGATGAAAAGCGTACCAATGTCCACACCAGACTGGGTAGCCGCAGAATCCAAGACAGACTGGGACGACGCTATTCCCCAAGTGAAAGTCCCCCGAGTACAAACTCAGAGGACAGTCGGCGCAAGCGCCGAAAGAGGGAAAATTCGTCCTTTGAAAATTCCTCGGACAACGAGGATGGCGAAACTGGACACTGGAAGTCCAAAAACAGATATAATGACCAGGAGGATGAAGATATACCCCTCCCTTGGCGCCGTCAAAAGGTGGATGCGTTTACTCGGCGCATCAGTGACTTCTCAGAAAGCAAAAGAAGGCGCATGCCTGCCAACGTAAAGACCTATGATGGAACAGGTGACCCTGATGATCACCTCAAAATTTTTGAATCAGCAGCGACAATTGAAAATTGGCCACAGCCTGTGTGGTGCCACATGTTCAACTCCACACTAGTGGGAAACGCGCGGAACTGGTTCAGCAAGCTTCCACGCAGAAGCATCAATGGCTTTGAGGAATTGAGAAAGGCGTTTCGCCTAAACTTTACTCAGAGGAAGAAGTGCGCTAAAAATCCTGTCGAGCTCGCCAGGGTAAAGCAGCGCCAAGGAGAATCTACAAGCGCATTCATGGAACGCTTCAAAGATGAATGCATGCAAGTTAAAGCATGCCCCGAAGGGTTGAAGATCTCTGGTTCCATGAAAGGGATTAATAATCCAGAACTCATCAAGAGGTTGAACGACAAGATTCCTGAAACCTTTGATGAACTCATGAAACGCTCTCGGTCCTTCGTCCAGGGAGAAGCCGCCGCGACGGATAGCAAAAGGAACCACTCGAACTACCGGTTACAGGAACAACCTGGGAGACAATCCAATGACCGGAGTAGTAACCGTAATAGGAGCTATCGCAGCCAGGGGAGCGGGAGGGATAATGATAGATACACCCCGCTGATCAAGACCCCAAAGGAAATACTCGCAACAGAAGGTGCGAATTTTCTAAGACCGCCGCAGATGCGTACCCTAGAGGATCGGCGTACTGGGAATGGATACTGTAATTACCATGCACAGAAGGGCCATACCACTAACGAATGTGTCCAACTGCGCCAGCTCATCGACAAGATGGTTAAAGAGGGTAGATTGGACCACTTGGTCAAAAACATTAAAGAGGGAAAGGACAAACAGAAGAGTGGCAATAAGAAAGAGACACCTAAAGACAAGGCTGACACCATTTACATGATACAATCATGGCAGCGGATCACAAGGCAGAAGGTCAGCCAGGATTTTTCACGTGGAAAGGAGATCTCTTTCCCCACCTTAACCGCGGACAACGCAGTGGTGGAACCACTCACTATAGAGATAAGCGCGGGGGGTCACGACATCCACCGCATGTATGTTGATGGTGGAGCTTCTGCGGACATCATGTATGAGCACTGTTTCAAACGACTGCGTCCTGAAATACGCAGTCAGTTAATCCCGGTCAGAACGGCGTTGACTGGTTTTACAGGTGAGAAGATATGGCCTATGGGGCAAATACGATTACCTGTCAGCATTGGAAACGAAGAACACTCCGCAACGGCCTGGATGGAATTCATGGTGATTAAATCTCCCTCGCCATACAATGGCATTATTGGGAGACCTGGAATATCAGCTATGCGAGCAGTGCCATCAACAGCGCATGGGATGCTTAAATTCCCAGTGGAAGGTGGTATTGTTACTCTTTACAACGCCACTGTACCACATAGAGAATGCAACACGATTGCATACGAGACGGCACCAACCCCAGCACAGCAGACAACCAGAATTCCAAATCTGAAAGTAGCAATTCACCCCGAATACCCAGAACAGGAAATATCCATCGGAGGTTCATTGTCGGACAACGGCAAAGCAACTGTATGTGCACTCCTGCAGAAGAATTTGGATATTTTTGCATGGGAGCCTAAACACATGACAGGGGTGCCACGCTCAATCACAGAGCATGAACTGAGAATCCGACAAGGGTACTGATGACGTACCCTCCGATCAGGTCGAAGGACCCCCCTTCGGCCTCAGTCGAAATTGCATTACGAAGACCCAAGTCTTTCTTTATAAGTCATTGGTGGCGTAAAACCATTCATCATTGACATGGTTACCAGTTGGGAATCCGCCAGCCGAAGGACTATGCCCTTCAGTGTCTTCTCTTGAAGATGCCAAGACAAACAAGAACCTTGACTTGGTCTTCCCCCACGTTCCCACTATGTCCTTAGCTTCCCCGCCAAGTCCGAGATAGTGGGGATAAAGCCCTAGCGGTTACCATAAATCAGGGGACGCCCCCCATGATCTCCTAAACGTGTGCTAAAATTCTCCAAGCTATTTTCATCACCTATAAATAGGTTGGACAAGTCATTTCAATGGTATGTTCACTCAACACAGTATTTCACATACATCATATTATCCATAACTCATATCACATACTTATTCACACGCCGGAGGTGGTTCGCAGGGCCCAACCCCTGCGCAATCACTTAACGAAGTGTCTATTATTTCTTATTGCAGATTGACTACAAGTTTGGCGCAAGCATATCACCCCTCATACCCTTCGATCATCATCGAAGGCCTGGTCGTACGATTTATTGTACAATCAGTGGCGCCATCTGTGGGACCCGCTACTATTGGTCTCGTTATTCCAAACTTACACCCAGTCAATCACTCTCGCTAGTTTTACGGCATGACTCAAGGAAGAGAAGATACACCCCCTCCGGGTTTCTCGAGCTTGACACCAATCCCAGTCAATGATCCTAGCAACCTTCCCAATATAACCGCATCTACTTTTACCACACGATCTCACCCTGAAATAACCCCCAATAATCATGCTTCAACCTCGGCTAACCCTGAACCGGTAATCAGTCCAGCGTTTGTCGAAGCTAACATCGAAGCATTAGAATCTTTACTAAGAGCTCGAAGGAGGCAAGACCGGAAGTGGAAATGCGTAGGGAGTTAGAATACTCAAGCGATGAGTATGACGAAGAGTTAGAAATGGAGACTCGGTCCTTGGCTCCTGGGGATACTCGCTCAGTGCTGAGGGTAGGGTCTCCGAGCAGTCGAAGGCCTAGTGGAAGGTCGGTTGGTTTCGAAGATGCTCTGGAGCGGGCTCCGACTAGAAGGGAAGGAACGATGGAAGGCTCCAATGGAAGGAGTCACCGAAGGGGGGCTACAGAGGTTAATCTGCCACCACTCTTGGCGGCTCATATGGGAAGAATTGAAGCGGGGGTTCTACTGCAGCCTTCTCACGCATCCGGCGTAGAAGGCGATCCACCTCAATTAAATAGGGGAGGAAATCTTCCTCCTCATGGTATGTACCCTCCTTTTCAGGCTCAATCTTACCCTCAAGGGGTTTATCCCCCACCTAACGGGCAGGCTAACAACCCCAATTTTACTCAACCATACGGAAGCATGCCTTATGGACAACCTATGGTATACCCTTCGTATCCTGTGGGAAGTCACCCACCTTATATGCCTACTGCTTACCCCCAATATGTTAACCAAAATACTGTTGGAATACCTCCAAATCATAACCCATACAATGTTGCCCCTACATACATACCACCTTATAACTGCCTCTATTCGGAGCCCATGGGCTCCACAACACCCTTCGTAAGGTGGATAGAAGACTACCCTTTGCCTGATGGGTTGAAAATGCCCGCATATATTGGTACTTATGATGGAAAAGGGGATCCGGATAACTTTTTACACTTGTTCGAAGGGGCTATTAGAATGCAGAAGTGGGTAATGCCTGTTGCTTGTCACATGTTTACATACACCCTACGAGACTCTGCTCGTATATGGTGGAATGGGCAAAAACCAGGTAGCATTGTGAATTTGGACGATCTTAAAGCCAAGTTCAGGTCACATTTCAACCAACAGAAAAAGTTCACAAGAACGCACCTAACAGTGCACAACATCAAGCAGAAGGAGAACGAGAGCACTGATGACACCTTGCAGATAATGGGCTTGCACGAAGACCAGCGCATCTCAGGTTTCGTACATGGCCTACGGAACAGAAGCTTGGTTGAATTCCTTTCCACTGATCTTCCTGCAACCTATAAAGGATTAGTGGAAAAGGCTTACACCTGGATCGAAGCAAAAGAAGTGTCCACCAACGGGGCTCCGGTCGAAAACAAGGAAAATCACAACAAGGCCCCGAAGCATCCTTCGTGGGAAGGGTCAAGGAACAAACACAAGAACAGGGACAAGTTTACTCCATACCACAAAAACATCAACCATGGCCTCCTGGCTAATCTGTCCAAATCCCCAAGGGAGATACTCGCTACCGAAAAGGCTGCGAAGACCTTTGATCCTCCTCCTCGCTTGGCAAACAAAGGGAGGCCTAGAGACACTTCCAAGTTTTGTTATTTCCATGACGATTACGGTCACGACACCAATCACTGCCGAGAACTCAAAAAGCAGATAGAAGAGGCCGTGAAGTCTGGCCAATTGGGACATTTGGTGAAGGGTATAAAGAGAGGCAAAGAAAAAGCCTCCGACACACAGTTGGGGAAAGATACCACACCTGTCGAAGCACCCATCCTCATGGTTTATAAAGAAGACTCTGGTTCAAAGAGGAAGGAAGCAGAGGAAGCCTTGTGCGGAGTAGGAGATGTCACTTTCCCTTCAATCACAGGGAAAGTTCTTTCAAATGACCCCGTGGTCATCAAAATCTTGATCTCCAACAGAGAAGTAAACAGAGCCTACCTTGACTGCGGTAGCTCCTGCGAAGTTATCTACGAACGATGTTTCCTAAAGCTCAAACCTTCAATAAGGTCGAAGAGAGTAGATTCAAAGATACCCTTAGTAGGGTTCTCAGGGGAACACTCATGGCCCTTGGGAGAAGTCCCTCTAGAGGTTACGATTGGAGAAGGGAGGCTAAAAAGAACAGAAACTCTGGTTTTCACGATCGTAAGGTCGGAATCTCCATACAACCTATTGATAGGGAGGACAGCAATGCAGAAGATGGGCATCGTTGTCTCAACCATACATGCCGCGATCAAATTCCAAACACCTTTCGGCATTGGAACGGTTTTATCCAGCTATAAGGTGAAGGAGTCTACGACAGAAAGCAAGAGGGTCAAACAGGTTTTGGAGGAACTTTCGAAAGATGTTCTCAGTTGCGCTAACGCTGAAGAACGCATCGTGGTAAATGATCTCTACCCCGATCAGACAGTAGTAATCGGAAAGCAACTTCCAACCTCCTTTAAAGCAGAATTGGAAAAGGTACTTCGTGCTAATGCAGATGTCTTCGCATGGACCTATTCTGACATGACGGGGGTCCCCAGAACTCTCACCATAGACGGAAAGCCCTTCGGCACTGAACACAAGCTCAATGAGTTCAAACATATTGAACCCATCAAACAAAAGCGTCGAAGTCTAGCTCCTGAAAGAAATGCCGCTGCATGCAAAGAAGTGGACGAACTCGTAGCAGCAAGCATACTCAGAGAGGTGAAGTATCAAACTTGGGTGGCCAATCCGGTGATGGTCAAAAAGCATGACGGAGGATGGAGAATGTGCGTAGATTTTACCGACATTAACAAAGCCCGTCCGAAGGACTGCTACCCTCTTCCAGAGATTGATTGGAAGGTGGAATCCCTGTCAGGGTTTCGACTAAAGTGTTTCCTAGACGCTTACAAAGGCTACCATCAGATACAAATGGCCGAAGAAGACGAAGAGAAGACAGCCTTTTTTACAGGAAAAGGCGTTTATTGTTACAAAAAGATGCCTTTTGGTTTGAAAAATGCAGGTGCCACCTACCAACGATTGGTGGACAAAGCCTTCCACAAGCAAATAGGTAGGAATCTGGAGGCCTACATAGATGATATGGTCATTAAGAGTAGATCGGAGGAAGATATGCTCTCCGACATCAAGGAAACCTTCGATCAGCTTCGCGCCATCAATATGAAATTAAATCCCAAGAAGTGTTCCTTTGGTGTGGAAGAAGGACAACTCTTGGGGCATCTGATCACCAAGCAGGGTATCAAGGCCAATCCTTCGAAAGTCAAAGCCATCACAGATTTGCAGCCTCCTAAGTCTCTAAAGGAAGTGCAAAGTCTTAACGGAAAGCTAGCAGCCCTCAGCAGGTTCTTGTCGAAGGGTGTAGACAGATCTTTGCCGTTCTTCAAAACACTCAAAGGATGCACGGACAAAAAGACGTTCCAATGGAGCATAGATGCAGAAGCAGCCTTTCAAAAGCTCAAGGAATTCATGGCTATTCTACCTACACTTACGGCCCCAATAAAAGGCGAAGTGTTGTTCATGTATATTGCAGCCTCTTTCGAAAGCATGAGCGCCGTGTTATTGGCAGAAAGGGAGAATAAGCAAATCCCTATATACTTCATTAGTAGGGTACTACAGGGAGCTGAGCTAAATTATCCAACATTGGAGAAGCTAATTTTGGCTTTAGTTCATGCTGCGAGACGCCTTCGAAGGTACTTTCAAGCTCACCCCATAACCGTACTTACCGACAAGCCAATTAAGCAGATACTTTCAAAGCCGGAGAAATCTGGAAGGATAGCTAAATGGGCTATCGAGCTAGGAGAACATGATATTGAATACAAGGGCAGAAGCTCGGTCAAAGGGCAAATATTGGCAGACTTTTTAGCAGAAACACCCTCCGAACTGAAACATGACAAAAAGGTTGTTGAAAAGGAGCCCGCTAAGGCAATCGAAGGGTGGAAACTTTATACTGATGGAGCCTCCAGCTCCGATGGTTCTGGTGCAGGTCTCATGCTCGTTGATCCCAAAGGGAAGGAATACACTTATGCACTTCGTTTCGAATTCGATGCTACGAACAATGAAGCGGAGTACGAAGCCTTGTTAGCAGGTCTCCGATTGGCCAAAGATATGGAAGTAGAGGACTTGGCTATTTTTGTTGACTCACAACTAGTGGCTAACCAGATAAAAGGCTCCTACGAGGCGAGACAACCTGTGATCAAGCAATATCTGGATAAAGCCAAAGAAATGCTCGAAGGGTTCACATCTTACAACATAGAGCATGTTCGAAGAAACCAAAACAAGAAGGCGGATGCACTTAGCAAACTGGCATCAATGGCCTTTGCTCATTTAACAAAGGAAGTTTTGGTCGAAGTGTTGGCAGATAGGTCCATCGTCCGAAAGGAGGTGTCTGACGTAATACTGGAGGAAGACTCGAATTGGATGACTCCAATTAAAGAATATCTAATAAGCGGCATACTGCCGGAGGATCCGAAGTTGGCTCGAAAGGTGCGCATCAAAGCACCACAGTACAGGATCATGGGAAATTACTTATACAGAAGATCTTTTCTATCCCCTTGGCTCCGTTGTGTAGGGCCAAGGCAAGCTGCTAACATCATCCAAGAAGTACATGAAGGATCCTGTGGACTTCACGCAGGACCCCGCTCCGTTGTCTCCAAAGTCATGAGGGTCGGATATTACTGGCCTTCGATGCACAGAGACGCTGTCGACATCATTCAGAAGTGTGAAGCATGTCAAGTTCACTCAAGAGTTCCAAGGCTACCAAAGCAAGATATGGCTTCCGTAACGTCCGCATGGCCCTTCAGCCAATGGGGGATAGATATCGTAGGCCCTCTGCCAGTTGCTCCTGGAGGAGTAAAGTTCTTGGTCGTAGCCATCGATTACTTGACTAAATGGGTGGAAGCGAAGCCTTTGGCATCCATCACAGGAAGACACATGGAAAAATTTGTTTGGGAACACATTATCTGTCGGTTCGGAGTACCTCACATCATCATTTCAGATAATGGGAAGCAGTTTGCCGAAGGGGTATTCCCAGTATTTTGCAGGGGTCTGAATATCAGACAATCCTTCACTTCCGTTTACCATCCTCAAGGTAACGGTCAAGTATAAGTTACCAACAGAGACATCATACAAGGAATAGAACGAAGGCTGGGATACAGTCATCACGGTTGGGTGGATGAACTACCTCAAGTACTCTGGGCACATAGAACGCATACAAAGTCAAGTCATGGAGAAACGCCTTTCAGCTTGACATATGGCACGGAAGCTGTCATCCCTTCAGAAGTAAGTGTTGAAACAGAAAGGGTCATGAACTTCGAAACATCAGATAACGAAGAAAGACTCCGTAGTAACTTGGACCTACTTGAAGAAAGAAGGGAAATAGCCTCCATTAGAGAGGCTATCCACAAGTAAAAGATTGAAAGGTACTTGATTCGTGTAAAGTGAGACCGGGAAAGTGATTTCCCCTGGGTCGTGTCCCAACGAGGTGTGTGTTGTATGAGGCGTTCGTGGGGCAGGAGGTCAGGGGGTCGAATCCCACCCCTGTCCTTTTTGTTCACTTTTTTTTTTATCTTCTTTTTTTTTACCAGTTAACACAAGAACAAACAGAGCTTTTTTAACAAAATTGAAAACTTAGAAAAGCCTTGAAACAAGCTGAAAACAGCTTATAAACAGCAGAAATGGCCAAGTAAATGGGGGCTGCTTGGTTTTGCTTTGCTGTCAAGGGACAATTAAGCTACTTCCAAGCTCCTAACAAGCTAGCTAGTGGAGAGAAATTAATCTAAATTACCTAACAGCTACTAAGGACTTGAAATAAGCGAACAAATGGGAAAAGAAGCTGCTAATAGGGTCCTTAAACCAGCACTGTTCAATCTAAACACCCACTGAGTTGGACAAACTTCAAAACAAACACACCTTTTGACACTTATTAACACAAGCTAAGCACTATAAGCAGTGAATGGACTAAACAAATGATAAATAAGCAATACAAATCTAAAATAAGCAAAATACAAAATGAATTAAACTGAGGAACAAGGGAATAAGCATTTGGCATAAGCTACTCTAAGGGGAGTCCTAACTAAATTACGGGAAAATAAGAAAGCAAGGGAGCTAATAAGCACTTAATGAGCACTAAAGTTACCAATCCTAATCTAAGTATACTAATTGGTACCTAAAGATCTGAATAAGCCTAAGTTGCAACCTAATTAGCACTAAATAAAGGTGAGGTCTGCTGTGTGCAGGGGACAGAAAAGAAACATGAACGGGCTGCTGATGCAATGGCAAAACACATTAGAGCAGTTTCTTTCAAGGAAAAAATAAGCTACTAGATTACTCAAAAATCAATTATAAGCTAACATATAATAAGCTCTTGCACCTAACCACTTGCAAAACATAAATTTGAAACTTAATGCTAACCTTAACTATTCTAAAAGAGGAATTGAAAAGCTGTTTTAGGGGACAGTGAGGAAAGTATCAAAGATTTTCAATAACTATTCTAAAAACCATTTTAAGTACTGTAAAGCTAACAAATACACTACCTTAAGAGCAATGAAACTGTTTTGACACCAAAATGGATCAAAAAGTTGCTTGTGACCCACTTAAAGCACTAATCCAAACAGCCCTTGTAGGGGCAGAAAATGCAAAACCCCTTTTTTCTGTAAACTATGAAAAACAAGTAATCTCTTAACCCAAAATCTCAAATGAGGATTTGTAGAACACTTTTAACATTAAACGAGTAATCAAGCTTTTAATGATAGAGGAAAAAATAAATAAATGAAGATCATCAAGATTGCATAAAAAAAACTGGAAGTAAAACTAAATTTGCATTAACTTGAATTAAAAGTACATTAAAGGTAAATAACAATACAAGTAAAAATGGAGCTAGAATATCCAAATTCTAGACTGATTTTTACACTTTTACTCAATCCTTATTTATACTAAAAGTAATCTGTCTTTCTCTCTCTTGTGTTTCTTTTGTGCTTCCTGTGTGAGACAAACTAGACCAACAATCTCCTTTGCTTTTCTTGAATCAATTTCCACCCTTGATCAGTTAGGTATAGATATTGAGCAAATCTGCGCCATCCATGGGGCTTATGTGAGATTGGGATTGCCAACGTGGAGTGGCATCTCGTGACTCTACCTTGGGTGAGGGAGATGAGTGGGTTTGGGAGTTGGGATAACCTGGGTAATAGAGATGGTTGGGGTTGAATGTTTGGCGCCATGGATTTTGTGGTTTATTCTTGTACTGGTTTTGTTGGGATAAGTGGGTAAAAACAGAGAAAAAGGGAAAGAAAGGGTTAAGGTGGGTTTGGGTAAAAAAATGGGCCAAAGGTAGTAATGGACTAGGATTTAGGATTTAAATTGGATCCATTTAACATCTTAGGGACTAAACAGGTAAAATCTGAAAATCAGGGACCATTCATGTAATTTCTGAAAAGTGATCCAAGGGTTAGACTTGTAAATCTCAGATAATGTAAGGACCATTTTTGCCATTTTCTGAAACTTGAAGGACTAAACATGGCAATTCTTAAATCTTCAGGGACTAAAGTTGCCATTTCTTGATTTAGGCTCGTTTTTGTCCGTTTTCAATCTTTTTGTACCTGCAAGACACAAAACACACTCCGAGGATATTTTTAACATAATTTGATCGTATTTGGGTGTTTTTGGTCATTTTTTGAGGTCTTAGGCGGGTAAAAACGATGAGTGAATAAGCACTCATCAAATTCCCCCACACTAGGCAATTGCTAGTCCCTAGCAATCTTTTATGAAAATTTAATGGATTTTATCTCTTTACCAAAAGCAATTACTTCTGGAGTAGCCAAATGTTTCAGTTCAAGTAAGAACTATGGTACACTGATAACCATATGATTTTGAGCAAATCACAAGCTCTTAACGGATTTGATTTGTCTTTACCAGAAGCCGTTTGCTTCTGGACTAGCCAACTCTTAGATAAAATATCTTTGGTGAGTTGATTACAAATTATGGTTTTCCAACTGCCTTTACCACAAGCCATAAACTTGCGGGCTAGCCAACTCTTCACTAATTAAAGATATGGTGAGCTGAACACCATACAATTTTGGGCAAATTGCAAGCCGTCAACGGATTTGAGATATCTTTACCAAGAGCCGTTTGCTCCTGGATTAGCCAATCCTTTTGTTTATTAGACATGGCGGACTGATAACCATAAAAAAAAAATTTGGCCAAAAATGGGGGAATTGGGTGGTATAATTACATGATAAAATTCGTGAGAATTCCTCCCACACTAGAAATGAATATTGCCCTCAATATTCAAAGTACCGGCGGTTATGCCGAAACATAGAACGTAAAAGGGAAATACTACAGCCATTATTTGAATTTTTTTTTTTTTTTTTTTTTTTTTTTTTTTTTTTTTTTTTTTTTTTTGGTAGAAAACTTATATACAACAGCGGGGGGCAACTCCCCCACACTAGGGTGGTACACACGGGTGAAAACCCATGTTATGCTACTATTTTTGTTAACCGAGTCGCTAGCTTGACTCGACCCCGAATTTATTTGTCCTTGGGGAAGCAAGTGGAAGAGAAAATCTCCATCGGACTTTAATTTAAATGGTTTGGATAGATATTGAATGTGCTGAAAGTTCCACTCCGATGAGATATAACCGGCTCAAAAGAATGAGAAATGCCGGGGTCAAAGATGGTATCTTCACTCCCGTAGGAGTTAAGACATGGAGAAGAAATGGGAGGAGAAGGCAAAGTGTTAACGACATGACAACGGGTGGGCAAAAGATTAGATTGAGGAACATGGAGCGAATGTTCAGAAATCCTATCCACCACTGTAGCAATGAAGACATCTGTATCGGGCTTAGAAGAGGTTTCATCATCCGACGGTTTAGCAGGCGGACGAGTGGATGATGGACCTAAGCCATAATCGTCACTCTGAAAACCCGAAGGTATCGAGTCATCCGGAGAAAGTAAGTCGACCTCTCCAATACGAGTGTCACTTGACGAATTATCAGAAGACCAATTGTAAAGAAGATTTTCCAATTCGGTAAGGTCGGCTTCAAAGTCGAAGTGAGCATCATCATCTCCCGGTGGAGAATGATCAACGAGAGCGAGTTCATCGGCGAACTCCTCGAGAAGGTCTAACGTCAAAGTGGGATTGCCACTATTCTTATCTTCGGGTAAAGAAGGAGATGAAACGAGGTTCTCCATGTAAGAGTCTCTACCCTCATTCTGAATTTCAAAGATGGAGTTATCCGAAATTAGAGTGAATTCAGAATCAAAGTCAAACAGAGGATTAGTGAACGCCATAGAAAAAGGTTTCTCGGACACAACAAGAATATCTTCATCATCCGTTTCAAAATCAGTGTCCATATCAAGATCATCGGGATCAACATCTATCACTTCTTCCAAGCTGACGAGCTCAGAAGGTAAATCTTCCACAACATCCTCGATGTCTCCACACGATAAAGAATCATCAAACGACGTATAGTCATTTTCAGACTCGGAGATCACCTCAACAGGTTCTTTCGGGGTGGGAGAAGAATCATCATCGAGAGGGTCATCACACATATCACCAGAAATAACCTCGGATTCACTTGGGTTTGGGACAAGGTTCTCAACACAAGACGATTCCATTTCCGGAATAGTGCTAAGATGCTCGTCCCCCATTAAAAGGTTATCCGAAGGTTCCATGGTAGATAGGCAATATGAGGGTGGAGAGTGGACATGTGCGGCACTTTGTGAGCTTGAGATATGCCCTTTGTCCTTTGTCATCTCCCAATCCTCCTCATCCTCGTCATCGAGACGGCAAGCCTCGTTGAATAGGATACGTTGTTGAGCAGCTCGCACATTAGCTAGTAATCTTTCATTGCGAGCTGCTTGTTCCTCGGTAAGAAGTTCTTCATACGTTTTCGGATGAGACTCTTCTTGGGCATGTTTATTAACCAATCCTTTTAAATCCTCTAATTCATCTAGAAGACTAGGGATAAGTTCTTGAGGATTTGGTGGAGAGAAAGTTTGAAACGACGATTGATCATTGAAATCTTGATAGTACGGTTGTGGTTCATATGAATTTTGTGGAGGGTAGTTGAAATTGTTTTGAGGATAATTGAAAGAATTTGGATTAGAATCATACGCGAATGAATTCTCGGCACAAAACGAACAACATCCATTGACAAGATAGCTTCCACACCACTCGCACATACATTTGTAACAACAGAAACCTTTCGGTAACATGTCTCCACAACCGTAGCAATACTCTTGATCGAACGACGATATCTCGGGTACGGGAGTAAGAATCGAGGGCTCAACAACATCACAAATATTAGGTAAAATGGTATTTCCCGAAGTTGAAATTTGACGAAATTCATTTAAGCAATTTTGAACAATGTTCATGAAATCGTCCGAAAAAGGTTTTGAAGATTCCGAAGGTGGGACAAGTGGTGTGCTCTCAGAGCTAGCAATTTCCACCACTTCCGTTTTGGTCTCCGGTTCTCGCTCTTTTCTCTTAACCTTAACCGTAAATCGCGAAAGATTTGGATCAAATCTAGACGGTTTAGGTTCAGAAACAATAGAACAAATCTCGGGTTGTGGTGGGTGGTCGGAAAATTTTGGAGAATCATCGAGAGAGTTTTTATCGGATAACTCGCACCAATAGCAATATTTGCTTGCTCCAACCCTTCCACACCGTTTACATAAACAATCGTGATTCTGACAATAAAGTTGATCCTCTTCCATACGGCATTTGCAGTGAATACAACGACGATAATCGATCGCCGCCATGAGAATTAAACATGTAGAGGGTTAAAGAAATAGAATTAAGTGATCGAGAGGATACGAAGGATAGAATTAAACGGCAAAAGAGGGTAAGAGAAATAAAATCAACGAATAAGAGGAATGAGAAGAATATTTTTGGTTTTTTTGTATTTTTATAAAAACAATAACTTCACGAGGAAGGTTCTTCAAGTCACTAATCGCAAAAACTTCACGATATTGTCGCAACACACCTCCCCGGCAGCGGCGCCAAAATTTGATTCGTGTAAAGTGAGAGCGGGAAAGTGATTTCCCCCGGGTCGTGTCCCAACAAGGTGTGTGTTGTGTGAGGCGTTCGTGGGGCAGGAGGTCAGGGGGTCGAATCCCACCCCTGTCCTTTTTGTTCACTTTATTTATTATTTTTTTTATCTTCTTTTTTTTTACCAGTTAACACAAGAACAAACAAAGCTTTTTTAACAAAATTGAAAACTTAGAAAAGCCTTGAAACAAGCTGAAAATAGCTTATCAACAGCAAAAATGGCCAAGTAAATGGGGGCTGCTTGGTTTTGCTTTGCTGTCAAGGGACAATTAAGCTACTTCCAAGCTCCTAACAAGCTAGCTAGTGGAGAGAAATTAATCTAAATTACCTAACAGCTACTAAGGACTTGAAATAAGCGAACAAATGGGAAAAGAAGCTGCTAATAGGGTCCTTAAACCAGCACTGTTCAATCTAAACACCCACTGAGTTGGACAGACTTCAAAACAAACACACCTTTTGACACTTATTAACACAAGCTAAGCACTATAAGCAGTGAATGGACTAAACAAATGATAAATAAGAAATACAAATCTAAAATAAGCAAAATACAAAATGAATTAAACTGAGGAACAAGGGAATAAGCATTTGGCATAAGCTACTCTAAGGGGAGTCCTAACTAAATTACGGGAAAATAAGAAAGCAAGGGAGCTATTAAGCACTTAATGAGCACTAAAGTTACCAATCCTAATCTAAGTATACTAATTGGTACCTAAAGATCTGAATAAGCCTAAGTTGCAACCTAATTAGCACTAAATAAAGGTGAGTTCTGCTGTGTGCAGGGGACAGAAAAGAAACATGAACGGGCTGCTGATGCAATGGCAAAACACATTAGAGCAGTTTCTTTCAAGGAAAAAATAAGCTACTAGATTACTCAAAAATCAATTATAAGCTAACATATAATAAGCTCTTGCACCTAACCACTTGCAAAACATAAATTAGAAACTTAATGCTAACCTTAACTATTCTAAAAGAGGAATTGAAAAGCTGTTTTAGGGGACAGTGAGGAAAGTATCAAAGATTTTCAATAACTATTCTAAAAACCATTTTAAGTACTGTAAAGCTAACAAATACACTACCTTAAGAGCAATGAAACTGTTTTGACACCAAAATGGATCAAAAACTTGCTTGTGACCCACTTAAAGCACTAATCCAAACAGCCCTTGTAGGGGCAGAAAATGCAAAACCCCTTTTTTCTGTAAACTATGAAAAACAAGTAATCTCTTAACCCAAAATCTCAAATGAGGATTTGTAGAACACTTTTAACATCAAACGAGTAATCAAGCTTTTAATGATAGAGGAAAAAAAAATAAATGAAGATCATCAAGATTGCATAAAAAAAACTGGAAGTAAAACTAAATTTGCATTAACTTGAATTAGAAGTACATTAAAGGTAAATAACAATACAAGTAAAAATGGAGCTAGAATATCCAAATTCTAGACTGAGTTTTACACTTTCACTCAATCCTTATTTATACTAAAAGTAATATGTCTTTCTCTCTCTTGTGTTTCTTTTGTGCTTCCTGTGTGAGACAAACTAGACCAACAATCTCCCTTGCTTTTCTTGAATCAATTTCCACCCTTGATTAGTTAGGTATAGATATTGAGCAAATCTGCGCCATCCATGGGGCTTATGTGAGATTGGGATTGCCAACGTGGAGTGGCATCTCGTGACTCTACCTTGGGGGAGGGAGATGAGTGGGTTTGGGAGTTTGGATAACCTGGGTAATAGAGATGGTTGGGGTTGAATGTTTGGCGCCATGGATTTTGTGGTTTATTCTTGTACTGGTTTTGTTGGGATAAGTGGGTAAAAATAGAGAAAAAGGGAAAGAAAGGGTTAAGGTGGGTTTGGGTAAAAAAATGGGCCAAAGGTAGTAATGGACTAGGATTTAGGATTTAAATTGGATCCATTTAACATCTTAGGGACTAAACAGGTAAAATATGAAAATCCAGGGACCATTCATGTAATTTCTGAAAAGTGATCCAAGGGTTAGACTTGTAAATCTCAGATAATGTAAGGACCATTTTTGCCATTTTCTGAAACTTGAAGGACTAAACATGGCAATTCTTAAATCTTCAGGGACTAAAGTTGCCATTTCTTGATTTAGGCTCGTTTTTGTCCGTTTTCAATCTTTTTGTACCTGCAAGACACAAAACACACTCCGAGGATATTTTTAACATAATTTGATCGTATTTGGGTGTTTTTGGTCATTTTTTGAGGTCTTAGGCGGGTAAAAACGATGAGTGAATAAGCACTCATCAGTACTATAACAAGAGAGTTAGGCCTTCGACTTTCAAACCAGGGGAATCTGTCCTCCGACTCAATAGCGCAAGTAAAGCTGAGTACCAGGGTAAACTGGGACCTACATGGGAAGGACCCTACGTGATTAAGGAAGTGTATGGCAACGGAGCCTACAAGCTGGAAACCTTGGCAGGAGACGTTATTGATAGAACCTGGAATGGCACTACTCTTCGTAAGTTCTACGTATGAAACTTACAATGTCTAAGGACACATTTTATTTGCTTTCAATGTATTTGCATTCTTCTCACTTGGGGAAAGAAGCATTAATGGTAGGTGTCTAGTATTCATTTCTTAAAATGATGTAATCCTCCCTACCCACTTAATGATAATAACACATTTCCCTCAAATCTCTTGTTTCGTTCAATACAACAAAGATTTGCCCACCAAGTCGCTTTATAAGTTTGAATGTCGAAGGGATGTACAAAGACTAAACAACATGTCTTGCTCATATGCATAACATCCATCTGAACTTCACATTAACTTTCCTATATGGCCTTAAGGTATTTCAAACCTTTCGCTGCCCAAAGGATCAAGACGGAGTGGGTCGCGACCCTCTGTCAGCAGTCAAATTATACGATTGCTAATATTCTTGGTGAAGTAACTACACACAATGAGGCTATGCATCTACCATACGCCTTAGGTTGTAAAAAATATTTTTACGCAAGTAAAAGTAAAAAGAGAAGAATCACACATGGCAAAATTCGAGCCCTAGTGGCTTCGTTGTAGATTTATGACTAGTTTTACTAGTCTAAAGCAGGCCGTAGCCTTAAACATCCAACATTATAAAATATTGTCTTAGGCCGTAGCCTACTACCAACATGCAATAAGTAAATTGTTTCATCAGGCACGAAGCCTGGAACGGAGCACAGACAATTGTTTTAAACATGGTACATACCACCCTGGGGATCAAATTACAACCACATGGTTGCCTTCTTTAAACCTTGGAGTGAGTGGGATCAGCTGAGCCTGGAGATAGAACCTGGGGTGATGGAGTCCTCTTGGAGGGAGAAGGAGGCTGGACTTTCCTTGGCTTCTTGGCTAGCAGATCCTTAATCGAGGCTGCTGGGTCCTTCGTCACATCTGCAAGGAAAGGGAACTCTAAAGCAGTTAAATGATTACCTGCATCATCATATTCTTTTTCATGAGTTGCCCTGTAATACGGAATTTTCTCCAGCACCACTGGTTCCCCAGTCTTCGCCACCTCCTCCAAAGTGGTACACTTGCCATGAAAAATGGCAGCATTCACCACATTCCCAATGGCAATCCCCACATCATCGCTATGGTAAAGTTCCATAGCAATGTAGGGGATCACTTTGGTTACCAGATCCACCCTGTCCTTCTTCAGCATCTTCAGACGGAGGTTCAGGCCATCTACCTTTTCTCGGAGCTTGATCTCTTGGTCCAGCAACTTTGACCTCTCTTGTTCGAGACCTCCACACTTGGATAAAAGAACAGATATCTGCTCCTTATAGCCAACAACCATAGAGCCTTCGACAGTTAACCTGCTGCACTCAGCCTCGCTCGTTGCCGATTGACCTTTGAGCTTTTCATTCTTAGCTCTAAGATCTTGAACCAAAGGATTCTTATCAAAATCCTCCAATGCTTCCTCACACTTCTTCTCCAGGTCTGCATACTTTTGATCTCTAGCCTTCTCCCCCCTCAGCATAGTATCCATTTCTTCTCGAGCTTTGGTGACAGCACGGAGCAATTCCCTTGTCCTAGCATTGAGTTGGTTGTCAAGCATGCCCTGGCGAACATAGCTTTTATCATGAAGATCACAGAGCCTCTCTATGGACATGTTATTCATCACCTCCTTCCACTTGGATGGGATCACATGGCTCATAAGTTGGTGACAAGCTAGGGGAGAAGGAAGCTCCTTCGTATCAGGAAGTCCTACAACAAAAGTAAGTTTCATTAATATATGATCCTTGGTATTTAATTTTATTTCACAGGTAAGAAGTTTACCATGGAAGTCATCACCGCTGGGCCCTTCGATGGCTGGAAATACCACAGCCTTACCCTGGGCACTCTTCTGCCGGGTAGTTCGAGAGGGAGGAGTAGGTAGAATAAGCTTTCTTTTTGAATCAGATTTCACAGCCTTAGCACTAGCACCTTTCCTACTTCGAACCCTCTCACCTATGCCGGAGGGTCCTACGATGGCCAGCGGTCCTTCGGAGACTGGTTCGTCTGAGTCAGCAATGTTCTCCACCAGCTGATCTTCTACATCTATGGGTTTCTTTGACGGAGGAGCAGACGATACAGGCTCGACAGGATGGGCTTCCACCTCGTCTTTGTTTATGGACACCGATGGGGAGCCCACGCCATAGCTTGTTTCTTGGGGATTCTTTGGAAGAAAGCTTACCTCTTTGGCACCTCCAGCCACAACAAAATTCCTGAACGACATCTCTGCACAAAGAAGCAGATAAGATAAATATCAGCAAGATAAGTTTTTGTTTCTTATGTTAATTTAAAAAAAATACATACTTTCTCCATCACAAATTATCTCAGGTACCAACGAAGACCCTTCCCATCTCTCAGCAATGCCAGCCATGAACAGGATTGGCTCAGGGAAGGTCTGGCAGTCAGCTGGATGACGAGCCAAACGCTGATACAATGGGTTTCTTCTCACAGTATAAGGCAATGGATCAGTGAACCTTTTCTCATCATATTGAAAGTCTGGGTTTAACAATGCAGAGTATCCAGGAGGGATAATGGTAGTCTGAATATAAAATAACTTGCCTTTCCAGTTCCTTATGTTCGTAAAAGGTCTATCTATCAATATGGGCACATCCTTTTCACCCCTCTTGGCCAAGGTCAACCAATCTCCTCCCGGGTATAGATTCAAAAAACCCCTGAGCACAGACAAGGATGGTTCAAACCCATAAGCTTTGCACATAACAATGTATGTTGTCAGCTTGGCAAGGCCAAAAGGGTTGAACCTAGAAATGTGTACCTCATAATATCGGAGGAATTCTAAAATCAAAGGATGCAAGGGTATCCTAAGATTGGAAGTGGTGAAAGCGTGGATATACAAGCCTACATAATTTTCAGGGGATTCAAATATCCCTTGATTTTTACTCGGTAACATTATTTTGTGTTCTTTTGGAATGGGATAATCAGTGAGGAACGCTTTAAGCTCCTCCCTGGTTAGTGTGCAGCCTTGTTGTTTTATCACAAATTTTTTATTGGTTGACATGACACCTTCTAAAAAACACAAACAATATTTGAAATACAGAAGAAGAAGGAGCTCTTTACCTTGTTTGGTCGAAGGCTTGATCGTAAGGAATTTTAGTAGGTGAAAAACTTTGGGCGAGAGTTACTTTGTTAGGGTTTTACTGTTTTTGCATTTTATATACCCTACAAATGTTGCATCTCAGCCCTACACGTGTCCGTGCTATCCCTTTTCTACCGGATTTCAAACCCCTTTTAAATTTTGAAAGGATGTTTACTAGTACCGAGGAAACAGGGTTAGTTAGGATTAATTATGCATTTATTGCGGTCACTATTAACAAAACGTACTTTTCATCTTCGTTCATTTTTGTGACCAAGGGGAGGTTTCGTTTTTATTTCTGAGTCGTAAGCAATATATTCTCGTCCGTACATATCACTTTCGACTGGGGGGCTTGATGACGTACCCTCCGATCAGGTCGAAGGACCCCCCTTCGGCCTCAGTCGAAATTGCATTACGAAGACCCAAGTCTTTCTTTATAAGTCATTGGTGGCGTAAAACCATTCATCATTGACATGGTTACCAGTTGGGAATCCGCCAGCCGAAGGCCTATGCCCTTCGGTGTCTTCTCTTGAAGATGCCAAGACAAACAAGAACCTTGACTTGGTCTTCCCCCACGTTCCCACTATGTCCTTAGCTTCCCCGCCAAGTCCGAGATAGTGGGGATGAAGCCCTAGCGGTTACCATAAATCAGGGGACGCCCCCATGATCTCCTAAACGTGTGCTAACGCTCTCCAAGCTATTTTCATCACCTATAAATAGGTTGGACAAGTCATTTCAATGGTATGTTCACTCAACACAGTATTTCACATACATCATATTATCCATAACTCATATCACATACTTATTCACACGCCGGAGGTGGTTCGCAGGGCCTAACCCCTGCACAATCACTTAACGAAGTGTCTATTATTTCTTATTGCAGATTGACTACAAGTTTGGCGCAAGCATATCACCCCTCATACCCTTCGATCATCATCGAAGGCCTGGTCGTACGATTTATTGTACAATCAGGTACTCACCAATACGCCAGAAGAAGCGCGGCCAAGCCCCAGAGCGCGCGCAAGCAATTCTGGCAGAGGTACAAAAACTGGTGGATGCGGGAATTATGCGTGAAGTCTACTACCATGACTGGCTTTCTAACCCAGTAATGGTCAAAAAGAGCGATGGCAGCTGGCGAATGTGCGTAGACTTCACCGATCTTAATAAAGCATGTCCACAAGACTGCTATCCATTACCAGAGATAGACTGGAAAATAGAGTCCTTGTGCGGATATCCATTAAAGTGTTTCCTCGACGCATACAAGGGATATCACCAAATACAGATGGCTAAGGAAGACGAGGAAAAAACAGCCTTTCACACAAGCCAAGGCGTTTACTGTTATACAAAAATGCCCTTTGGCTTGAAGAATGCGGGCGCTACCTATCAGCGATTAGTAGATAATGCTTTCAAAAAACAGGTGGGCCGCAACCTGGAAGTCTATGTGGATGACTTGGTCATAAAGAGCTATACTGAAGATGAGCTTGTGCGTGACATAGAGGAAACATTTAAGACTCTACGAGAGATTAACATGAAGCTAAATCCGAAGAAGTGCACCTTCGGCGCTACTGAAGGCATGTTCCTAGGATACCTAATCGAGCCTGACGCTATAAAACCTTGTCCAGAAAAGACAAAGGCGGTCATCGAACTTCTTTCACCGCGCACGCTGAAGGAAGTCCAATCTCTCAACGGAAAGCTGGCCGGCCTAAACAGGTTCCTATCCAAGTCAGCAGAAAAATCCTTAGCTCTTTTTAAAACACTCAAGAAGTGTATAAAAAAGGGTGATTTTCGGTGGACCACGGAGGCGGAAGAAGCCTTCACTCAACTCAAACAGCATCTAGCAACGCTCCCAACACTTGTCGCACCCCGACCAGGGGAAGAACTGCTCATGTATTTATCAGCAACTCATGGAGCAGTCAGCGCAGTGCTACTAACAGATAGGGATTCAGTACAAACCCCTATCTACTTTGTAAGCAAAGCGCTTAAGAAGACGGAGATGAACTACAGTGCCATGGAAAAATTAGTTCTGGCATTGGTGTTTGCTGCCAAGCGATTACGCAGGTACTTCCAAGCGCACCCAATAGCAGTAATCACAGACCAACCAATCAAGCAGATCATCTCCAAACCTGATGCGTCAGGCCGACTCCAGAAGTGGAGTGTATTACTAGGAGAACACAACATCTTTTACAGACTGATCTGTGCAAAACCGTCAAGTTTTCTCACTCAAGCCTGCCACTTGTGAATGGCCGACCGTAACAAACTTAAAACAGTTTAAGCACAAATGCAATGAAGATCAGGAGAGTATAGTGTTTCCCCAGGTCGTTAAGTCCCAACGAGCCGTGCGAGAATAGCCAAACGTATAGTGATCGAGGGATTTGAACGGAAAAGGATTGTGATTGATCTACACCTAAAGAGAAAGCCCATAAACTACAGGGGCTTAAATGCAAATTAAAGAAAATTAAAAAGATAAAAAATATTAAATAAACGCTATCACTATTTGCAAAATGATGTTTTTGATTTTATGTTTTTATAAAACTTAATTTAAAAACTACGTAACGTACAAGAGAAAAAGTGAAACTTACACAATATAAATCCTAAAAATATGAAAATAACATTTTTACAATCCTAATGATAAAAGAAAATTTTTAGAAAAAGAAAATTATTTTTATAACTATTTAATTAATTATTATTAATTAAAAACTATTTCTAACTATTTAATAATAGCCTAAATTACAAGAAAATAGGAAACAAAGCTAGAAAAATAAAATTATGAATTGGAAAAATCTAAAATAACAAAATAGAATTTTCAAAACTATTTTTATACTTTTCTGAATATTTTTGTATTTTCTATGAATTAAAAACTATTTAAAATTAATTAAATTACTTAAAAATACAAATTTAACTAAGAAAAATCTAGAAAAATATTTTTTTGGCTTTTTATATTTATCTTAACTTAAGAAAATTGAAAAATTATTTTTTTGAAGCTTTTCTTAATTAATTGTATTTAAAGCTAATTAAAAAGGCCTAAAATTAATTTAAATGCAGAAAAATAGCAAACCAACTTGGAAAAATCTGAAAAATTCAAAATAAGCTTAAAATATTATGAAGAATCTAGGAAAAATGGAAAAACAGGTGCTTGTGTGGAGGAAATAGAAGCTGCAGTGGAAACTGCTTATAAATAAGCACTTGGATAAGCCAAAAGCTACAAACAAGCTACAAACTGATTACAGAAGATATAAATTGCTACAAGTACTAAAATGCAACACTTCTCAACTGCTCTTAACCTCTGGATAGCTGATTACACAGATTTGATGTTATGAGATAATAAGCTAAAAACAGTTTCATGGTACCTACTTTGAGCTTAAAAATAAGCAACTAAATAAGATGGCAACTAAAAACCAAAAGAAGGAACTTAAGCTAGACCTGGCCAAGAACCAATAGACCAAATACTAAACCTGGTCAAGCTCAATTGAGCTTATGGGAGGCCTTGCAAGACCCTGTGCAGACTCAGTGTCAACTGAGTCTATGCACAGGGCATTTGTCCCCATGTTCAACAGCAATTTTGAGGGTTATAAAAAAATCACAAAAATCTATAAAATTGATAATAAGGAAATAGACCTACTGAAATTTAAAAACCCAAAGTTTCACTGAGATTGGCCTAGAAATGAATCCATGAAAAATCATCTTAGATTGGCCAAAACTGAGATTTTCAAATTTTGACTTTTTGATAGTTTTGACAAGTTTGACTAAACTGAGCTTTGATCTTGATTTCCCCACTGAATATGATGTTATAAGATGAAATAATACTACTGTAACCTACATCTATGTTTTCTAAGCACAAAACAAGTTTTTGTCTTTGTAAAAATCCAACAGATAAGATGATAGGATAGATGAGGTGTGATTTTGACTTTGATGGTTTGCATATGCAATTTTATGACTGGAATGGTTCTAAATACCCATATTGAGACTGAGCATACATATGTTAAACACAAACCACATCCTAAACTCAACTGATCCTACTTTACCAAACACACCTTAACATACTGATAAGCAATTGAAACTGAGTTAAACACTGAACTAGCATATACACTGGATTAAACTGAGTGACATTGACTTAAATACAACTAGTTAAACACATTTAAGCTATCTATAACTACAATTACAAGTGCAAACACAATCTGCAACATGAAGTGAAAGTGAAAAGGAGACAGATACTCACATGTGTCAAACTGTTTGCAGTCTTAAAACCAAACCCAATCTACTCTAACCTAATCTATTTCCAACCCATTTCAACCACTGCATCAACCCAAGATCACCATTTTCCAGTTTAGCTCCCCAGTTGACTTTTGTTGACCATCAACCAAATTTGCTTGAAAATGTTATCCAAGCTTACCAAAAGCTCTAATAAGCTTAAGTAAACCTGTTTAAGCTTAAAAATAAGCTAATAGAAGCTTTAAGACAAGAGTTTGAAACTTAATTTCTCAACAGTGAATACAAGAACAAGGATTTTATCCAAACCTTGAATTTGATTCTTAAAACAGATTACAATGATAACTTAACTTGAGTTTAACACATTAAAGCTTAGAATTACATTTTAAAAACACTAATTAAGATAACTAAAAAAAAACGACATACATAGAAAAATAAAAAACTAACTACTACCCTATTCTTGTTTCTTCTTCCTTCTTTTATACCCAAATAGTCTTGCCACGTGTTTCTGAGCACATCCCACCACACTTGTAAGCCAATGGATGAGCAGAGGCCATTTTGGCCATTTTGTCAATTTTGGCGGGAAAAGGCTATTTGACCTCTGTGGACTCTGAACTAGCACTAGGGGGGGGGGTGGACAGGTGTGATGATGAGGGGGGTTGAGGGGTGAGAGGATAAGGTGAGGTGATGGTGTTGGGAGAGGTGAGTGATGCAGAGCAAGTGGAGAAGAAAGGCAGTATAGGTGGGCGGCAAAGGGGTTGTTTGACTGAGTTTGACTAGGGGGTCAAAAAGGGAGGTCAAGGGTCAAAAAGGTATAAAGGGCAGGGGTCAAAAATGGGAAAGGGTCAAGGTTAGGTTTAGTATTAAATGACAAGGATCATTTTGTAATTTCAGATTCTAGAAGGACCAAACCTGTAATTTTCCAAAGTTGTTACAAGGATCCCTTTTTCCAAGTTCCAATAGTACAAGGACCAGTTTTGTCATTTTCAAATTTCCAGGGACCAAACTTGACATTTTTGAAAGTTGAGGGACCTTTTCTGCCATTTAACAAAAGATTTATTCAAGGACCATTTTTGACAATTTAGAATATTTCAGGGACCTTGAATAAAATTTTTCTTTATTTTGTTTGACCAGGGACTGTTTTTGACAACTTTTGAAACTTGGGGGACTAAAACTGCCAATTATGCAAATTTGATACGTTTTTCACCAGATTTTGATATTTTTGCATTTAAAACACATAAAACACTTATTTGTGATATTTTTATCATTTTGATGCATTTCTGAGTGTTTTCAGATGTTTTTGCAGTTTAATTGGTACAAAAATGATGAGTATTTAGACACTCATTACAGACCACGTACCGCAATCAAAGGACAGATTCTGGCAGACTTCATCATCGAGAAGCCAAACACCGACGAGGTACCCGCACCAAGTAAAAGAGTACTACAAGATCCATGGATCTTGTTGTCACACCCCCAAAATATCGCAGCGGAACGATAGTGTCATTGGGGTGTAACGTCATAGCACAAAGTATGGATACAGAAAACGACCTCTATAATGAGACGTTTTGAAAAGTTTACCATTCGATAAGTAAGTTAAAGTTTACACCACAAGAAATCACAAGGTTTGATAATACATAAAAAGTTTACAAAACATGTCGAATGGTAATTGTTAAAAACAGCAAGCTGATTTTTCTGAAAATAATACGTTTCGTCGTCAAACTTTAAAAATTCACCACGGCTTCGTTATAACTCCGTTTTTATCCGTTCAAAAGGCCACGGATTCGTTTTAAAGTATATTTTCTAAATATCAAGGCCAAAATGTCGTACCAACAGTAGGTTTTTCCAGAAATTCGATTTAAGGACAGAACACAAAATATAGTTATCGAAAATAGTTTTTCTCGGACAAAACCTATTCTAATCCCTTCAAATCAACTCCAAAACTAATCTAATCCTACCATACACCTTCTTAGGGTGTCATGGGTTCCTAATCACCATCAAGACCAAAGAATACCATGGGAGTAATTATAGGATGACCATATTGTATATATAACTTCTAAAATCATGAATAAATGGTATAAATCACATAACATGCATATAAGCTCCAAAAATGAAAAGAAACATGTGAAAATGAAGAGGAAACATGAAAATGAATAAAACATGCTTACTAGTGATAATGAAGAGGTGATTAGAACCAAGGATAAACCTAAATACTCTAGACAAGACTTCAATGTATGCCATGCGACCCAAAAGCTCCATGAAGTGCTATCATCTTAAGACCTGAGATAAACATGCTAAAAAGTGTCAACACAATGGTTGGTGAGTTCATAAGTTTGTAATTACATGATCTAAAATACTTTGAGAAATGTTCACACAGCAAAGGCATTGTAAATCCACTCAGTTCCAAGTTCCGCCCATACAAAACTTGCAACCTGTGTGTTCACAACCCACTGCCTAAAATAGAATAACAATCATGAATATACGCATTAAAGTAGTTAAAAGTATAAATGTCACCACAAGGGTCTTCCAACAACTCGTGTTGGGATGTTCCTCCAACGCTCACGTTGGGATGTATCCATAAAAATGGCCTTCCAACATATAAATGCTGGGATGTTCCTCCAACGACTCACGTTGGGCTGTATCCAAATTAATGGCCTTCCAACATATAAATATTGGGATGTTTGTTTAAGTCTAGTCTCAACACGCACCAAGTCTAAAGTATAAGTAATATTGTTTAGCAATAGAGTTTAAATGTTTTAATAAATAAGCATGTATCTCGCCCCAAATAGTTTATAAGAATTTAAACGAGTAAAAGTGGGGTATGAACTCACCTGGTGTGATTAATATGCTAACAAAATGATGTGCACGAAAATGAGGCTCGGAAACTATCCGCAACCTAAAATGAATGTTATGACTTGAGTTATGATACGTAATGAGTTATGGTGTTATGATATGCATGCATTTCGTATGTTATTTATACCATTTGTGAGTTTTGAAAATATTACTCGTCGTCGAAAAATACTCTTTTGACGTTTTGACCCTTCAAAAATGACTTTACATGTTTTTACGTCAAAATGTCATCCTACAATGGTTTTATAATGATTTTTGGTGAAATTACCACTTTTCGTCGCAAAACAATGTCGTCGGAATTTTCATGAAATTAACAAAAATGGCTCCGGAAAAGTAGTCGTAAAACGGTGTACGTCGATTGTTAGAGAACGAACTCGATGGTTTTGGAAAGTTTGTATCGATATCTAAAAGTTTCAGTTCAGGAGTTTTCGTCCAAAAGGTCTCGATCATAAAGATATCAAGGGCTAAAGATGGTGGTTTTTGCTAAATGCGTGCAGAAAATAAGTTTCGGCCAACTTTGAACATCCGTAAATAATTTACTATGACTCCGCTTGACAAACGGGTTTTTGTTTTGAAAAATATGGCCGGTGAACTTGATTTTACTAGAAGACATTTCGTCCTAAAAAGTTTTGCATCATGGTTAAAAACAGCCGCAAACATAGCCCTTACAGCTAATGAAATACTTGTAACGTAAAAATAATATAGTTTTTCAGAAAATAATAGTTACGGCAACTTTATAAAAACGTGCATATATTTGTCGTTTCAAATCCGTTTTCTACGTAAAATATGTCCTTAGCTTCGTATCGAAGTAAACTAATATATTTTTGATAAGTCGAAATAATTTGTGAAGCTTAAGGCTCGTTTTTGACCCGAAAATACTAAAAACAGCAAGCTGATTTTTCTGAAAATAATACGTTTCGTCGTCAAACTTTAAAAATTCACCACGGCTTCGTTATAACTCCGTTTTTATCCGTTCAAAAGGCCACGGATTCGTTTTAAAGTATATTTTCTAAATATCAAGGCCAAAATGTCGTACCAACAGTAGGTTTTTCCAGAAATTCGATTTAAGGACAGAACACAAAATATAGTTATCGAAAATAGTTTTTCTCGGACAAAACCTATTCTAATCCCTTCAAATCAACTCCAAAACTAATCTAATCCTACCATACACCTTCTTAGGGTGTCATGGGTTCCTAATCACCATCAAGACCAAAGAATACCATGGGAGTAATTATAGGATGACCATATTGTATATATAACTTCTAAAATCATGAATAAATGGTATAAATCACATAACATGCATATAAGCTCCAAAAATGAAAAGAAACATGTGAAAATGAAGAGGAAACATGAAAATGAATAAAACATGCTTACTAGTGATAATGAAGAGGTGATTAGAACCAAGGATAAACCTAAATACTCTAGATTTTTATTTCAAAATCTTAATAAGAGTATTATCTAGATTGTATATAACTTGATCTTGTAAAAATTTTTGATGATTCCTTGATGACAACTATGAAGGCCGGTTCTATGGTGGATGAAACAAGAGAGAAGATTTTTTTTTGACTTGAATTATTAGTTGGAATGAAATGAATGAAGTGTGAAAGAGTTGAAGTATAAATATAGACTTGCAAGAAAAACATTACAACACAATTAATGCATACTCCCCCCCTAGAACCGGTTTTAGGGGGGAGATGTTTCCCACATGATATATTTTTTTTTTTTTATAAATTGTGTATATACATTTACTTGTACAAGTTGTAAGAAAGTGCAAGTAATATAGAAAATATGTACAAGTAAAGGAAAATGGAAATTTTTAGGTAAAAGTAATTGTTAATAGATCAAAATAGAATGTAATGAGATAATAAAAATTGTAAAAATACATTCCTTGTAAAATTTGAGTGATAAAATAATTACCGAGTAGTTTTTAAGAAAAACGTCGTAATAATATAAACTTAACGATTTTTGTACTAAATAAATTTAAAACACTAGGTAAACTAAAATATAGTTTTTATAAACTAAATGTAAGTATAAAAATTTATTGGGATCATTTTTGGAAGTATCGGATTAAATTTTTAAAATAATAACTCACACGATAACTTTTAATTAATAAGAAAATAAAGTGTAATGTAAAATGCAAAACCGTTATGGAATGATGAATATGGAATATGAGAATGACCGGAAAATGAGAATTGTGACATTCTTCCCCTGATAGAAGAATCGCGTCCTCGCGATTCAATCGATGATACATAAGGTTCTACCCTAAGGTTCGCGAAATCAAGTGTATGGTCAAGTGTTTATGTCAAAACTTACGCGTCTAGGTTTCTTATCTAATGAGACTTACTGAATCTGAATAATACGGTGGATCACTTAATGATCTAGGAAAAACGTACCAGTTACGCATTGCGGGCTTCCTCGGTCCCTATATAAAATGCTCGACCTCGAGGTGGACTGATATTGAGTACAGGGTTCGGGTTATTTCCTTCAATTGCCATAGCTAGATGAGCTTGTATCGGCGGCTTATTCAACTGAGGACAATTATTCCGGAAGTGATTCGGGCTGTTACATTCAAAGCAAGTCTTTTGATTATTCCTCATGTTGCCCGTGTTAACCGTTGTTGTTGGTCTTGCACGCTCTCTACACTGGCTTGAAAAATGATTCGACTGATTGCATATTGTACATAAGCGGCAGGGCTTGGTCTTCGGGTGATGATAAGCACATTTAGCACATTTGGGATGTGTACCCGCATACTCTCTTTGTTCAGTACTAGTTGCCACAAAAACTCTCGCCCTTTTGTTGTCTGCTACCACGTCTATCTGCTTATTCGACCCACTTGCTTCCTTCCTCTTATCACTGCTCTTCAACGTACCATTTCTAACCATCTCGTCTGTCAGGGTTCCTGCCCTCAGTATCGCACTTTGGATTGTAGACGGCTCAGTTGTTTTCACAGTTCCACGGATTTCGGGGACAAGACCATATATGTACCTCGAGATTCTCTTGGACTCAGGGGTAACTAGATGAGGAACTAGTCTGGCTAACTCATGAAATCGGTCAGTGTAGGCTGCGTGACCAGCCCCTATCATAGAGTGGTGATAAAATTCATCCTCCAGTTTCTGCATTTCATTGTCCGGGCAGTACTCCTCTTTCAATAACTCCTTAAATTCGTCCCACGTCATACCTATAGCTGCCTCTCTGCCTCTAGCCTGTAGCTGTGTGTTCCACCATGTCAATGCCTTTCCTGATAACAAGCAAGCAGCATACTTCACCCTCTGATGTGTGGCACAATTGCTGATGTCGATCACTGCCTCTGTCTTCTCTACCCATCGAGTATACGCCAAAGCACCTCCTATACCATCAAACTCCACAGGTTTACATGCCGAAAATTCCTTGTATGTGCATCCAATTCTGTTGTTGTTGTTGTTGGTGTTGTTGTTGTTGTTACTACCAGCTACATTGTTGGTGTCGCCAGTACCGTTCCCGTTCCCGTGGTTTCCCAAGTTATTCATATGATTTCCAACTTGTGTGACAATAGTGGGAAGCAAGATTTGAAGTTGTTGAGCGATGATGGCGGCAAAATCAGGGTTTCCGCCAGTGTTGTTGTCATTGTTACCCATGTCGCTACCGCCTCCTCTTCCTCCAGGTCCACCTGTCATTCCACCCCTTGGTACCGCACCACCTCGGCCAGTACTGCGTGTTACTCTCTTTGGTGCCATTGTCTCTGCAAGGGAAAGAACCGTTGAATTCCCAATGTCTATACTTAACGTCCTCAAATATAATTCCACGCCATAAATTGGTTCCTAAGGTGTCCACACCGATCTACGTATGCGTGGTTGCATATGTCCACGTGAGTTGTGACGCATTTATAATTATGTTGGCCACCATAATTATAATTGCCTCATTTCACACGTGTACATACCACCAAGCATACATGTCCCGGCGATTGGTGTTACTTAAATAGGTAGCCAGTCTATCATCCGATTCTAAACAGTGAAGGAGGGATTTAGGGTAAGTATCTAGGAAGAGTCGCACTTAGTGTATAGGAAATTCCGTTAGGTGCTAAAGTCACTATGAGGTTTAGTCGCCGGCAGTTCCCAAAGTATCCTCAAGAGAACTCCCATCCTCGGGCAAAATCATCAAATCTATCCAGCTTTATAGTAACACTTATTTAGCTCGATCTCGCATCTCATCAAACAAGAACTGTCACGAGATCAAGTTAGATAAGTGCTCGTTACTGAGCTCCATATCTTTGATGACCCAACTAGATTTTGGGACTCCCCTATTGGTACAAGGAAACTACGCTATCTAATGAGGTGGTTCTAGAAGGAATACTTAAGAAAACATATGCGCACGAAAAGTGAGTAAGGCAATAGGAAACGAAAGGATCGACGTGAGAGCGGTTATAGTCTAGGAACTAAAATGCAACCTAGTTCTCTATAACCCAGGCTCTGATACCAATCTGTCACACCCCCAAAATATCGCAGCGGAACGATAGTGTCATTGGGGTGTAACGTCATAGCACAAAGTATGGATACAGAAAACGACCTCTATAATGAGACGTTTTGAAAAGTTTACCATTCGATAAATAAGTTAAAGTTTACACCACAAGAAATCACAAGGTTTGATAATACATAAAAATTTTACAAAACATGTCGAATGGTAATTGTTAAAAACAGCAAGCTGATTTTTCTGAAAATAATACGTTTCGTCGTCAAACTTTAAAAATTCACCACGGCTTCGTTATAACTCCGTTTTTATCCGTTCAAAAGGCCACGGATTCGTTTTAAAGTATATTTTCTAAATATCAAGGCCAAAATGTCGTACCAACAGTATGTTTTTCCAGAAATTCGATTTAAGGACAGAACACAAAATATAGTTATCGAAAATAGTTTTTCTCGGACAAAACCTATTCTAATCCCTTCAAATCAACTCCAAAACTAATCTAATCCTACCATACACCTTCTTAGGGTGTCATGGGTTCCTAATCACCATCAAGACCAAAGAATACCATGGGAGTAATTATAGGATGACCATATTGTATATATAACTTCTAAAATCATGAATAAATGGTATAAATCACATAACATGCATATAAGCTCCAAAAATGAAAAGAAACATGTGAAAATGAAGAGGAAACATGAAAATGAATAAAACATGCTTACTAGTGATAATGAAGAGGTGATTAGAACCAAGGATAAACCTAAATACTCTAGACAAGACTTCAATGTATGCCATGCGACCCAAAAGCTCCATGAAGTGCTATCATCTTAAGACCTGAGATAAACATGCTAAAAAGTGTCAACACAATGGTTGGTGAGTTCATAAGTTTGTAATTACATGATCTAAAATACTTTGAGAAATGTTCACACAGCAAAGGCATTGTAAATCCACTCAGTTCCAAGTTCCGCCCATACAAAACTTGCAACCTGTGTGTTCACAACCCACTGCCTAAAATAGAATAACAATCATGAATATACGCATTAAAGTAGTTAAAAGTATAAATGTCACCACAAGGGTCTTCCAACAACTCGTGTTGGGATGTTCCTCCAACGCTCACGTTGGGATGTATCCATAAAAATGGCCTTCCAACATATAAATGCTGGGATGTTCCTCCAACGACTCACGTTGGGCTGTATCCAAATTAATGGCCTTCCAACATATAAATATTGGGATGTTTGTTTAAGTCTAGTCTCAACACGCACCAAGTCTAAAGTATAAGTAATATTGTTTAGCAATAGAGTTTAAATGTTTTAATAAATAAGCATGTATCTCGCCCCAAATAGTTTATAAGAATTTAAACGAGTAAAAGTGGGGTATGAACTCACCTGGTGTGATTAATATGCTAACAAAATGATGTGCACGAAAATGAGGCTCGGAAACTATCCGCAACCTAAAATGAATGTTATGACTTGAGTTATGATACGTAATGAGTTATGGTGTTATGATATGCATGCATTTCGTATGTTATTTATACCATTTGTGAGTTTTGAAAATATTACTCGTCGTCGAAAAATACTCTTTTGACGTTTTGACCCTTCAAAAATGAATTTACATGTTTTTACGTCAAAATGTCATCCTACAATGGTTTTATAATGATTTTTGGTGAAATTACCACTTTTCGTCGCAAAACAATGTCGTCGGAATTTTCATGAAATTAACAAAAATGGCTCCGGAAAAGTAGTCGTAAAACGGTGTACGTCGATTGTTAGAGAACGAACTCGATGGTTTTGGAAAGTTTGTATCGATATCTAAAAGTTTCAGTTCAGGAGTTTTCGTCCAAAAGGTCTCGATCATAAAGATATCAAGGGCTAAAGATGGTGGTTTTTGCTAAATGCGTGCAGAAAATAAGTTTCGGCCAACTTTGAACATCCGTAAATAATTTACTATGACTCCGCTTGACAAACGGGTTTTTGTTTTGAAAAATATGGCCGGTGAACTTGATTTTACTAGAAGACATTTCGTCCTAAAAAGTTTTGCATCATGGTTAAAAACAGCCGCAAACATAGCCCTTACAGCTAATGAAATACTTGTAACGTAAAAATAATATAGTTTTTCAGAAAATAATAGTTACGGCAACTTTATAAAAACGTGCATATATTTGTCGTTTCAAATCCGTTTTCTACGTAAAATATGTCCTTAGCTTCGTATCGAAGTAAACTAATATATTGTTTTTATAAACTAAATGTAAGTATAAAAATTTATTGGGATCATTTTTGGAAGTATCGGATTAAATTTTTAAAATAATAACTCACACGATAACTTTTAATTAATAAGAAAATAAAGTGTAATGTAAAATGCAAAACCGTTATGGAATGATGAATATGGAATATGAGAATGATCGGAAAATGAGAATTGTGACACTTGTTTACAGATGGATCCTCATGCGTGGACGGGTCAGGAGCTGGCCTTATTCTCACAAATCCAGAGGGAATGGAATTCACTTACGCAATGCGTTTTGAATTTACAGCGACAAACAATGAGGCAGAATATGAAGCTCTAATCGCCGGACTACGCATCGCAGCACGAATGGGTGTACGTAACCTAGAAGCAAATGTGGACTCCCGGCTAGTAGCCAACCACGTGTTGGGCGAATACGTGTCTAAAGAAGAGAATATGATTCAGTATCTCGACAAGACCAAGACACTGATTAAAGGCTTTGATAGATTTACCATCAAGCAAGTTCCTAGAGGAGAAAACCGCAAGGCAGATGCACTAAGCAAGATCGCCTCGACAAGCTTCGCACACCTGTCAAAGCAAGTGCTGGTAGAAACACTCAAAAGCAAATCCATATCAGAGATGGAAGTCTCCACAGTCATAGAGGAGGAAGGTCCTACATGGATGACATCGATAACGGAATTCCTAAGCAAAGGAATGTTACCCCAAGAGCAGAAGGAAGCTCGCAGGATACGGTGCACTTCACAAAGATTCGAACTTCGAGACAACATACTGTACCGACGCTCCTTCCTTTAACTATGGCTCTGCTGTGTAGGACCACTACAAGCAAATTACGTGCTGCGAGAAATCCATGAAGGTTCATGCAGCATGCACTCAGGACCACGGTCCGTTGTGGCGCGCGCCATGAGATCAGGGTACTACTGGCCAACCATGCACCGCGATGCGCGAGACTTAATAAGGAAGTGCAACGATTGCCAAGTTCATCGACCCGTCCCGCGCCAACCACAGCACGAGCTAACACCAATCACATCCCCATGGCCATTCTACAAGTGGGGTATCGACATTGCAGGACCTTTCCCAGTCGCAGCGGGAGGATTAAAATTCCTCATAGTCGCCATAGACTACTTCACTAAGTGGATCGAAGCAAAAGCC
>BPTQ01000005.1:253648795-253918927 GCA_019973895.1 Chrysanthemum seticuspe | reverse complement strand
AAAGTCAAGAATCGAGACACTCAAGCTGCTAAATTACAAGGGGACGACACAGAAGAGAAATTGCTAGTTTTTGGAGGACGGCGTCGGGCTTTAAAAGAGTAGGCCGTCGCATCTCAGACGGCCTAGATTCAATCCAGACGTCGTCAGAAGCTAAAGAGGACGGCGTCACAAGCATAAGGTAACGCCGTCGCAAGATTAACTTGGCCAAGACGAAACCCTAATGACGGCGACACGACGGCGTCACAAATCATAAGGTGACGCCGTCGCACATGTAATCTTATATATAGAATCCGAATTTTTCAGTTTTAGAGAGTAGTCTTTTTGGAAAACTTTTGGAGTAAAACCTAAACCGAACCAAGGTCGTATTTTAGGGTTCTAAAACCTATCTTACACCATGATAAGTTGTTTACTTCATTAATTTAATTATGTCTTCAATTATTTGTGTGTATGCTTGCATGTTCTCCATGTCCGGCTAATTTACTTGTGTGTTTGCTTAGGGAATATGAAACTTAATTATTGAATATTGATTGGTTGTTTCTTATCTTAGTTGATTAATGATCTAGTAATGCGATAGGTCATTCATTGTGTACTTAATGCTTGATTAATCTTTGTGAACCTTAGGTTATAGCACTTTGAGTTGTTGTAAGCTAAACTATCCAAAGAGGCCTTAGAGTTAGAGTTTATCATCCCTAGTGGGTTTTGTAGATGAGACCCTTTGGTAACTTCAAAGAGTAGGGAGAAACGCATACCCTACAACTTTAGACACACAACGCAACTAGGAATAAGGACGTGACAATTCAACCACCAATAGGAGATAATTAAGGAGTAGTAAAACCTAAGTAAACACATCTTTAAACTATCCTACGAGCACACAATAATTAGACATAGACTACCACCACTTTAGTTTAGATAATTAGATAATAGTAGAGTAATCGGTAGAAATACCAACCCCCCAAATCCAAACCCCGAGATTCGTACTTTTCCTTTTCTAAAAAAATATAAAAAGATAAAAAATAATCTTCCTCAACCCCAACCTTAGCGTAGTAACTTCTCACTAGCATTCCTATTCCCCTAGAGAATGATATCAATTCCCGTGGCTTACCCTAATACTACACTACAACGATTAGGTTCACTGCCTAGGGTGTTGAAAAACTTGCTCGACGAAAAGGAAGTTCCTTTGACCCCGAACGCGCTGTGTAAGCGTATCAGATGTCAATACCCGTGGCTTACCCTAATACTACACTACAATGATTAGGTTCACTGCCTAGTGTGTTGAAAAACTTGCTCGACGAAAAGGAAGTTCCTTTGACCCCGAACGACGTATGTAGCGTTATCAACATGCAAGCATACACACAAATAATTGAAGACATAATTGAATTAATGAAGTAAAACACTTATCTTGGTGTAAGATAGGGTTTAGAACCCTAAAATACTGCACAAGACAGCCTTGGTTCGGTTTAGGTTTTTACTCCAAAAGACTACACACTAAAACTGAAAAATTCGGATTCTATATATAAGATTACATTCGCGACGGCGTCACCTTATGATTTGTGACGCCGTCGGGTCGCCGTCATTAGGGTTTCGTCTTGGCCACGTTAGTCTTGCGACGACATCACCTTATGCTTGTGACGCCGTCCTCTTCAGCCTCTGACGCCGTGTGGATCAAATCTAGGCCGTCTGAGTTGCGACGACCTACTCTTTTAAAGCCTGACACCGTCACTTGTAAATAAGCAATTTGGCTACTGAGCCGTCACAAAAGTGATGCGACGGCGTCGCAGTTAACACCTGACACCGTCCCCTTGTGTTTCAGAAGTATGAGTGTCTCGATTCTTGACTTTGGCCATTTTCTTCGTATATCCGCGCCTTTTCGTCCGAATAAGTCTCATTCTAGCAATTTGCCCTCAAGAAACCTAAAAAGTGAAAATGAACGATATTAAGTAATAACGGATACAAAAGTGATCAAATAAGGGCTTAAACGACCCCTTAAAAAGGTACATTTTAATACCTTATCAAATATCCCTACACTTGGTATTTGCTTGTCATCAAGCAAATGTGCTTTTAGCCAATTAATTTATAAGTTAGGGGTCATGAAGCATTGGTTTAGAACAATCCACAACACATATAAGCCCCGCAAAAGTCATAACAAGCACATAAATTACATACTAGCACCTCACATGGGGTGTTTGGGTACTCACATCTCTCGGGTGTATATGAAATATAACAAGTTGGAAATGGAAGATAAACACTCATTAACCAGTCCTAGTACATAGATTACCATAGGCTTGAGACTAGATCAAACCTCCATCGTTTTGGCGTAAGCACCTAGGAAAGACTATCAAAGAGGTCTTTTAAAGGGTTGTAATGTTAGGCTTACGGTAGGGAAACAAAGGGTTTGGTGGGATAGGCTATTTAGTGGTGGCAAGTCAAAAATCTTTATGTTATAAGCATACGAAGAATGGCGTTGCTAAGCCAAGACTCGACACTCTAAACTCTAGATAACTTAAACAAACAAACATAAATTTGAAGGATAGATGTAGGATGGTAGCCCGTATATATATATATATATATATATATATATATATATATATATATATATATATATATATATATATATATATATATATATATATATATATATATATATATATATATATATATATATATATATTTCACTCTATTTTTTTTTCTTTTTCTATTTTTTTTTCGATTTTTTTCATACACTTTTACTCTACCATCCTCTACAGTAACATCAAAATAATAGGGATTTATAGGCACATCCCTACACTTGATTTTTTATTACTCTAACACTAATTTGACCCGAATTGAAAAGATCAAAACACTTGGAGTACATTATTACACAAATAAAGGGAATTTGAATTTAACGTTCCCTTCCCGTCATTTCATAAACTTTAACTTTTTCCATGAGTCCCAATCGTCCCAAAACTGTGTACAAAGGATATGACTCGACTTAGCAACTTATGCAAGTAACTAGATAATTGAAATAAGGGTTTTTAGGGTGATAACAATAATGCACTAAAAGTGAGTGCATACAAGGTAGGCTAAGGCGATTTGGCTGTACATTTGGGGGTGGGGTGTAAACAATGCTCTTCATTGATATTCCGGAAAAACCGAAACATCACGAGAACCACGAAAAGGATAGGCTCAGAGGGGTTAACTAGGGGTATCGTGTACTAAAGATGAGTACATAGCAAGGGTGTGGGGGAATTACTCAACCGATGTGGAAGAAGTAATTATATTACGGGTATCAAACAAGGGTTATCCTAATGCCTCTTATCATTTAGTTATTCCTAACTACACAAGTGTAGTCTTACTAGCGATCTCGGGATGCATCACAAAACAAGTTCTAGAATCCATTATACTACCGGTTCACACACTAAGCATTAAAGATGAATGCTTTAATTCCTATTAATCTAAGGGTGATCCTCACATTTTAGGTGGAATTTAGGTGGTAAAGGGTTTTTGTGCTAGTCATATAACTTCCTATCCGTGAGACGCTTTTGTTAAGACTAATGGCCCACTCCTATATGTCATGAAAAATTTTAAATTTGGTGCCAATATTACCCTAACCGACATTTTCTCATGGTTTATTACACAAATGCAATTGGACAAAGCAAATAGTCAAGGATAAGCATAGTTTCAAAGTTCCCGTTTTATTTTCCCTCCCTACACTTAAACTGAACATTGTCCCCAATGTTCCCCGAAAGTATCAAAGTTATGATAATGGAAGGTAATTAAAAACGAAAGAAACTAGTACTCCCCTGATTAGCTTGGTAGGATCCGTGTGTGAAGTAGTGGTTAAATCCTTTCCAAGAAGAATTTATGCGTGAAAAGCTCCTTCCAACCTTATGTACCTTCTTCTTGATAAATAAAACCTGCACACTTGAAGAAAACAAACGAAACCTTCGCGTAAAATCGGCGGTAATAATATATATAAGACTCTACTAAACTAGGATATAATGCTTGTGGAATGGATGTTTACAGAATTTTTGGAAAATTAAGACCTGGAGAATTCCAAAATTTATAAATAGCTCAGAAAACGAGAAAAAAGTAATCAGTTGTTTTTACTCCTTCCTGACGCCGTCAGGTTGCGATCCTGACGCCGTCAGGTTATCCTAACAAAAACTGGTCTGCGATTTTCTGGAAAAAAATTCTAGAAAATTTACATCTTTAAAATCTAGAAAAAATTTCTGCAAAACATCCATTATGACTCGATACAAGCATTTGACTCGAACAAACACACATGTATATCTTTTAATTTATTGTAATTCTCATATTTACGTTTCTTTTGAAAACGTGTGTAATCCTTAAAAACAAAATAAAGCATTTTTACAAATTTAGACCTGAGAATAGACAATCAATAAAAGATATATGACACAAACAACAAGATAATCCAATCACACAGGTTATAGAGGAACCACGCCACATGCAAATTCACATATACATCGAATCCTTCAAAGTTCAACAAAAGTTAAGATATCCTAAATTATTACATACCCAAATAAAAATTGTTCCAACAACCAACCATACTTAGCCATAAACAATCCATGAGCAAATACATGAGTCACTGGGGAGGGGGTCCATAACGATAGTCATAACCAGGGGGAATATGGCCCAAATACCCATAGGGTGGATAATCCTCCTCCCACCCTGGGAACGGATCGATCTGGAGATGTGGGTCAAGCTGATCACGCATGGACAGATGCTGCATCTGCCTGACAGTATGGTCATAGGTCCAGCTAGCTCTCTGGTCCTGCTGTGTCATCCATGTGTCCATGCGGCCCATCCATGCTCCCTAGTAAGCCTGCCAATCCCCACTGGACATCTGTCGGTAGGCGTCAGCGGAGCCTCCTGCTTCACCCCCTGCTGGTGTGCTGGTATCTGTGGCTCCTCATCATCTTCGTCATCACCACCCTGAATGTTGGGCTAAGCATGGAACCACGCGTAACCTCTACCATAATCTATGAGGACATCCATAGATTTCAGAGACTTAGCTTTGATGACCCTTGGTGCTGCCACCGCATTAAGGTACGCGGGTACCTCCCCTGCCAATATGCCCAAGGATCGGGCTAACCGAGTGATAAGCATGCCTCCATATACCCTATCCTCCAACCTTATTCAACTATCAGTCCTCAAGTAGTCGACCAACTAGAATGAGATGTTGCAGTGCACACCCTCGGCCAATATGCAGTAAAGATAGAATAGGTCAGGCAAGGTGACACGATGACCCGTGGCATGGTGCCCTGTGATAGAGAAGGTGAGGCAGCGGTGCACGAGCCTAACCCTCGGATCCCGGATCTGTGAGGCGATGGTACTCCTAGTAGCGTAATCCCCATCAGCTATCGTGTTCCAGAACTGAATACCCAACATGTCGTCCCTATGGGTAACCCCAGCTGCCAATTGAGCGCTAAAAACATCACTCTAAGTATTCCCAGATGCATATAATCCCAACCTCCATCCAAACTCAAGTATCGACATAGCCCTCCATTCCCCTCCTAACCTAAATCGGATCCCCTGAAAATCAATGTTATCCCAACATGAATTAATATCCATCAGATAAGATGCGTGAAATTTACGCACCAACTCACCATACACGGGCTCTCGTATCTTAAACAGCCTCTCCCACTGGGGATCAGTGAACTTGTCCCTCCTAAAACTGTTCGAAAACTCCCTAGCCAAATCATTCTCCTCGAGAAATGCCCAGTCCAAAACAGCCCCTGAATCAATAGTCTGATGAAGTAAATCATTGTAACGGGCCTGACATCCTTCCTCGACAAATACCCCCCACCCAACGATCATGTCAACAATGTTTTCCTGGGCGCTAGAAGACTGTCCCCTAGTTCTCTTTACCCTCCTGCTCATCTGAAACAGGAAATCAAATAGGCGTAGAACAAATGAGTAACATTCGCGATGCTAAAGATTACACCAGCAGGTGCTGACAGCGTCGCAACATACACCTGACGCCGTCAGCTCGACCTAATTTTGAATCCGACATTTGCGAGGGAAAAGTCCAAGTTTTTAACCATAACCCTTGACCCAAACACCCTTGTTGCAGCAACAATAGTTTAATGGCTAGGTGGTTTTGATTCCTAAGCCGTCAAGGCTTCTCGCAAGGTTTACCCCATATGATAACACTATTATTCGCCTAATCTTAAGCCTAGTTAACAAGATTCATAGGCGATATTTAGCATAAATCAAATTAGTTGGGGTTTTCCGTTTGAAAAAGAGGGGAAAACAAAATTGAGCATGAATTAGGACAATTGAATAGACAAAGATCAACGTATATCACTTACCTTGTGGAGATTGACGTGGCAAAATAGTGAATTTGATGTGGAGAAATCGTGTTGGTGTGGTGTGGGGCGGATAAATAATGTGTAGGGTAAAGAATGAAAGAGATGGGAGATGTATTTATCCGTCTGATCTGGCTTGGCGACGGCGTCACTCATTATGTGTGACGGCGTCACGCCCAAATTTTCGTAAAAGAAAATAGTTTTGTTAATCCGCCCGGATCAAAAATCTGATTACTATCTTTGACAAAAATTTTGGTTTTTATTTTATGACCTATTTTGCCAATACACCCGTAATCTTTACGATGGTAAGTAATGCATATATCAAATTGTCTTTCAATTGTAATCCTAGAAATTCCGAAGTATCGGGTGTGAGGGTTCTTTGATCCTGGTTTAAAACCGAAAGAACTTTTCCTAATATTGGGAAAATTAGGGAGTGACACGTGCACCCTTCCAACAAATATGTTCCTGGGAACAAGCGGGGAGTGTTGATACCGGAATTAAGACAAGGATGTGATTCCTTGGGGAGTTTTGTCCTGCTTACTGAAGTTGGAGAGGGTCTGGGTGTCATCCCAACGTTTTCCGGTATCGGATATTCCTTTTCTACCTTTTTAGGTATATTGTTCCTTGCGATTTCTTCACGGATTTTCAGCATGAAGTTGTCAGCTAGACCCAAGAAAGTGTCATGAGTCTTTCGTATCTGAGCTTCGAGGCGTCTTATTTTCTTTTCTTGCTTGTGGACAAATGTCAACATTATGTCCTAGAATTCATCTTGCCGGGACTTTCTTGGGAGCATAAATTCCTTGACCGTTTTCACATGCTTATCAGCATGGGCGGTTATTTCCATTTACGCATTCACTTGGGCCTCCATACTCATAATTGCTTGTGCTTGGGACGTTGACCTGTTCTCTTGGACAACTGGAATTTCCCAACCTTCCTCTTCATATTAAGCTAGGTCCTTAATAACCTCCCAGCATGCTTCAGCATTGAGGTTACTTAGCCTTCCACCGGTGGCATAATCAATGGTTTGTTGGAGGGAGAGACTGACATGATCATAGAAGAGTTGGACTTGTAGCCAAAGATCAATGCCGTGATGAGGGACTTTATGGAGTAAGTCCTTGAATTGAGTCCATGCTTCGTAGAGAGATTCACCTTGATGTTGTTGGAACATCAAGATGTCATTCCTAAGCTTAGTGGTTCTTCCCGGTGGGAAAAATTGAGCAAGGAAGCGAGAGGTGAGATCATCCAAACTTGAGATGGAGCCGGCGGGAAGTCGCTCAAGCCAATTACTAGCTTGGTCCCGTAGAGAGAATTGGAAGAGACGCAGATGCATGGTCTCCCGAGTATTAGCATCAAGGTCGATGGAATCGACAATTTTAAGGAAATCCTTAAGATGCTGATTAGGATCTTCGGAACGAAGTCCATGGAATGCACATCCGTTTTGTACCAACCGGATGGTGTCGGATCGCAGGGCCATAGTTTGGGCTTGGTCGGGAAGCTCAATGGTGTTCCTATAGCCTTGGTGGCTTGGTTTCGAGTATTCACCAAGAGTACGGCCTCTTGGCGGGTCATTTGGTGGTAAGTTGATGAATGGTGGTTGGTTACCACCTTCCATGATGAAAAGTGATGGGGTTATGAACAAAGGTCACGAAGAAGGGGGATAGACTACGAGGAAGCTAAAAATGAGAAAAAGTTTACTTGAGAGGAATCGAGTAAAGAAACCTAAACGAGGTGGACTACTAACTAGCTATTCTATTCCCCGGCAGCGGCGCCAAAAACTTGATAACGCTACACGCGTCGTTCGGGGTCAAAGGAACTTCCTTTTCGTCGAGCAAGTTTTTCAACACCCTAGGAAGTGAACCTAATCGTTGTAGTATAGTATTAGGGTAAGCCACGGGAATTGATATCGTTCTCTAGGGGAATAGGAATGCTAGTGAGGAGTTACTACGATAAGGTTGGGGTTGAGGAAGATTATTTTATATCTTTTTATGTTTTTTTAGGAAATGGAAAAGTACGAATCTCGGGGTTTGGATTGGGGGGGGGGTTGGTATTTCTACCGATTACTCTACTATCTAATTATCTAATTAACTAAGGTGAGGGTAGTCTATGTCTAATTATTGTGTGCTCGTATGATGATTTAAAGATGTGTTTACTTAGGTTTTATTACTCCTTAATTATCTTCTATTGATGGTTGAATTGTCACGTCCTTATTCTTAATCGCGTTGTGTGTCTAAGGTCGTAGGGTATGCGTTTATCCCTAACTCTTTGAAACTACCAAAGGGTCTCGTCTACAAAATCTCTAGGATTTATAAACTCTAACTCTAAGGTACTCTTTGAATGGTTTAGCCTACAACTACTCTAGGTGTTATAGTCTAAGGTTCACAAAGATTAATCAAGCATTAATTACACAACGAATGACCTATCGCATTACTAGATCATTAACAATTAAGATAAGAGACAGTCAATCAATATTCAATAGTTAAGTTTCATATTCCCTAAGCAAACACACAAGTAAATTAGCCGGACATGGAGAACATGCAAGCATACACATAAATAATTGAAGACATAATTGAATTAATGAAGTAAAACACTTATTTTGGTGTAAGATAGGGTTTAGAACCCTAAAATACTGTACAAGACAGCCTTGGTTCAGTTTAGGTTTTTACTCCAAAAGACTACACACTAAAACTGAATAATTCGGATTCTATATATAAGATTACATTCGCGACGGCGTCACCTTATGATTTGTGACGCCGTTGGGTCGCCGTCATTAGGGTTTCGTCTTGGCCACATTAGTCTTGCGACGGCGTCACCTTATGCTTGTGACGCCGTCCTCTTCAGCCTCTGACGCCGTCTGGATCAAATCTAGGCCGTCTGAGTTGCGACGACCTACTCTTTTAAAGCCTGACACCGTCACTTGTAAATAAGCAATTTGGCTACTGAGCCGTCACAAAAGTGATGCGACGGCGCCGCAGTTAACACCTGACGCCGTCTCCTTGTGTTTCAGCAGCATGAGTGTCTCGATTCTTGACTTTGGCCATTTTCTTCGTATATCCGCGCCTTTTCGTCCGAATAAATGTCATTCCAGCAATTTGCCTTCAAGAAACCTAAAAAGTGAAAAGGAACGATATTAAGTAATAACGGATACAAAAGTGATCAAATAAGGGCTTAAACGACCCCTCAAAAAGGTACATTTTAAAACCTTATCAGTTGGCTTTTTCAACAGTCTCTCTGAGAAGTGGTTAAGTTTCTCTGAGGGTCTAAAAAATGCAAATCACATTCCAAATCTTGAGCTCCCCGAAATCGATGGGACGTTTGTCTATGAAGACAACTTAATTTCTAGGAGATACACTGACTTAAAAAAGGTTCAAGAGAACAAAAAGGCCCTGACCATTGCACCCATATCAACTACATTCTTTTCTAATGGCGTTCTGCAAGATTTTCAAGAAAACTCTGATGATGAGGCTGATGAAAGAACCAGTGAGGAATACCTAAATGATTTGTACATTGAATTTCAAGAGAGGGAACTTCTTGCAAAGTAAAAAAAATTTATCAAAAGAAACAAGTCAAAATTTTTGGGTTCTAAAGAAACTGATAGGACTGAATGTTTTAATGTGGTAAAAAGGGTCATTTTGCAAAAGACTATTTTTCAAAAACCACTTCAAAACCCTCATACAAATTTTCTGGAAACAGTTCTTCCTTAGGAACTAGAAAGTTTCAACAAAAAATGCTTCAGTCCTCTCAACATTTTCAAAATAAAACTGATCAAAAGGATCAAAAAGATTTTGAAGCCAAGTATAGAAAAGCTAAAGCTAAACTTGCACTTCTTGATGCTGCACCATCAACTCTTCAGTCTACACAGACCTCTAAATTATCTCAAGGAAAGAATAAAGGGCTCGTAGCTGAAACCTTTGATTGTGATAAAGAAGATGTCTCCTCTAATGATGAAGTAAAAGTCAGTGCACTGATGGCAGTTGCAGAGGGAGAAAAGCTGACTGTTGGAAAAAGTCATGCAAGGAATGGAGAATATGTCAATATCACCATGAGAAAGGTAAATATCTTACTATCTATGGATGATAATTCTGATTGGCAATCTTATTTAAGTTACATAAATGTGGATCTTAAGTTTATTGAAGATCAAATATTAAATCTGTTTTCAAAATACAATAAACTCTTTGGAATTAAACAAGTGTAGAAATGAACCTCTTGCTTTAAAATAAGCCAAACTTGAAACTGTCACACTTTAAATTCAAAATATTAAACTTGTGAAACAAAATCATGCTCTTCAAGAAGAACTTCAGAAAGAAAAACTCATTATTGAAAGTTGGACAACTAAAAATCCTAGAGTTTATGAGTATGTCTACAATCTTATTCCTAGCACTAAAAAGAGAGTCCTAGTAGAAGATCAACTTACTGAGTCTGCAAGTAATAATCAAAGTGAAAAAACTTTCACTCCTGCTGGCATTTGTTTTCAACAAGAATTAAAATCAAAGTCAAGTGACTGGGTTGAGAGAGTCAACCCAGACAGTAAGTTGCAATAACTTTAATAATGGAAAAATCTTGGAACCTGAAAGTCAGGCTATCAAAGAAATGCTTGGAGTGACTGATGAACCCAGTCATATTGAGTCCATCAATGAGTCTGAATCAGAAACCCATACACCTTTACCTCCACTGAAAGTCCTTCAGGGAGCCTCACCCAGTTCAGACCTCACACCCTTGGTCTATTCCTAACACTCTTTAAAAGAGAGATCAGGACTTGGAAGAACCATCCTGAAAAGACCTTTCACTAACCGAAACAAAGACGCAGTTCCTACTGAATCTTCTAAACCTTCGATCCCTACTAATGAAAGGACCAATGACACTGATTCTAAAGTTCATCAGTTGGCTGAACTTGTTAGGAAGCTGAGTGAGAAATTATAATCCTCTGAAAAAGCTCCTTAATCTAAGATTAAGGAGTCCAAGCCAGCTTCCTGAAGCAATACCAAACCTAAAAAACACCTAAACCCTCAATGAAATGTGAACTATGAAATTATACAAATCACACAACTGATGATTGCTATAGGATTTTATTTTGCATGATTTGCAAAAAGGAAGATCACAGAACCTCATATCACAAATCTCACATTGTATACCTGAGTGCACAAGAAAACTACAAGACTCAACCCTTTCAGTATGCTTTATCTTCCAAGCAAGAACTTAGACAAAAGGCTAAGCCTTTTCCGCACTGCACATACAGTGGATTCAATGACCATTATATTGATGATTGTTTATTGTATCCTTGTTTTGATATTTGTGGTGACCCAGCACATGACACCTCAGGACATGGCATGATTATTCATGCCAGGAGAGGAAGTGACACTGAATCCTCTCAGTTAAATGAGTCTTCTAACATTAAATGAAAAGCATGTGGAATTACTGTCCACTCAACCACTGACCATGAATCTGTTGAAAGATTTAAAAAGACCTACAAGGCAAAACCTACCAGAAAGTAGGTTCACAAGAAAAACTAACTCAATTTACTATTTGTGTAGAGACATGCCAGGGAGCATGTTTGGCATCTAGACAGTGGATGCTCAAGGAGTATGACTGGTGTGAAAGAGTATCTGTACAAATATGTAGAAGAGCCAGGACCAAAGGTAGTATTTGCTGATAATTTATCATGTACCACTGAAGGTTATGGTTCAGTAAAGTGTAGTAGAATAGTTTTTACTAGAATTGCCTATGTAAATGGTCTTAAGTACAATCTCATAAGTGTCAGTCAACTATGTGATACTAAGTACATAGTTCAGTTTGATGATTGGCAAAGCACAATCTTCAATGCTAATAAATAAATTGTTCTTATAACCCCTAAAAGAGATGATGTTTATGTATTGGACATGTCAACACTGACTCAAAATGGAACTTGTCTTTTTGCTAAAGCCACTGAAACTATGAATTGGCTTTGGCACTAAAGACTCAGCCATTTAAACTTCAAAAACATATACAACCTTACCAAACAAAACAAAGTTGTTGGAATCACTCCTAAACTATATTTTAAGTGTTTGTAATCAATATGTAATAGTTAGGTTAATTAAGGCTTTTAAGTTAGTAATCAAGGCTAGGCTCATGTAGAAAGCCCATGAGCCTATCCAAAAGCCCAATAAGTAAAGGACGGGAGTTTGAGTGTTGCCCTAGTTCCTTCCCTATAAATAGTCTTTTAAACCTTCACTTGAAGGTTGGTTGTTCACTTTCACATATATCCTAAGCATAAACTTTCTCTCATCTTAACGTGTGTGTGTGTATCGTGTTCATCCGCCCTCTCTTATCTCATTTCTTCATATTGGTGCTTTTGTTACAAATATGGTGACCTAACAGTGGTATCATTCGCCAAATAGTTGGGTGAAACGATTTTGTTTTGAAGTTTTAAACTATACGCGTAAGTCTCGGTATCTAAACTTTCAAACGCTTCAAAATCTTATTTTTTTTCACTTTAAAATTCAAGATTCTTGTACTTTCAAGGTTATTTGGTGATAAAGTTTAAGTTTTTGGCAAAAAGTTTGAAACTTTACATGTATTTCATTGTTTTTGAGCTTGGTTTTAATCGTGTGGTCATTCCTACGCGTAAGGTGAAAACAAGTGTTGAATCATCAAGTCTCACACTTTTGTGTTATTTTGGTGATATTGAAGCTGTTTCATCATAAAAATCTGGTTTAGAAACACTTTGGGCAGAAAATTCAGTTTTTGGTTAATCCTACGCATAGTAAAACCCTAGTTTTACTCGTAAGATTTCTAAGTTTTACGCGTAAGCTTCTACAAGGTTTGATCTTCAGTGCTATTGGTTTACTCAGTGTTTTCTTGCTTGGATAAGCCTGAAAACAATTCGACTTTGGATATCTTTTACACTGGATAAGTGTAAAGAATTTTTTGGGTAAAACCCTAGTTTTACGCCTAAGCATAAAAGCTTACGAGTAAACATCTTACGCATAAGCATTTTCTACGCATAATCTTGTCTTACGCCTAAGGAAATCTTATGCATAAGGTTCTTACTGTTAAGCCTTTGGTTTACGCCTAAGCTAAGCTTTTATCTCAAGCCTACGCGTAAGCTTCTTTCTACGCGTAAGATTCTTTCTACGCGTAAGGTACTTGTCTACGCCTAAGCATCTGTCTACGCCTAAGCCGGTTTCTACGCCTAAGTGTACTTCATCAACAAACATATTGTTTCATTCGACTACAAAGATCCATCAACAACACAAGTATTTCCATCAACAACACAAGTATCAACAACAAAGATCCACCATCAACAACACAAGTATTTCCAGGGGAGACTAAACGTTCAATTTTTACGCGAGATTCAAATTTTGGTTTAACTGTGAAAATTTTGGTCATAAATTCAAATTTTTGGGCCCAAATTCGAATTTTTTGGGTCAAATTTGGCGTCAAAATTGTCAAAACTCAAAATTTTCTTACAACCTTAGAATTGAATTTTATAGTGAATTTCAAATTTTAAAAGTCAAAATTTTTTCAAAAATTATTTTTGGAGGGAAATTGAAATTCACTATATCGGCCTTCTGTGTGCTATTTCGACTTCGCACCTTTTCTCTTTAATTCTTCTGCAGGGGAGAGAAAGTGTATACATCAATGGCACAAATGATTGTAGAGAAATCATAAATCTCCATACCTTTCAACTACTGCTTAAAACCTTCATCACCAAACCTTGCTACTGATGATTCTGAAGACGCAGAGGCATTTGTGGAAATGAAGAAAGGATGGATGTTACTGAATAAGATGATGAACTCAAGACTTAACAATTCAAAGCGTCAGACATCATCAAATTCCCAAGATCCAGCAGTCGTGCAAAGTGAAAGAGTTGATGTACAAGGAAGGAATGCTCAAAGGGTTCTTGGGCATGTTGTGATTACTTCAACAGTCGGTAATGCGGACAATGAGGTAATAGCATTGGAAAAGCAGGATGACAGCAGCAGATCAGGGGAAGATATCATACCCATCTATGACACAGAGCCCAACTTTGGCAAAGAACAAATGGTTGAGGAAGATATCGTACCCACCTATGACACTGACACTGAACAGATGGTCGAGGTACAATCTATTGTTGATCATATTCTGCCTGCAAATGCGAAACAACAAACTGAGCAACCTGATTTCAAAAATGAAGGAGAGGTTGACCAGTGTGTTGCACAATGTCCTGAAAACTGTCTTATGTCTGAGCCCTTACTTGCAAACAATTCAACTGAAACATCAAATCAAACTCTTGAATCTGAAAATATTCTTCTCAAAAAGACCATTGCTCAGTTTGAAAAAGATTTTTCAAAACTAGAGGCTCATTGCATCTCTCTTGAACTTAAAATGCAAAACAAAATTTTAAACTCTGAGCCAAATAGTCAATCTTTGAATGAAAAAAGTAATCGTGTGGATAAATTAGTAAAAGAAAATGAGCATTTAAAGGCTCAAATTCAAGCAAAGGGGCTTGCACATGTTGCTTTACAAAACAAACTGAGAAGATTAACTGACAAGAGTGTGGATACTAATTTTGCAAAACCAACAATCTTGGGGAAATCGTCTCTTCAACCTTTCAGAAACCAATCAGTAGTTAGACAACCAACTGCATTTAAATCTGAATGATCAAAATCTTCAAAACCACGGTTTGCCTCCCAAGTTGTTGAGAATAATCATTTGTTAAAATCAGTCACTCCACATTCCTGTCCTAAGAATAATGCTTCTGTTTCTGTTATACTTGTTTCTGCCAAACCTCATCAAGTGGCTGCATCTGGCCTGTCTAGGATTAGTTCGAAAACAATGTCTAAACCATGCATCAAAATTCAATATTCAAATTACTTGCACAAGCACTATGATCTAGAAAAGGCTAGGAAAAGGGCACTACTCCAAAATGATGGAATCTTAAGGTTCACGACCTGGTGTATCACCTTCGAGTGTATTACTGAACACTGCTTGTAGTAGCAAACCAAAACACCTATGCCACACCAATGGCACATACTAAGAAACTGGATGCTGATTTGCATGGGAAATTGGTTGACCCTACCAAATACCGAAGTATTATTGGGTCTCTCATGTATCTAACAGCAAGTAGGCCTGTCATTGTATTTGCTGTATATCTTTGCTCCCGTTATCAGTCAAGACCAACTGAAACTCACCTCTCTGAGGCTAAAAGAATCCTCCGAAACATCAAGGGAACCATTAACTTGGGAATCTGGTATCCGAAGGATTCTGGTTTTGAACTAATAGATTTTTCTGACGCTGATCACGCAGGTTGCTTAGATTCTCAGAAAAGTACTTCAGGAGCTCTACAATTTCTTGGTGATAAACTAGTGTCATGGCAATCGAAGAAGCAGGATTGTACATCGCTGTCCTCAACCGAAGCAGAATATGTAGCCATGTCGGCGTGTTGTGCTCAAGTCATTTGGATGCGAACACAACTCAAAGATTATGGTTTTGTATTTGACATAATCCCGATGTACTACGACAATCGAAGTGATATTGCGATCTCGTGCAACTCTGTTCAACATTCGAAATCAAAGCACATCGATCTTCGATATCATTTCATCAAGGAGCATGTGGAAAAGGGTACCGTTGAATTATGTTTTTGTCGGTACTGAATACCAACTGGCAGATCTTCTCACCAAAGCCTTAGCTCCTGCTAGGTTTACTGAGTTGGTCCACCGGATTGGTATGCGGTGGTTGACTCTAGAGGAACTGGATGAACTTTTAAAACAATCTTAAAACCAGTCAAACACCAAAAACTCCTTTTGTAAATAATTTTCAAAAACAAAATACAAAAATATAAAACTTACAAAAATTCAAAAATATTCTTCTATCTAAATTTCTCTTAACATGGCAAGTACAAATCTTCCGTCAACACTTTACACTTTCAAAATTTCATTATTTTTTCGGTTAAATGTTGAGGGGGAGAAAGTAAATATTTTTCTGTTTCATAAAACTTTATAGTTGCATGTTACCTCATCCCGATTGTCTCTTTGATCATGGTTGTCACATTTCTGGTTTATTGACACTCCTCGGACTCAAATTTGTAAAATTTTAGTATTTCTTAAGTCGAGGGGGAGTGTCGTCATGTTTCTTTCAAAATATCATGCTTTACGTAACCAAAATTGAAGTTATGGGCATTGGATGAAAATGGTTAAGGTGGAGGGACTTAAGTTGTCAAAAGTCTAAACTATTTTTTTTTTACAAAACCTCACCACCAAATATCTCTTTACATTTATTACAACATTTAAGAATTTACCAACCATCATCCACGCTCCAAAATCAATACGCAAATCCGTGTTATAAACCTCCAATCTGTAAGTGTTTTTAACATCATTGAGTGATTATAAACAAAGGTTTTCAATTGTATGTAATTCCCACGGCTAGATTTTTCCCTAGGCGTGATTATGTGTTCTACGCATAAGCATATGAACACATGATCACGTTGGGATGATTTTGATGATATGGGTTATGTTTTCAATGTTTATATCAAGTCTTTTAACCATCTTCATCACAAAAACCTACCCAAAAACTGTTTTTCAATCACTTTGAAATTTAGGGTTTATGCGTATGATTTGGGCATTTTCATTTGGGAGTGTTTCTGTATAATTAGTTAATTGTATGATGTTGTATACATGTTTAATTGACCAAAATCATGCTTGAATCATACCCAGAAACAAGAAATCTTTAGTAATTAAGAACTAGGGTTTATACTCGTAGGAATTGGGTAATAATGATTCATGAGGATATTGATGTTAAAACTTGTTTAAAACAACTCATTAGGCTTCTAAGGTATCACAGAAAATGTTTGGTGCAATTCCTATGGCTAAATATCTTATTCGTAAAATTTGAAAAATTAGGGTTCTGACTTACGCGTAAGGGTGTTTTACGCATAAACTGTTTGGACTACTAGTTCATATGAAAACTGAAAGGATTTGAATAACATGTTAATAAATGTGTTATGATGGATTTGTTTCAGGTTATTACGTGTGAAATATTCAGAATCAAGGTTAACCATGGATTCCTACGCATAATGATTGCCTTACGCGTAGAAAGTTATTCGTAAGAGAAATCTTACGCGTAACCTTTATGCGTAAGGTTCTACAAAGGGGACTACGCGTATCCTGTGAAGGATATGCGTAAAATTGAGTCTTACGCATAAGGTTCACTCTTACGAGTAACCTTACGCATAAGCTCTAACATATGCTTATGCGTAAGCTTATTGTTAAGTTCTTTTCTTACGCGTAAGTTAAGTTCCTACGCATAAGCTTATGCCTACGCGTATGGTCTACTGTTTACGTATAAGCTTGCAACTCCTACGCTTAAGCCTAATTTTAACCAAAATTATGAATTGTTACGCGTACAAACTTGTAAATAAATAAATCATAACGTCACGAAACCAAAATGTCACTAATAAGTTTAAATGGTTAATATGTTGTGTAAATGAGTGGAAAATTTGGACTTTAAAACTCAAAGTTAATAAACTCACGAAACTTTTCACGACTACTTTGGACTATTGGACATACAAGTGACGTTGGACTCGTAACATTCATTAACATAACATATTCAATAACTAGACAATAAAATCAACTTTTGACTAACGTAATGTCTTTCGATATGTTGGTTCTTTTGGCTAAATATCTTTCAGATCACGATATGGACGTCCAAATGGAAAACGTTGATGCACCAAATGTTCTCTCAATGGAAGACATCTTCCCCAACGGTTACACAATGAAGATCGGGAAGAACAACCTCAGAGTTTATTTTGACAACTTCACGTGTTCTGAGTCGTCTTGTCAAATTGTTGTAGATATTCTGAAGACTCGCCCTTACCAGAACATGCTTACCAATTCTGCTACTGTGCCAGAGATCTATGTTCACCAATTCTGGCACACCATACAAAAGGTCAAAGGTCAAAGTGCTGTGGCAGTGACACTTAACAACAAACAAGTCACCATCACTCCTGCAGATTTGAGGGATGTTCTCCTTCTTCCTACCATTGATCCTACTGATTACACTGCTACTCTAACGGAAGAGGTCACTCTCTAGTTCATGGTCGACATCGGCTATGATGAAGCTACTGGGATCATCACAAAACACTCATCAGTTGATCTTAAGAACATCCCCCAGCCATGGAGAACCCTCTACATCATGATTGCCAAATCACTTTATGGACGTGACAGTAGTTTTGAGCATCCGAAGCTCACGGAACTACAAATCTTTTGGGGCATGGTCAACATGAAACACATCGAATTTGCAGCTCTGATCTGGGACGACATGATGTCTTACCTTAAAAAGCCCGGCACAAAGATCCCTTATATAAGATACGCAAAACTATTGATCCAAAGGATTCTAGGGAATAATCCAGATATTCCCTTAAGACTTGATGACCCCAACCATCACTCCGTGTTGCTTGAGCCCACACTCAATGTTGTCAGATTTAAGGACTCAACATTGAAGAACTAAGGTGCGGTATTACCAGATTGCCTTCTTACTGCTGCAATCAAGGAACTACAATCGTACCAACGTTATCTGGAAGCAGTGGCACTAGGCAAAGTGGGGTTTATGAATGAAAAGTATTCTGGTACACCTATTAGGAAGACCAGGAGAGGCAGTGCAGGAAGTGTTACAAGCATTGGAAGTCCCCTAAAGTATCCAAAGCGAAATCCTTCCAGAAAAAGGAAAGTGCCATCAACGGTTGCTATTCTAAATCCTAAACTGGAACCCAAACTGATGGACGAGGACTCCGAGGATACTCACACAGATGAAGAGGTTAGCTACTCAGAATCTGCAACAGATGATACACTAACAGTTGCAAAACCCCTCAGTCCCAAGTCTGATAAAGGGAAAACTCTAGTGCAAGAGCAGGAAGAAGAGAGCTCAGATGACGAGCCACAGGATGAAGACAGAGATTACAGAAAGAAGTTGAAGAATCTCAGACTTCAACATGTTGCTAAAGAATTCAACCTACAACAAACTCGTGGCCCTAGAGGGTCAAGTGGTGGTGAACTAACCACACCAGTTTCCGATGCGGTTAATCAACCCGATAAGGGAACTGGTACCACCACCCATGAATCAGAACAAAAGAAACTAGAGGACAAGATCATTTTTGACTTTGAGGAACCAGACAAGAAGAAGAAGAAGACTGAGATAATTTCTGTTGAAGATGTTGAGGCTGCAGCTAAAGAAAAAGCAAAAAAAGAGGCTCAAGCAGATGAAGAGGCAAGGATCAAGGCAGAAGCAAAGGCCCAAGCCAAAAAGGAAGCCAATGACTATATTCTAGATAGTCCCGCACATAGCAAGCAACAAACTTCTGAGCCATCAAAGGACTCTGAGCCTCCTCATGACTCATCATCGTCAGACTCATCTTCTCATTCATCTCCACCACCATCCAAAGCCACCACCAGATCCACATCCAAATCGGTAAAGAAACCGACCGATACTTGGATATCACGAGCTAAGACAAAGATTGTCAAAGCTGTCAGGCAAGTCAGGAAGAAAGACGTGACCAACAAGAAACTGAATCAACTTGCAGACAGGATCAATCTTCTTCAGGACGTGATTAACGAGATGTCAGATGAAAGGGAACAGTTGCAACAATTTCTAAATAGAGATATCCAAGGGGAAATGGAGAAGACGATCAGAGAATACACTCACAAGTTTCTCATCGACACTGTCCCTGGAGTGACAAGAGAGATGTTCACCAGACAAATTTATCCATATCTCATGCAAGTGGTCAAGCAAACAATACAATCTACTCCTATTGCCATACAAATCAAACCAAGTGAGCCTACGGTTGTCTCCGATGCAGAATTGATTTCCAAGCTGGTCGTACAAATGTCTAAAAGATCTGCCACGTTTACTTCTGACAAAGCTAAATTTTTTGAGGCATTGCTGGAATTTCAACTCAAAACCTCATGCAAATAGACATCTGATAAGGCCAAGCGTCCAAGAGGCGATGATGATGTGGATAAAGACTCAGAGCCGAAACGAAAAAAGGAAAATGACGATTCATCCTCTATGCCTCCACCACCTCCAAGGACCTCCACTCAAAGAAGTTCTCCACAACGGTTTCCTACTACTAATAAACCTCAGGATTCTGAGTCACCACCACATACAGAGAAAACCGGTGATCACTTTGAATACACTGGTGGTGACGATGAAGAAATTTCTGAACCCCAACAACAACCTACCTCTTCTACAACAACAAAGAAACCAGAATCATCATCGAAGCCAAAGAAGAAGAAGACAAAGACCAATGTTGTGTCATGGCTAGACGAAGATGACACCGATGAATATGACTGGTTCTCTAAACTTGTTGATGCTACACCTCAATTACCGGAAGGTCAAGAAATGGTAGATGGTCACACAATGGAGCATGTGAATCTTATACAGGAAAAGTTCAAAGTAAAGAAAATGACCAAAGCAGAATTGAGGCGAATCAAGAATGATGCATTTCAACTACTTAAAGACAGCTCAGACAGTGCAATTGAAGTCGAATATCATTTCGACAACATTACACGAGCCATGTCCAACAACATTGACTGGCTCAATCCTGAATCAAACATTGACTTCACCAGACAAGATAAAGCTACATACAACAATGACTGGACCAAACCTCTGCCTACCATTGGCCGACCGGATCAACCCAAGATTCCATACCGCTATTTCTTCAACAACGACCTAGAGTTTCTTCTACACGGTAGTGATGTCTCCAAGAAATACGCTACATCACTCACACTCCCTTTCCCGACAGCAATATACTCCAACAGCATAGCCATCGAGGAAGAAGCCACACACATGTTTGTCAACAAAGTGGAAAAGTATGACCTCGATGCACTGTATGGAATTCATCATTGGCCAGAACGACGAAGAATCTTCTACAAAAGCTGCCAGGTTCTAAAATCAAAAAAGGAAGTGTTCACTGAACAACAGATCGTTGCAATTCAGCATGTTACCCTGTCGTCGAACTGGGACTACACATTCCTAAAGAAAATAGTGGTCAAACGACAAGACGAAGAGGAGTATGACTTCTGTGAAGCAGATTTTCCGAGATTGTCTCTAAATGACATTGAAGATATGTATCTTGCCAAGGTACAAGGACGAATGCAACAATTCTCTACTACTATCCAACGCGAGTACATCAAGTCATTGCTCATATTCATCCGAAGCATCATGATCCAAGAACGTGTAGAAGATATTCAGCTTGCCGTGGAATTGTATCAGAAGCGTGTTAATCTTACAAAACCACAGCTTGACCTTCCCGACATAAACCAACTTGCTCAGTACACCCTCATCAAGAAACCATTTGGGGTAGTCTACCGAATTGAACTACACCACAATTGCTTCATGGCGTGCAAAGAGCTTCATAAGTTTGGGGATCACACATTGAAGAAGGTTCGGGATGGGTTAGCATACAGGTTAAAGGAGATTCATGATGGCATAGGGTCACCGTAGAGATGGAATTCGAGGGACAGAAGGGATGTAAAGAAGATCATCACGAGAATTGATGAAAGCTGTTTAGGCGGGATCAAATCAGAACATTGGAGAGTTTCGTTGGTAGACTTCATATGGATCAATTCAGAACATGAGAATTGTGAAAAGGGAAAACATCACATAGCATCCTTCAAAACAAAACAAAAATTCTCTATAAGAAGCTGCCTTCATATACTTCATATGGATCTCTTTAGACCTGTCAGTCCAATGTCCATCCATCATGAGAAGTATACCCTTGTCATAGTAGATGAATACTCAAGATACACTTGAATTTACTTTCTCACAAAGAAAAGTCAGGGAGCTGAAACCATCATATCCTTTGTCAGAAGCATTGAAAACCAAAATGACATCAAAGTCAAATAAACCAGAACTGACGATAGGACTGAGTTTTAAAAAATTAGGACCTTGAGTGTTTTTGTGATGAGAAAGGAATATCTCAAAACTTCTCTTCTCCCTACACTCCTGAACAAAATAAATTTGCAGAAAGAAAGAATAGGACACTCATTAAAGCTGCAAGAACAATGCTGAATGGTTCAGTACTCTCTAAGCACTTCTGGACTGAAGCAGTAAAAACTACCTGCTACACAAAAATAGGTCCATCATGGTCAAAAGACATAACAAAACACCCTATGAGATATTCAAAGGAAGAATCACTGACATCAGCTATTCTCATGTGTTTGGGTGCCCTGTGTTTATTCATTATCACAAGGATCACCTAGGCAAATTTGAAGCTAAGGCAGATGATGGATACTTCCTTGGATATTCTCTTGTCTCTAAAGCCTTTAGAATCTTTAATACAAGGAGACAACAGACCGAGGAAACCTTCCATATCACCTTTGATGAAAGCACTGAAGCAATTAGGTTTTCAAATACCTCAGTTGAGGAAATTGGGATTGATGACTCATCAAGGTATCCACCTGATGAATATCATCCTAATACTAACCCCTCCACACAATATCAAGCTAATGCAAACCTCTCCTACTATATCATCTGTCATAAACATCCTGAACCAACCATCAGTGAATACATTGATGCAAATCAAGTCGCTGATAGGGATACTCACCTTGAATAACATGCTTAGAAGACTGAGAATAGTGTTCCAACAGAACACCCTGATGAACCACAAGTTATAGTCACTGAGACTAATTCCTCTGAAGTTTAACCTTCCTCTTAGACTTACACTAGACCTCAAGACAGATGGACAAGATCTCAGGACATTGAGCTAGTAAATATCATTGAAGAACCCATTGAAGGCATGCTCACCAGAAGTGTAGGACCTTATATCTATCAACTCTATCACACTAACACTAATATGAAGCAATGAAATGGTGACTTGAATGAGTATATGGGGCCTATGGTTAAAGAGAGAAAGGTGAAAACAAGAGAGGTTTATTCCATATGAGAAATACACACTACACACTCAAGCATACACACCAAATGACTAGGTGTGTGCCTTTTATAATTATTACATAAAAGCCTTATGGTCTTAGGATGGGCTTTGTATGGTTTGTGGATTGGGCTTACATCAATACACGACTAAACATAACATAACTAATAACCGGTTAGCTTGGCCCAATCCACGAGCCCAATGACTATTCTAATAAAATATCGAACACACGTTACAAAGTTCCTAAACGTGAATGACAATCACTTTCTAACATATTATATTAAGGCTAACAATCTCCCCCTAAGGGGTGGTCATTCAGAAGATGCTCCACTTGGTTAGGTCTTTACTCTCCTTGAGCTTGAACTTTGTGTGTTGATATTCAATAGTCTTGATTCTTTGTTCCTTCATGCTTCGTGATCAGATAATGACGTTTTCTGCCTTTCGTCAGCGTCTTTGGAATAGGTGTCTCCACGTCTTTCTCCACCATGCTCACACTTCTATTTGACTTTGAATTTCCAATGATGTGAAGTTCTCTAGTCTTTGAACTTTGTAGATTCTTTGACATTGACGAAGAATCATCTTTAACTTTTATGTTGTCTTTGATATTGATGAGAACTTTCACGTGTTGTTGGTATGAGCATGGGAAGATGGTGCGGTCTCTCCTCGAAGGAACAGTCATCAGTACCTGCATGAATATGTTAGTGAAAAATACCAATCGATCATTGTGGGATTTTCTTAAAAGAATTAACCACTACGATTGTTATACTGATGAATGTCTTAATTCCATTCACCTTGGTCGGGCGAATCAGCCATCCTAATCCCATAAGGGAAAGTTGGCATTATATTGAATAAATTCAAGTAACGACCCTCATCTTCAGGATTCGATTCGTGAAGGAATATCCTTAGGGGGATTTCCAGCACTTACAGGTTTGAATGTCGAGGGTGTTAACAGCATATTGTGAAAACACGTCTCTAATTCTAGCAAAGGCTGTTCCTGAAACTGGAGGCCCTCAAGAAGGCTAACACGACATACCGAGGTATATCTACAATTCAGGTGAGTCGCTGAAGTACACCGAAGCATCACTCCACGACTGTAGACCGTTTGAGACACACTAAGCGTAACCCATAAAGAACTACCGAAGTGACCTGCTGTCAGGGCTGCTAGATGCTGACCCTGGCAGGAATTTCCATTCAATCACTTAGGATCACATTTGTGAAACCTCTCATAAATTTTCTGGCAGATTGCTAAGATCTGCGTAGGACTCTAGAATGTATCACTTGTGTCCTTATTGTTGAACAACAAGCGATGAAATGTTTTTGTGTTCATAAGAGATCTTTTGATGAATCTCGTGGCTCTAGACTCCATTAGTGCATTTTGGTTTTCCTAAGCGGAGACTAGGGAGAGGGTCTCCTTCTTCAATACCAACAATCTTTAAGAGAAAGTCGATAGATTATGTAGGGTTCCCAGTAAGAATGAAACAAATCCTTTTAAGAGGAATTTGAGTGGCTAGAAGGTTAGGTGCAGTGCGTCACTGGGTCCATGACGTCTTTGTCTTCAATACCAGTGTCATCTTAGTGACAACCAGTAGCATATGAATTGAACCCGGTTTCTGCCCTATGGTTGATTATGGAGGGCTATTTCTTTTCACCCTTTCTTTTACTTTTCTTTTTAATTCTTCAACCCCTTCTTTCTCCTATCTCACATTACTCCTTTTTTCAATCATACCTAAGGACTTCTAATACTAACTATGGGTATTGTCCTTGGGTAGATCCCTCCGGCTCTGGCGGATCATAGGACGGATTTCCTATCCTTAGTCACCTTATAACTCCATGACTGTCCCATGTTGCCATAAAACCATTTTTCTTGAAAATATCTTAGAGTGTTTATGATTGAAAACATGTTTGAAACACTCTGAGAGTTTTATATTTTCAGAAACACTCCCCCTTCACATGTGCTTATAATTTTTGATAGAAATCTGCACAGTGAGGGTAGAGTTCGCACTTTTTGAATTGATCTGCTCATGATAAACAATTCCCCACGAGACACGGTTACGTAGCTTAGTTAAATAGTTTCATTGTCAGTTTTTAGGTGACAACTAACTCTAATAACTACCTTGAAGTTGTAAACTCTTCTCGTAAAGAAGGTTAGACCCATGAAAGTGCATGTCTATCATGAGTTTCTCGAAATGGTACATTTACAGACATTGATTCCTCGTCAATTCAATGGTTTCAACTGAGTCGAGCTCTTTTGAGATTCAAACAACGATCATTAAACTTTTTGATCACATTTTAGTCACGTCTTCTCCCCCTCAAAAATAGCATATTCATGATATTTTTGACATCAACGGATTAAACAACATTTTTAGAATCTTTTGGGGAGACAAACGGATTTGATTTAAGCATGAATTTGGAACATTTTTGTTTTATACTCCCCCTTTAATAAAGCATAATAAATTAAAGGGTTTTAGAGGGAGTTATCTTGAACATAAAATATTTTGAAAGATTTTGAAAATCTTTTTGAACAATCTTTAAAAAGGTGCTCAAGATGATGATGATTTCTCAGCAGTTTTAAATGTAGTGCACTGAAGCGTACACTAGTTTTTCTTTTGAAATACGAGTGTTGATTTGAAATAATCAAAAGTCATCATTTTTTGTCCGGGTTTCGTACTGAAGTATACGAAAGCCATTTTGAAAGAAATTTTCTTGAGAAATGACATGTTTTAGAAAATATTTAAATAACTCTCGCTCAAGCATCTGTACATGTCCGTATCATTGTTGAATGACATTTCTAGAAACGTACAGAATATCGATTATACGAGAGACATGTCGTGAGAAGAATATTTTTGGATTTTTGATTTTATATTGTTTTTGTATTTTTGAAAGTTTTATATTTTTATATTTTGCTTTTGTTGGTTTATCAAATTTTGTATTTTGTTTTTCAAAAATATTTACAGCGAAGCTTTTTGGAAAATCATTTTCAAGAAGATTCGAGAAGACGTTCTAACTCCTCAGGGGTTAGGCTTCGTATTCCAATTCGTCGAACTAAATCGTCAAACCTTTCTTTTGGAAGGGCTTTAGTAAATAGATCGGCGAGTTGGTAATCTGTCTTCACGAAGAATAATTCAACAGTACCCTCTTCTACGTGATCTTTGAGGAAGTGATAGCGGACTCTGATATGCTTGGTCTTTGAGTGATGAACAGGATTGCACGATATGGCTATGGCACTTTTCGAGTCACAATACGTAGGTATTTTATCGAAAGTAAAGCCATAATCTGTGAGTTGTGTTCTCATCCATAGAACTTGAGCACAACACGCAAATAAAGACACATACTCAGTTTCAGCAGTTGAAAGTGCAGTACAATCTTGTTTCTTTGAAGACCAGCTAACTAACTTTTCTCCCAAAAATTGTGCTCCTCCTGATGTACTTTTTGCTGTAACTTGATCACCTGCGTGGTCCGCATCTGAAAAGGCTATTAGATAAATCCGGATTCCTTCGGATACCAAAGTCCCATGTGAATGGATGTATTTAGGTACCGAAAGATCCGTTTAACCTCTTTGAGGTGAAGTTCGGTAGGCTTTGCTTGAAACCGTGCTAATAAGCAAACAACAAATTGAATATCGGGTCGACTAGCAGTGAGGTACATGAGAGAACCAATCATGCTCCAATATTTCTTTGGATCGATGGGTTTCCCAAATAAATCGGCTCCAATTTTTGGTGAAGTTACCATTGGTGTTCCAACCGAATCACAATTATCCGTACCATGTTTTTTCAAAATCTCAATAGTATATTTAGCTTGATTAATAAAAATTCCACGAGGGGATTGATGTGTTTGTAAACCAAGAAAAAACTTTAGTTCCCCCATCATGGACATTTCAAATTTTCTTTTCATGAGATTTTCAAAATGTTTTGAAAGATTCGGATTCGTGGACCCAAAAATGATGTCGTCCACGTAAATCGGAACAATCAAAATGTCATTGTTGTATTTTTGAGTAAACAAGGTAGGATCAACAGTTCCTTTGGTGAAATTGTTCAGAATCAGGAAAGAGGACAGTTCGTCATCCACGCTCTCAGAGCTTGTTTCAAAGCATAGATAGCCTTTTTAAGTTTGAAGACGTAGTGTGGATGTTCCATGTCTATGAAGCCTTCTGGCTGACTCACATACACTTCTTCTTTCAGAGTTCCATTCAAGAATGCAGTCTTAATGTCCATATAATAAACCGTGATATTTTTGTGAGCTGCATAGGCTAAGAAAATCCTTACTGCTTTAAGTCTGGCTACCGGCGCGAATGACTCTTCAAAGTCTATTCCTTCTTCCTGTCTGTATCCTTTGGCCACTAGACGAGCTTTATTGCGAATTACAGTCATTTCTTCATCCCTTTTGTTCTTCCATAACCATTTGAGATCAATGACACGAATATCAATTGGTCTTGGAACTAGATCCTATGAGTCATGTAGACGGTATTGGAGAAGTTTCTCCTGCATCGCTTCTATCCATGCGGGTTCTGCCATTGCATCGCGAATGTTCTTCGGCTCTATATTGCTAATTGAGCAAAGGTAAATGCACAAGTCGCAGTCTGTGGCAAGTTGGCGTCTCGTTTGAATTGGCCTTGAAGGTTCACCAATAACTTGTTCAATTGGATGGTATTTTGTCCACTTCAGAGTAGAAGGATACAGTAAGTTAAACGCATGCGAGTTAGATGGTTCTCTTAGGCTAGAAGAAGATTCAGCTGATTCCGTAGCAAACGGGTTTTCAAATACGTCTTCATCTAACGTTGCATTTGTTTTGGTTTTGAGTTGGTTCTTCTTGAAATGATATGTTTTGGTTTTGCTCATCTACTGTTGGTAGAATAGTTTCAAGAATAGGATTTGCTGAAGTTGATGTGGATGATGTTTATGGAGTTGGTGCATTGGTTTCGATCATTGTAGATGCATCTTCTGATGGTTGTGGTGGATGATTTTGAGCGGGTGCAGCGGAATGATGGTTGGATGCATTTGTCAAAGTTCCACCATAATATTCATCGAACATTAACTCAAAGAAATTCTCCCATTCTTATTCTATAGGTGTGTCAGCAAAGGTTGATGGAGCTCTATGAGGTATGAGTCCTGAACTGATGTGTCCAGAAGTCTGCTGGTTAGGTGCGGGTCCGAATCTGTTTTGATTAGAAGCCATTAGATTAAGCACGGGTTCTAGAGCGAGTCTCTCAGAAGCCATTTGTGAAATTTCATCAAAATTCACATTCATCGCCTCCATGATCCTCCTAGTTCTTCTGTTATACACCCTGAGTGCCCTCGAGTTATCTGAGTATCCAATGAAGATTCTAATATCACCTTTAGCTTTCAGTTTTCATAGATCTTCTCTTTCATTCGTTGGATAGCAGAGAGCACCAAACACGTGAAGGTAAGAGATGTCAGGTTTTCTGTTGTTCACTAGTTCATAGGGGGTTTTATTGAATCTTAGATGGATTAGGGATCGGTTCTGAGTGAAACAAGCAGTGGCAACAACATCAGCCCATAAAAATAACGGTGCACAAGAATAGATTAGCATTGTGCCAGCAGCTTCCACAAGAGTTCTATTTCTTCTTTCAACTACCCCATTTTGCTGTGGAGTTCTAACAACTGATGTCTGGTGAGTGATTCCAACATCTTCAAAATAAGTTCTTAACTCCTGATTTGTAAATTCTCTGCCGTTGTCTGTTCTTACAATCCTTACTGGAGCTTGTAGAAGTACTTGAATACGCTTCAGAAAGGTGATGATGATGCCTGGTGCTTCGTCTTTTGACCTCAGAAACTTAACTCATGTATATCTTGAATAGTCATCGACGATAACAAGAATATACTTTTTCCCATTAATGCTTTCAACTCTCATTGGGCCACATAAGTCCATGTGCAACATATGTAACTTTACTTCCGAACTGGGTACAGGTTTAGGTTTATATGATGCTCTTTTGCTTTTTCCTTGTTCGCATGATGGACATAAGTTATCCTTGGTGTATTTGAACTTTGGAAGTCCGTTGACGATGTTGTCTTTGTCAAGTTTGTTGATAGTGTCAAAATTGAGATGGGATAGCCTTCTATGCCACAACCAGGACTTTGTTCCAGATGCTCGCGTCATAAGACATATTGGAGATGAAGAGGCCATTTGATTAATGTCAATAGCATACAAGTTTGTATCACGATTCCCAGTTAGGAGATTAGTGCCACCCAAGTTTCTAACGAAGCATGAATTTCTCCTAAATGCAACCTCTAAATTTGCATCACAGAACTGCCCGACTGAAAACAAATTGTGTCCCAACCCTTCGACATAGTAAACTCGAGTGATCAAATAATTTCCAAAAGGTAGATCTCCATAACCCATGATAGCTGCTACATGATCATTTCCAAAGCGTATAGTTCCCATGAATTTCCAGACGAAATTGATCAGCAGCTTCAGATTCCTGGTCATGTGCTTGGAGCAACCCGAGTCGACGATCCAAAGACATATTTCGATAACCTGCCAGATACAGAAGGAGAAGTTTTTGGAAACCGTTTTGATTTTGGTTCCTTTGGGTTAGAGGTAAAATCCTGATCACACTCATAGAAGTTTTCTACTGGGTATACTGGTTTATCACTCATTCTTCCACTCTGGAGTATGAAAATTCTACCTGTTGTTTTCCATGTATCATCCTTAAAGTAAAGACTATGCTGCTTATCAGTAGTGTTAGATCTAAATCTTGCAATTATTGTTCCTAATGGTTTAGCATAAGGTCTTTTTGGAAAGTTCTTTTGAACAGGCTTAACATTCTCATTCTTAGAAACACAATCATCATGAACATTAATTAAAGATTTCTTGCAAGTTACACAAACAGATTCAACACATACATTAAACTTAGCAGATTTCATAGGTTCATTACATTCAGATGAAATGTCTTTCTTATTACAAAGCGGAAAATTGGTAGGGTGTTCTTCTACTTTCTTCTCATTATTCAAGCTACTACTCTTAGAGGCAGGCGAGACTCTATTGTTCCTTGTATTGCTCCTAGGCTTTAGTCTGCTGCTCCTAGAGGTGCTATCTAGTCCTATAGAAGGTAAGGCACACGCATTAGGATTCACATTTTTATCAAGAGAAGTGGTTTCAGCTTTCCTAGTCTCTTTAGAGTGCTTGTCTAAACTTATGTCGTTTGTTCCATATGTTTTAGATGTGGAGGCAGACGCATTAGTGGTACTCATCGTTTGTTCCAGGTGCTAAAACTTTTGGTTTCTCGATAACCGCTTTTTCATTTTCAACAATCTTTTCTTTTAGCTTAGGCAAGGCAGGTGGAGTGACTGGTTTTGACAAATCATTTTTCTCATTGACTTTTGAAGGAGGCTGAGCAATAGATATTTTTGGTTTGAAAACCGGTTTGGGAACATTTGCTTTCTCCTCAGTCAATGGTTTTGCAATCTTAGTATCCACAGCCTTTCCTTTCTGACATTCCAGCTGAGCTCTCAAAAGATCATTTTTATCTTTCATGTCCTTGTAGGCACGCTCATACGACAGTTTGTCATACTTGCATTCCTCATTTTTTCGATCAAGTTGTTTAAAATATGAGACATTTTCTTTTTCAAGTTTTTCAAGAGCTTTTTCATATTTTGAAACAATGGCGGAGGTCTCAGACTGGAGTCTTTCATGGTCTTCAACAGAATATGTTTGTAAAACAATGGACATAATATCGGTACACAGAACATCTTCGAAGAGAGAATCATTCAAATTTTCAAAACTTTGATGTGTTCAAAACATTCATTAGCTTTCTTTACCAGGGATTTATGGTCCTTGACAAAGTCACATGTTTCTTCTAAAAATGCTTGTTCAAAATGTATTACCCTTGCACTGATGTTATTTAGCGGAGTGGCAATCTGAGTTTCAAAAACCTTTTTCATTTCATCATCAGAACTAGAAAACCAATTGTTAGTACTGATGTTTATTTTCGATTTAACAATTTGTTGAAGTTGCCCAAATCTAGTCTTAACATCATCTAAAATGCTTCTAGCATCACTTGTGTTGATTGGATTGTTTGAAGACATTTTTCGTATTTTCGAAAGAGATTTGGAAGCAAATATGGGTTCTGAAACTGGTTTTGAAACTGATTTTGACTCTTTGTTTGAAAGACTTGGAGTGATGGAAAATTTTGACTTTTCTTTTTGAGGGACAAAATTAATTCCACACATTTTGTTCTATTTGTTGTAATCAATTGGTTTGATTTCTGGATTCTTTTGTTTCATTTTTTATCTACTCTCATCAGCTAGTTCTAACATTTCATGGGAATCACAAACATTTATGGGTTCATGCAAAGCTTTTCCATTGTTCAAAACATTATGTTCTTTCTGAGCTTTCTTGAGGAAACAAGGAGGTGTGTTACCAAGAGCCATTTTATGTGTTGTTTGAAAATACGGATTTGTTTGATTAATTAGCATATTGGTTGATTTGGTTGAATGACCCGTTGTAACAAGCAAATTTTCCAATGTTTTGATTTTTTTCATTTTTATCAAGTATTTCATTAAGAAGAGAATCTTCACGTTTTGAAAAATCAGCAATCAACTATTTCTTCTCTTTTACAAGATCAGAATAAGTTGCTTGTTGTTTAGAAAGTTGGTTTTTAAGATCAGAAATTTCTACGTTTAAAGATTTTATTTTTAAGTTCAAATTAACATCAAGTGTGTCATACTTAATTTGCAATTGTTTTTCTCTTAAAACGGAATTTCTATAACCAATTTCCAATTCTGACTATTTGTTTTTGTGAAATTCAAAAGCTTTTGCATTCTCCTTGTACCTCTCAAGCTCAGCGGTCAATTTATCATTCGCGGCCTTAACTTCGCGATTAACCGTTTTAACTTTCTCAATTTCAATGCCACAATTATTGATTAATGTTTCAAATAAAGCACGTGTTTTCTCATCAATCTCAGTATTTTGTGCCACAAAGCCTCCACTAGGATCCACATCTGGATTTTCAGAGTTAGTATTGCTACAACTCGGATTGTCCAAGTATGTATCATAGGTAGGTGCCGGTGTCACAGAATGTTGTTCTTCATGAGTAAGCACATCAAATATGACATTGTTACAGCATGGATCAGTGATTGGTACCTCAGATACTGTATTGGCATCATAAATAGGAGGTGTGTCAGAATCAGTGTCGTAGTTAGCCTCCTGAAGATTTGCCATGAAGATGCAGTTTGCATTGATATCTTCTCGGTCTTCCAATTCATCCATAATTGCTACAAAGTCATGTTCCTCAGCACTCAACTGCATCCCTGCTTCTGCCTTTTGTACCAACAGCAATGCTTTCTGAAGATACGCAGAATCCTTCTTTTTCGGCTTAGTCGGACAATTTCTTGCAACGTGACCCACTCCTGACCGTTGTAACACGTAACCCGATTAACCTGATTCACATTTCCATAATTCCCAACTACTGGAGCTGCAACATTCCCATTCGGATTACCCACTGTTCTGTTCACAATATTCTGACTCATTTGATTACCAACATGCTGACCCAACTGATTACCCTGATACTGAACAGCCTGATTTCCTGCATATTGACCCGTATTCTGCATATTCTGATTACCCATGTGAAATCAAGTAGCATATCCCTGTTGATTCCCAATAACTCCAACCACTTGTCCTTGATGGCCTATATTCAAACCTGGTTGAGCAATTTGTTTGTTGCGAGTGTTTGAAGAAATCCTTTGTTTGTTGTTAGTTGGAGTGGAATAGCGTCCTTTGAATACTTTAGTCAAATAAGCGAATGCGTTACACAACGCCTCTGTTTATTCAGATTCAATATCACTGATTCCTGGATCCTGGTATTGTGGATACTATTGTTGTTGAATGACTTGTTGTTCGGGTGGGTAGAATTGTTGTTAAGGGATGACATGTTGTTGTTGTGGAATGTATTGCTGCAAGTTGTTGTTGTTGTTGTTGGTGGAAGATGATGAAGAAGGTTGTTGTTGTGTGTTCACTGGAGTTTATGTCTTTACAATTAGTGCCAAGGGATCATGATTCTTTGCCATTCTTTCTTTCCTTACTTCATTGGCTTCAGCTTGATTTTGTTTCAAAAAATCGTAGAGTTGATCAAAATTCACTTGATGTAAGTCCTTTGTTTGATTGACAATAGTGACATAGCGTCCCCATTCTTCTTGAAGATTGTTAATGAATTTGATGTTACTCACGATATTTCTGGGTGTCAACTTGTTCCTGATAAGCTCATTCATCAAAGTGCAAAACCTTCCATAGTAAGATTCAATGGATTCTCCTGGAGTAGATGTAAACTTCTCCCATTCACTTAGCAGCTTGTTCTCCATGTCTTGTTGACCAATTTATGTTCCATAACATAGCCGTCTAACACGTTCCCACATATCATAAGCAGTTTCACAGCTATCAACAGCAGCAAAGATGTCTCTTGGTAATCCCAGTTGGATAATGTGAATTGCCATGCCATCTGCTTCGATCTGCTTCTTATCCTCGTCAGTGTATTCTGATTCATCTTGATCATGAAAAGATGGTGGGACGGGAGGTGTTGCATTAGGAATTCCAGGGTCTTGGACTTGTCGAGGCTTGAAGGGTCCATTCGTAATGGATTGAATCATCAGTTTTTCATTAGGTTTGGTTTTGATGTAGCGTAGCATTCGACTAGTCCATTGAAGATATCCACCTTTTTCCAGCATTGGAGGACGCTTTACAGCACCGGCTGCATGAATGTCTTGTTGAGTAGCCATTATGAAGTATTAGTGATAAAGTTGATGTAGGATCGATTCAACGATAAAGGAGTTGTGATTGATGACGATTAAGTGCAGTAATTGTGGTGAAAACTTGGTGAAAATTTGGTTCGACAACTAAAAAACCTCAATAACTTCTGTTCGGAGCGGATTTAGGCGTCGAAGGTTGACCCGAATAAACATTAGTTATGATCATTTCTCCTCGTTCTCACGATCGTTTTGATGGGTAGAACACTGAAAACGGAGTTACGGTTCAAAAGTTATGATCGTTTGAAGTTTTGATGAGAAAAGTCAACAAATCGCACTGAGAAAAGTCAACAACTCGCATAGGCTCAACTCGCTTAAAGGTAAAAACGCATAAGTGACAACTCGCATAGGCTCAACTTGCTTAAACGTCAAAACGCATAAGTGACAACTCGCATAGGCTCAACTCGCTTAAACGTCAAAACGCATAAGTGACAACTCGCATAGGCTCAACTCGCTTAAACGTCAAAACGCATAAGTGACAACTCGCATAGGCTCAACTCGCTTAAACGTCAAAACGCATAAGTTACAACTCGCATAGGCTCAACTCGCATCAAGTACAAGTCGCTTTCACAGTTTGTCTTTTTACACTTTTCACTCAACTCGCTTCGTACTTATTCCACTCAAATCGCTCAAAAACACAAAGCGCATAGAAGAGAGTTGACAACTCGCTTAGTAGAAAAAGTGACTTTTTAGCTCGAATAACTCCCAAATGATCCACTTAACGTTTGATTTAACATATCTAAACACTAAACTAATCGAATATAACTACCTTAAGCCTAAAAGTACAAACTTTAAGCTAAGAGAAGCAAAAAAAATCAAGTCTTTTAATGCTTTTCACAACAAAAATGAACCAAAAACACTCCTAGATCATTGTTTGGCGATTGATACAACTTGTAGGACCTTATATCTATCAACTCTATCACACTAACACTAATATGAAGCAATGAAATGGTGACTTGAATGAATATACGGGGCGTATGGTTAAAGAGAGAAAGGTGAAAACAAGAGAGGTTTATTCCATATGAGAAACATACACTACACACTCAAGCACACACACCAAATGACTAGGTGTGTGCCTTTTATACTTATTACATAAAAGCCTTATGGGCTTAGGATGGGCTTTGTATGGTTTGTAGATTGGGCTTACATTAATATACGACTAAGCATAACATAACTAATAACTGGTTAGCTTGGCCCAATCCACGAGCCCAATGACTATTCTAATACAAAATCAAACACACGTTACAAAGTTCCTAAGCGTGAATGACCATCACTTTCTAACTCATTATATTAAGGCTAACAAGAAGCATGGCTACAAAACTAACTGCATCATCAGCTAATGAATGACTGTTTATTGATTTTCTCTTTGATATTGAACCAAAATCTGTTAAAGAAGCCCTAAAATACCCAAGTTGGGTACAAGCCATGCAAGCTGAACTAGAATAATTTGACAGAAACAAAGTTGTGACTTTAGGTCTAAAAGATGTTCTAGTCATTGGCATGAAATGGGTCTTCAAGAACAAATCTGATGAAAATGGAATAGTCATTAAGACCAAAGCTAGACTTGTTGCAAAAGGATACAATAAACAAGAAGGAATTGACTATAAAGAAACATTTGCTCCTGTTACTAGAATGGAAGCCATCAGGATCTTCCTTGCATATGCAACCTACATGAATTTCAAAGTATACCAAATGGATGTCAAAAGTGCATTTCTCAATGGTAAACTCAAGGAAGAAGTTTATGTTCAACAACCCCTGGATTTGAAAGTAGTGAGTTTCCTGACCATGTCTGCAAGCTTGACAAAGCCCTCTATGGACTAAAGCAAGCTCCAAGAGCATGGTATGAAACTCTCTCAGCATTTCTTATTCAAAAAAAATTTGTTAGAGGAAAGATAGACAACAGTTTGTTTATCTATAGGTCTAAAGGAGATGTGATACTGGTCTAAGTATATGTTGATGACATCATATTTGGCTTAACAAATTACAAACTATGTAAACAATTTGAGAAACTAATGACAAAGTAATTTGAAATGAGTATGATGGGAGAACTCACATGCTTCCTTGGACTTCAAATCAAACAAACTGATAAAGGAATCTCCATCAGTCAAGAGAAGTATACTAGAAATCTCCTAAAGAAATATGAGATCTCTGATTGCTCTTCATTGAAAACACCCATGGTTCCTCCAAAAAACTTATGAACTAAACTTGCAGGAAAATCAGTGAATGAAACTTTATTCCAAGGAGTAATAGGCTCACTGATGTATCTCACTACCTGAAGGCCTGACATTCAGTTAGCAGTCTGCTTGTGCGCAATATATCAATATGATCCAATAGAGTCTCATCTCACTCCAGCCAAAAGAATCCTCAGGTACCTGAAAGGTACTCCAATCCTTAGGCTCTACTATCCCAAGTGTGACAACTGGTAAATTAGGGAGCCCTTTTAAGTACCTCGTTACATTAATTAAAATGAGTAACATAATTTTAGAAACTATGTTTGGAATATTGACGAATTTGATTCATATCATTGATTTGATTTCGTGGATAATTATGTTATTGAATGAGTTATAATATGTTTGATGGTACGTTTATATTAGGCATTACGCGAGTCGGCACAATAGAAACCTAAAAACGTGAGAAGTAGTAATGTTTAACTCGTTAAGCGGAAATAAACGTGTTTATGATCAATTTTAACGGAAAAATATATTTAAGAACGATGGCGCAATTTAGAAAATTTATCGGACACGACTAATATATTTTACGAGTCGTTAATAGTGTTTCGGGAAAGTTTAGCAAAGTTAAATCTATGGTCCTTGTGGTTATTTAACCGGCGCCCCCCATTTAATTTAAATTACACTACTAGTCCTTGGAGGAAAAAAACCCTACTACCACTTCCACTTTATCATCTCAATCAAAACCCTAAACACCACTTTCTCTCTCTCCTTCCTCTTTGAGCCACCTCCACCGGCAACCCCTAAACCACCACCATCACCGCACGTCCACCCACACCACCACCACTAAAATACTCATCTCACCCTCCTCTTTATTTTGGCATACCTCACGCGCTATCAACCTCCATCACCGCCACCCAAAACCACCATACGCGCCACCCTCTTTGTCATTTTCATTTTGTACGCGTAGATCGAAAGAAAAGAAAAGGTGAGGAATGAGTTTTGGACTCGTTGGTGACTCATGGAGTCACGTACATATTACTTTTAGTTCGGGTTAGGGTTCAAAAGAGTGGAAACTAATTTTTACAAGTAAAAACGTGAATAAAATGGTTTGGTATCGTGTGTGTGTGTCGGGTTTGAGTCATGTTGTTAATGTTATTATTAATGTTTATGGTTATGTTTGATTCGGATTTGGATGTTGATGTTATTATTGTCATTGTGGTGAATCGAGATCAAGAAAGGGTCCGGTTGGTTTTGTTTGGGTTAGCCGAGAGTTAGCCAAGGACTTTAGGGTCTGTTTGGTTGATGATGGTGTCGTTATGATGGTAATTGGGACCAAGATGGGCCGGTTGGTGTCGATTTTGTTGGAGCCGTGGGTAAGCCAAGGACCATTAGGGTCCGTTTGGCTCGTTGGTTTGTAGCCGTGGGTTAAACCGAGATCATTAGGGTCTCGGAGTTGATTTTTGAGTGAATTTGATATTAAGGTTATTGTTGGGTTGAAACTGGATTGGATATGGAGATTGATTGGATTGCGGTTTGAGTTGTCGAGCCGTAGGTTTAGGGCCGGTAACGGATATGAATTGTGATATTGGACTTGATATATCAATTGTGAACTTTGTGCAACGTCGGTGTTACCGTTACTTTCTAGTCTCGGTTGACCCCGACAACGCTGTAACATGGACTTTAATTTATTATTGGCACATATAAAAGCCCGAGAGTCATGACTCGGACTTGTGAACTAGAAACGGATAATAACTCGAATTGGATTAATTGGAAACTTAATTCGATAAGTATATATATACATATATATATATATATATATATATATATATATATATATATATATATATATATATATATATATACATATATATATATAACTAGAAAAGAAAACGATTAATAAGTTTCTTTATATTAAGTATTTAATAACAAGATATAACTTGTTATTCGATATTTAAAAAGGGAACTAACGACTTAAAACTGATAAGGATTTAAAAGGTACACTTTTGAGGGGTCATTTAAGCCCTTAATCGAAAACTTTTATATCCTTTACTGCTTAATTTCATTCCTTTTCACTTATTAGGTCTCTTGAAGGCAAAATACTCGAATGACACTTATTTGGACGAAAAGGTGTGAATATGTGAAGAAAATGGCTAAAGTCAAGATCAAGACACTCAAGCTGCTGGAAGTACACCCGACGGCGTCACAGATAAAGCGCGACGCCGTCCTTCTAATTGCGACGGCTCAGGAGTGAAATTGTTATTTTGTACCTGACGGCGTCAGGCTTTAAAGAGTAGGGCGTCACAACTCAGACGACCTAGATCCAGATTCAGACAGCGTCAGAAGATGAAGTTGACGGCGTCACAACCACAACATGACGCCGTCACAAAGTTGACTTGGTCAAGACGAAACCTTAATGGCGGCTATCCGACTGCATCACAATTAAAGAGTGACGTCGTCGCAGTTGTAACTCTATATATAGAATTCGAATTTTCAGACTTTTAGAGAGGTAGAATTGTGGAGTAAAACCCTAAAACGATTTTGGTTTGTCTTGGGCATTATCTTAGGGTTCTCATACCCTATTTTATATCAAGATAAGTAATCTACTTCATTGATTTCATTATGTCTTCGATTGTATGTGTGTATGCTTTCATGTTTACCATGTCCGGCTAATTTACTTGTGTGTTTGCTTAGATCTATGAAACCTAGTTATTGAAGATTGATTGGTTGTCTCTTATCTTAATTGTAATTGGCTTAGGATTGCAATAGGCCATCGTTGTGTTTTTAATGCTTGAGTAATCTTTGTGAACATTAGTTTATAATCGCCTAGAGTAATTATAGGATAAAAATCCAAAGATAACCTTAGAGTTAGTTTATAAATCCTAGAGATTTTGTAGGCAATAACCTTAAGGTATCCTCAAAGAGTTAGGGAAAAAAGCATACCCTACGACCTTAGAAGACACAACGCGTTAAGAATAAGGACGTGACAATTCAACCATCAATAAAAGATAACTAGGGAGTAATAGTATCTAGGTAGACACATTTTTAATCATCATACGAGCACACATCAATTAGACATAGACTACCCCTTAGCTTAGTTAATTAGATAATTAGAATAGTAGAGTAATTGGTAGAAGTACCACCCCCCAAATCCAATACCCCGAGATCGTACATTCAATTTTCTAAAAAAATATAAAAACGATAAAAAATAATCTTCCTCAACCCCAACCTTAGCGTAGTAATTTCTCACTAGCATTCCTATTCCCCTATAGAACGATATAAATCCCGAGGCTTACCCTAATACTACACTACAACGATTAGGTTCACTTCCTAGGTGGTTGAAAAACTTGCTTGAAGAAAAGGAAGTTTCCTTTGACCCCGAACGCGCGTTGTACGTGATCTGTGCTAAACCGTCAAGTCTAAACAGACTTAAAACTGCTCAGACACAAATGCAATGAAGTCCTGGAGAATAGATTGAATTCCCGGGTCGTTTAGTCCCAAGGAGACTCAATGGTGTGTAAAACTGATTCAGATAATGGAATGATCACTAAGGATAGTGATCTTGTAAAGGTTTTGATTAAAAATTACACTACTGAATGATTTGGAATAGAATTGGACACAGAATTGGAAAGCACAACAATCAGAAGAAAGAAACGTAAACGTAAGTTTTAAAAACTACGTATACGCACAAAATAAAAAGTGAAAACTAAGAAATAAAAGGCCTAAAAATATGAAAATAACATTTTTGGAATTCTAAAAATAAAAGAAAATTATTAGAAAAAGAAAATTATTTTTAACACAATTTAATTAATTATTATTAATTAAAAACTATTTTAACTATTTAATAGATACCCTAAAATAGAAGAAAATACAAAATAAGACTAAAAAATTAAACTTATGATTCTGAAAAATCTAAAATACTATAAAACTAATTTTAAAACTAAAAATATATTTTTCACACTTTTTATTTAATTATTACTAATTAATTACTATTTTTAACTAATTTAAATTATAATAAATACTAAAAAGATATAGAAAAATCTGAAACTTTTTCTAAAAATCCTATATGATGACAGAAACCTAAGAAAAAGAGAAAAACAAGATTTGCTTATTAAAAAGTTGAAAAGAAAAATCAAAAAGCTAAAAAAATCTTAAATAAACGCTATCACTATTTTTATATTGATGTTTTTGTGATTTTTCTTTTCGAAAACTACTTATATACTAATAATATGAAACTTTAATAAAGACAAAAAATTTACAAAACACAAATAAGCTGTTTTGATGGCTAAAAAGCCCAACAGTGCTTAAATAAGCTTATTTAATGGAAATAAGCTCTAACAAGCTTACAACTTGAAACAAAAGCTCAAAATAGATTCAAACAAACTTAATAAACAGAAATGAGGCTAAGATATCCAAAGAAGCACTCTAAAAAGCTATGAACAAACAAATAAGCACTTGATATTGAAACAGAAATGGGACAAGATACAAGCTAGTAGCAGCCCTAGCTAACAAGCTCAAAAGTGCAAAACCAAACTTGATACTTCAAGATGGTCAGGTTGGCTTTCCAAAGAACCAGAGAACACAAGATTTGAAGCACTAATAAGCTCAATGCAAGCTTATCAATATGGGCTTATGTTCTGTGCACAGGACAGATTATTGGAACAGGTACTCACAAGAAACTAAGAAATAAGCACTCAAAAAGCTGAAAAACCAAGAACTAGCATTTTTGTATTTTTGTTCACCAACTAGACTATAATACCCCCAGAGCTTATAAGCTGAATCTCTTTAATAAACCCACAGTGAAATTCCAAATTTTATTCAAAAATGACCTTAAGAGATTTTGACTTTTTTAGAACAAGTAAAAAGTTGACCAAAGTGGATTTTGATCTGACTTTAAGCACTTAATATGTTGTATTAAAGTGAGATAAGACTAACTAGAGCAAGATTAACCACTTTTGAACACAAAATCAAGATCTAATATCCTAAAAAATCCAACAGTAAGTACCTAGACATGATTACTTGTAATTTTGACTATTGTGCTTATGAGGACTTGATTTTATGACTGAACTAAGTTACTTAGACCTATTTAGACAGATTTCCAACAAAGCTAAGGACCAAAGAACCTATGAACACAAAAAAACAAACACCCCTTTATGTTAACTGTTATGAAGTGTTTCAAACCAAATCACAATTGTAAACCATAAACTTGAGTTCAGACCTTTTATAATCACTTGTTAAGACTTATGAAGCCTAAATCAACAATCAAAACAACATTAAACTGAGAATTGATGATTATACCATTTCCACTGTTGGAACCAAATTTTTGCAAACTATAAATTGACAAAAACAAGCTACTGATTTTAAAGTTTAGAAACACTTAATTATGACTAAATATCACAAAGAAACAGAAATATAAGTTAATTAACCACTACAACAGTAAAATACCAAATTTATCAAAAAGCTTACAAATGGTTTTGAGGCACAAACTGAGAACTAGGAACTGAGAACCAATCCTAAATGCTCTCCACAGAGCTCTAAACCAAGGCCATCCAAGATACACCTTGCTCCAGCTGTGAACACTTCCATGGAACCCTTTTTTTATTTTTCACTAATTATTTGGATTTTTGGTGAATTTTATGTTTTTTCTTCTAAACTGAATTTTAGAGTTTCTAAAAGCTTGCTTAAGCTTTCTAGGAGCTTAAGTGACCTATTCTAGTCCATACAAACAACTGAAAACATCATTTGATTCAACATGAGATTTTGCTTAATCATGAAAATTTACATAAACTGAAATCTAACTTGACACTTGAATTAAAGGTTCACAAAAGCTTTATTATAGCATAATAACTTGAAATACAAAGTTTTTAAGCTTAAAACATAAACTGAAATTGAAAATTAAACTAAAACGACATGAAAAATAAATATTACACTAGATAACTTTTTTACAATGCATCTCTCTCTCTCTTTATAGACTTTCTTGCATCTCTGATATCCTCTGAATCTTTCCCACCAAACTTGAGCCTTTGGATCACTCAAATTAATAAGAACCGTCCACATGTAAGTTTTGGCGCCAAAAATTCTTCAAAGCAGGTTTTTAGCTTTAATGAGGTTTGGTTTGAGATAATTAAAGGATTTGGAGTGTAGAGGAGGTGGAGGGGACATGGAATGGGAGGGGGGTTGAAAATGTGGTGAAAACCACTCTGGTTTTGAATATCTGGGTTGGGAGAGACACTGCTACAGTGCTTCTGGTATTTGAGCGCGCAAAGGGTGGGTTTGACTTTGTTGACCGTGGCTTAATAACAAAAGGGGGTTCATAATTGGGTTGGCTGGGGTCAAAAGGAGTTGTGGACTGGGGGTCAAGGCTCAAGGGTCAAACTGGATTGGGTTTGGGCTTGTTTTTGGATTGGATTTGGGCCTTAGTGATATAAGGTGTCCGTTTGGTTTAAGCTATAACAACAAGGACCAAAAGTGTAATTCGACCAAACTTCAAGGACTAAAAGTGAACTTTTTCCAATGCTCTTACAAGGACCAAACTTGACAACTTTGATAATATAAGGACCCTTTTTGCATAAAATCCATTTTAAAAGGTCCAAGGACTATTTTTGCAATTTTCCAAAGTTTAGGGACCTATCTTGCCAATTGGCCAAAGACTCATTCAAGGATCATTTTTAACAACTTAAAATACTTCAGGGACCTTGAATGATAAATTTCCACATTTTTGAATTCCAGGGACTAGATTTGACAACTTTTAAAACTTGGGGGACTAAAACTGCCAATTTTGCAAACTTGAATCATTTTTCATCTGATTTTGATATTTTTGCATTCAAAACACATAAAACACTGATTTGTGATAATTTGATCATTTTGATGTGTTTCTGGGTGTTTTCAGATGATTTTGCAGTTTATTTTGTACAAAAATGATGAGTATTTAGACACTCATCAATCCCCCACACTGAGATATTGCTAGTCCCTAGCAATGATTTGAGAAAACATAATGGATTTTAATCTCTTTACCAAAAGCCATTACTTCTGGAGTAGCCAAATGTTTCAGTTCAAGTAAGAACCATGGTACACCGATAACCATGTGATTTTGAGCAAACCACCAGCTTTCAACGGTTTTGATTTGTCTTTACCAGAAGCCGTTTGCTCTGGACTAGCCAACTCTTAGATAAATTATCAATATTATCTTTGGTGAGCTGATTACCAATTATGGTTTTTCCACTGCCTTTACCACAAGCCATAACCTTGCGGGCTAGCCAACTCTTCACTTTTTAGGATATGGTGAGTTGAGAACCATACAATTTTGGGCAAATTGCAAGCCATATAAACGGATTTGATATATCTTTACCAAGAGCCGTTTGCTCCTGGATTAGCCAATCCTTTAGTTTATCAAACATGGCGGACTGATAACCAAATGAGTAAGTGTACAAACACTTACTCCAAAAGAAAATTTTGGCCAAAAACGGGGGAATTGGGTAGATAATATATGAAATTCGTGAGAATTCCCCCCCACACTTAGAAATGAATATTGCCCTCAATATTCAAAGTACCGGCGGTTATGCCGAAACTGAAAACGTAAAAGGGAAATATTACGGCCATTATTTAGAAGAAGATTTTTTTTTTTTTTTTTTTTTCTTTTTTTTTTTTTTTTTTTTTTTTTTTTTAGAAAGAATGAGAATATACAACAGTGTGGGGAAACTCCCCCACACTAGGGTGGTAGAAAGGGGGCAAGAAGACAGAATTTATGGGTGAAAACCCATATGGTGCGTGCTAATGTTTTTGATTACCGAGTCACTAGCTTGACTCGATCCCCGCATTCATTGGTTCATGGGGAATGTTTGTAAATCCGGGACAACCACAGGGGGAATGTCCTCTCCAAAGTAATGCTTAACTCGATGACCATTCACTTTAAAATTAGGACCATCGGGTTGAGATAACTCAACGGTACCATAAGGATAAACCTTAGCAATAGTGAATGGACCAGACCAACGGGACTTGAGCTTTCCCGAGAAAATCTTCAATCTGGAATTGAAAAGAAGGACTCGATCACCAACGTTGAAAACGCGGTTCTTGATCTTGGAGTCATGAATCTTCTTTGTCTTTTGCTTGTAGATCAAAGAGTTCTCGTAAGCTTGATCACGAAGTTCATTTAGTTCATTCATTTGAACTTTTCTGTGATCACCGGCTGTCTGTATATCGAAGTTTGCATGCTTTAAGGCCCAGTATGCCTTGTGCTCTAACTCGATCGGAAGATGACATGCCTTTCCGTACACTAGCTTGTATGGAGTACACCCGATGGGTGTTTTGAAAGCTGTACGGAAGGCCCAGAGTGCGTCATCAAGCTTGTCCAACCAGGATGCACGATTTTCGCCTACTGTCCTTTCAAGAATCCTTTTAATACCACGGTTTGAAACTTCCACCTGCCCACTTGTTTGGGGGTGGTATGCAGTAGAGAGACGATGGGTAACACCATACTTTTGCATGACTCTTTCAAATTGGTCATTGCAAAAATGTGTACCGCGATCACTGATTATCGCTCTCGGAGTTCCAAACCTGGCAAACAGAGATTTCAAAAATTTGACAACAACTCGGGCATCATTGGTGGGTAAAGCTTTTGCTTCAACCCATTTTGACAGATAGTCAACAGCCACGAGTATGTACTTGTTACCACGAGACGAATGAAATGGCCCCATAAAATCAATACCCCATATGTCAAATATCTCACAAACTTGAATGGCATTTTGTGGCATTTCATTCCTTTGAGAGATATTACCATGACGTTGACAAGCGTCACAAGTTTTGACATAATCGTGGGCATCCTTATAGATTGTGGGCCAATAGAACCCGGAATCAAACACCTTTTTGGCGGTGTAGTTTGGACTATGATGGCCCCCGGTGGGTCCAGCATGGCAAGCTGTGAGAATATCAATAGCTTCCTGTCCATAAACACACCGTCGGATGACTTGATCCGCACAGATTTTGAACAAGAAAGGGTCGTCCCAGAAATAATGTTTAACATCTTTGAAGAATTTGTTCTTCTGCTGGGTCGACATCCCTTTCACAATGAAGTTACCCGCATGGTAATTTGCAAAGTCAGCAAACCATGGGGTGGTATAATTTCCACGAAAAGAAACCGCATTGAGTGTCTCGAGAGGAAATGTTTCATTTATTTCCTTTTTCACGAAGACATCTTGGTGAGGGTTTTCTAATCTGGACAGATGATCAGCAGCTAGATTCTCGGCTCCTTTTTTATCACGTATAATGATATCAAATTCTTGGAGGAGGAGAATCCAACGAAGCAATCTCGGCTTTGCATCTTGTTTTGCAAAGAGATATTTAAGAGCCGAGTGATCCGTATACACTACGCATTTGGTCAAAATAAGATACGGCCGAAACTTCTCAAATGCATACACCACGGCTAATAGCTCTTTTTCTGTGGTGGTGTAATGAGTCTGAGCCTCAGTCATAGTTTTGCTTGCGTAGTGAATAGGCTGAAAATGCTTATTTCTTCGTTGCCCTAGGACTGCACCGATAGCAAAATCACTTGCATCGCACATGAGCTCAAAAGGCAAGTCCCAGTCAGGAGCAACGAGAATGGGTGCTTCAGTAAGCTTTTTCTTCAATGTTTCAAAAGCTATGATGCACTCGGGTGAGAAGATAAAAGGAGCATCCTTTTCAAGAAGATGGGTCATAGGCCGGGCGATTTTGGAAAAATCTTGTATGAATCTACGATAGAAACCGGCATGACCTAAAAAACTCCTAATACCTTTAACGGTAGTAGGGTGAGGCAGCTTAGCAATTACATCAACCTTTGCTCTATCTACCTCAATCCCGTTCTTTGAAATCTTATGGCCAAGGACAATGCCTTCTTTGACCATAAAGTGGCTCTTCTCCCAGTTTAGACAAAGATTGGTGTCTTCACACCTTTGAAGCATTTTATCTAAATGGGAGAGACATGATCGAAAAGAATCCCCAATGACCGAGAAGTCATCCATAAACACTTCCATTGTTTCCCCGATCATGTCGTGGAAAATGGCCATCATACATCGTTGGAACGTGCCAGGAGCATTACATAAGCCAAAAGGCATACGTTTGTAGGCAAAAGTTCCGTATGGACAAGTGAATGTGGTTTTCTCTTGATCATTTGGATCAATGGGGATCTGAAAGTAACCCGAGAAACCATCAAGGAAGCAATAGTACTCATTCCCTGCTAATCTCTCAAGCATCTGGTCCATGAAGGGTAGAGGAAAATGGTCTTTACGGGTGGCGTCATTCAACTTACGATAGTCGATGCAAACACGCCATCCCGTAACCAATCGAGTTGGAATTAACTCGTTATCTTCATTTGTGATAACAGTAATGCCACCCTTTTTCGGAACACAATGAATTGGGCTGACCCAAGGACTGTCTGAGATTGGGTAAATCAATCCTGCATCAAGAAGCTTGATAACCTCTTGTTTGATAACATCATGGATTTTTGGATTCACTCGTCTCTGATGTTGAACTGCGGGCTTGAAGTCATCCTCCATCAAGATTTTATGAGTACAAAACTCAGGGTTTATACCTTTGATGTCGGAGAGTTTCCAAGCAATTGCTTGCTTGTGTGACTTCAAGATTTTAATGAGAGCAGCTTTTTCATCTTTACTCAAATCTCGAGCAATAATGACGGGTAATTTATCATCACCTTCAAGGAATGCATACTCGAGATGAGGAGGTAAGTCCTTAAGCTCAACCTCAGGAAATTCATCAGTTTTCTCAACTGATTTGACTTCCTTGTTATGAAGTTTGATGGGAGGGAGAGGAAGAGAAGTGTCCATTTTTGACACTTTCTTAAGAAGAATATCTCCCTCCAGATTAATCTCATTTTGATTAATCTCAATTGGGATTGAATCACTAGGATGAGGGGTTGATGATGGATCATCATTGAGCAACTTCTCAATAAGAAGTATGTCCCCCTCAATATCAATTGGAGCGTGATCAATTTCCCAAGGTACAGAATCACTAGCCAAGTATGCTTCAATCTCATCTAAGATGAAGTCGCTTCCCTCAAACGGAGTGAGAGAAGGAGTAGAATTGGCTATGATAGGTTGAGAAGATGTGGTGGAATCCCCACTCACAGAATTATGAGAATAACCAAGAACTTCTTGAGAGTACTCGTCAGAAGCAACATCAATGTTATCTATTCGGTTGACCGATTCAGAATCATAGTTTGCGGAGTACCTCGAAGTTTGGTCAAGGTTGAAGGTGACAGCTTCATTACCAACACGCAATGTGATTTCTTGCTCAAATACATCTATGAGAGCACGGCCCGTTCTCAGGAATCCTCGACCAACAATGAGAGGAACCCGATGATCGGCATCAAAATCAACAACCACGAAGTCAGCTGGGAAATGGAACTTTCCTACTTTCACAAATACGTCCTCAGCAATGCCAAGAGGACGGGATATGGATCGATCAGCAAGCTCGAGAGTCATGCATGTAGGAGTGAGTTCCGGAAGAGAAAGTTTCTTCCACACTGAATATGGCATAAGATTAATGCTTGCACCAAGATCTGCTAGGGCAAAGCATTCAACCATCCCTGGGAATACACAAGGTAAGAGAAATTTCCCAGGATCTCCAAGCTTTTCAGGAAGCTTCTTTAGAATAACTGCAGAGCAGTTCTCGTTCAAAGGAGTCTTAGCCATTTCAAACAGCTTTTCCTTATTGCTTAACATGTGTTTGAGAGTCGATGCAAACTTGGGCATCAGCATGATAGCATCCGCAAAGCTTATGTCAAAATGTAACTCTTGGAAAATTTGGAAAAATTTATCCATTTGATGACTAGCTTTCTCGCGGAGCTTTTGCTCATTCAAACGTGATGGGTAAGGAATAGAAGATTTGGATTTCTGATTCTCAACAGGAGCTACAGGAGGTTCAAAAACAACTCCTTGATTTGACTTGGGTTTCTGGACCACTTGAGGTTGGACTACCGAAGGTTGGACGTGTGCGGTACTTCGTGGGCTTGAATAATGCACTTTGTCCGTTGTTTCCTTGGTAACTTGACTCATTGGCACTGGTGGAGGAGGCATTGGAGTCGTAGGTCCATTGTGTGTCCTCGGTTCACTGTCCACTACCTTAGGGAGAGAAGAAGAAGAAGAGGTAGTAGGAACAGCAGGTCCAGTGTATGAAACACCACTTCGGGTTGTGATCGCCTTGGCATCGCCCCTCGGGTTAGCGATCGTGTTGCTCGGTAAAGTACCTGAGCCCGAGGGTCGATCATTTAAAGACTTCTTCAGATCAGCAATCTGACTGACCAACAACCTGTTCATTTCATCTTGGGACTTCATGAACTGCTTCAGTAACTCATCAGATGATGGTCCTGGAGGAGTAATGACGGGAGGAGCTGGAGGGACAATTTGAGGCCGTATGTTTTGATTATAGCCAAAATTCCCTTGATTAGGATTCATATTCCCATGAAATTGATTCCCTCGATTGAAATTGTTTTGATGAGGGTTTCCTTGATGTTGGAAACCTTGATTGGGTCCAGGATAGAAATTACCTTGGTTTTGATAACCTTGGTTCATTCTTGGTTGGTTCTGATTCCGGTTTTGCATGTTGTGATTTTGATTGAAACCGGGTGGTGCCTGATTAGTGTTAGCACGGTAGTGTGGTTCATTTTGAGGACAGTATTGATTACCTCCTTGTTGTGAACTACCGGCTAAAGCATTTGCTTCAAAAGGACTACCATCGGTGGCAGTACAATTGTAGTAAGCGTGAGGACCACCACAGGTGACACAACTTTCGACTTTCTTCACTTCAGCATGTGTTGGTGGCTGAGTGAAGGAGACTTTCTTCTGGTTAGCAAGAACCAAAGCCTGAACAATGTCTGTGAGTTTATCAATCTTAGCATCGGTGCTAGATGTACTCACTGGGGATGAAGAAGAAGAAGGTCCAGCATTAGACTGATATGTCTTAGCTCTGAAAGGACGGACTTGAGATTTGTTCTCAATGATTTGCAAGGCCTCTTTGGTGGTCTTGCTCAGGAAATTACCTCCCGCGAAGGCATTCAAAGAGTCTTGATTGGTCTGATTGAGACCATTGTAGAAAGTATCCATTTGCATTAACTCGGTAAAACCATGATGCGGACACTTGCGAAGCAACTCTTTGTAACGATCCCATGCCTCCCCGAATGATTCATCAAATCTCTGAGAAAATTTCATTATCTCATTCTTAAGACTTGTGGTTCGGGATGGAGGATAGAACTCGTTAACGAACTTGGTGACAAGATCTTCCCATGTCTCTATAGAACGAGGGGGTTGTTTCTCAAGCCAATTCCGGGCTTGTCCCTCTAGAGAAAATGGGAACAGAAGAAGCTTGATAGCTTCATGTGGGACATTCTTGTACTTGATGGTAGATGCTATCTTGTTAAACCATCGAATGTGTGCATGAGGATCATCCCGCTCAAAACCATAGAATTGGCTTTGGGTTACTAGATTGAGCAACCCGGTTTTGAGCTCGAAAGTGTCAGCCACGATGGCTGGGACAACAATGGCATCCCCGTAACCCTCGATGGGTGCTTGGAGAAGCTCATTCATGGGTTTGTCTTCTGCCATTTCGACAGGAGGTGGTGGTGGTAGACGTTCCTCAGTCACGGCTGAAGGAGCTGAACGTCCTCTACGTCTACGAGGAATGTTTCCAAGTTCAGAAAGTGGACTTGTAGAACTGGAAGAACGAGTGCGCATGCACTATGTATAAAAATCAATTTTCAAAACAAATGAGGCAAAACACAAGTGAACTTAACCAATAATCACAAATGAAATGGCTTCTTTGAAAAAGGTACACCAAATCACAAGTGACACAAAGGCAAGTTTTAAATCTGATGTTCGGGAACTTATTAATGGTCGCACCCCCAGTTAGGTAGTGCACTGCCTTGATTTGCGGTGGTTGATTTTTATGTATATTAAGTACCACTGAAAAGACGTAGGTTAGATTTGTGCAGATGGGTTCAAAAACTTTTGGACAATATTTTTGTTATCGTCCCGTTTAACCAAATCGTATCTCTTCAAGAATCACCTTAAAAGAGAATACAAAATAGAAAACGTTCCGATTGTTTTGTTGTTTTATATTTTTTTTGGAGTTTTTTAACACTTTAGGAAAAGTGCTAATAAACTTTTTGATTTTCTTATAACTTTACAAAAACTTTTTACAAATGGTGGGTATGTGCAACAATGGATCTGAAAATGGCTAAACACACGCTAAAGCCTCCCCGGCAGCGGCGCCAAAATTTTATCTGTGCTAAACCGTCAAGTCTAAACAGACTTAAAACTGCTCAGACACAAATGCAATGAAGTCCTGGAGAATAGATTGAATTCCCGGGTCGTTTAGTCCCAAGGAGACTCAATGGTGTGTAAAACTGATTCAGATAATGGAATGATCACTAAGGATAGTGATCTTGTAAAGGTTTTGATTAAAAATTACACTACTGACTGATTTGGAATAGAATTGGACACAGAATTGGAAAGCACAACAATCAGAAGAAAGAAACGTAAACGTAAGTTTTAAAAACTACGTATACGCACAAAATAAAAAGTGAAAACTAAGAAATAAAAGGCCTAAAAATATGAAAATAACATTTTTGGAATTCTAAAAATAAAAGAAAATTATTAGAAAAAGAAAATTATTTTTAACACAATTTAATTAATTATTATTAATTAAAAACTATTTTAACTATTTAATAAATACCCTAAAATAGAAGAAAATACAAAATAAGACTAAAAAATTAAACTTATGATTCTGAAAAATCTAAAATACTATAAAACTAATTTTAAAACTAAAAATATATTTTTCACACTTTTTATTTAATTATTACTAATTAATTACTATTTTTAACTAATTTAAATTATAATAAATACTAAAAAGATATAGAAAAATCTGAAACTTTTTCTAAAAATCCTATATGATGACAGAAACCTAAGAAAAAGAGAAAAACAAGATTTGCTTATTAAAAAGTTGAAAAGAAAAATCAAAAAGCTAAAAAAATCTTAAATAAACGCTATCACTATTTTTATATTGATGTTTTTGTGATTTTTCTTTTCGAAAACTACTTATATACTAATAATATGAAACTTTAATAAAGACAAAAAATTTACAAAACACAAATAAGCTGTTTTGATGGCTAAAAAGCCCAACAGTGCTTAAATAAGCTTATTTAATGGAAATAAGCTCTAACAAGCTTACAACTTGAAACAAAAGCTCAAAATAGATTCAAACAAACTTAATAAACAGAAATGAGGCTAAGATATCCAAAGAAGCACTCTAAAAAGCTATGAATAAACAAATAAGCACTTGATATTGAAACAGAAATGGGACAAGATACAAGCTAGTAGCAACCCTAGCTAACAAGCTCAAAAGTGCAAAACCAAACTTGATACTTCAAGATGGTCAGGTTGGCTTTCCAAAGAACCAGAGAACACAAGATTTGAAGCACTAATAAGCTCAATGCAAGCTTATCAATATGGGCTTATGTTCTGTGCACATGACAGATTATTGGAACAGGTACTCACAAGAAACTAAGAAATAAGCACTCAAAAAGCTGAAAAACCAAGAACTAGCATTTTTGTATTTTTGTTCACCAACTAGACTATAATACCCCCAGAGCTTATAAGCTGAATCTCTTTAATAAACCCACAGTGAAATTCCAAATTTTATTCAAAAATGACCTTAAGAGATTTTGACTTTTTTAGAACAAGTAAAAAGTTGACCAAAGTGGATTTTGATCTGACTTTAAGCACTTAATATGTTGTATTAAAGTGAGATAAGACTAACTAGAGCAAGATTAACCACTTTTGAACACAAAATCAAGATCTAATATCCTAAAAAATCCAACAGTAAGTACCTAGACATGATTACTTCTAATTTTGACTATTGTGCTTATGAGGACTTGATTTTATGACTGAACTAAGTTACTTAGACCTATTTAGACAGATTTCCAACAAAGCTAAGGACCAAAGAACCTATGAACACAAAAAAACAAACACCCCTTTATGTTAACTGTTATGAAGTGTTTCAAACCAAATCACAATTGTAAACCATAAACTTGAGTTCAGACCTTTTATAATCACTTGTTAAGACTTATGAAGCCTAAATCAACAATCAAAACAACATTAAACTGAGAATTGATGATTATACCATTTCCACTGTTGGAACCAAATTTTTGCAAACTATAAATTGACAAAAACAAGCTACTGATTTTAAAGTTTAGAAACACTTAATTATGACTAAATATCACAAAGAAACAGAAATATAAGTTAATTAACCACTACAACAGTAAAATACCAAATTTATCAAAAAGCTTACAAATGGTTTTGAGGCACAAACTGAGAACTAGGAACTGAGAACCAATCCTAAATGCTCTCCACAGAGCTCTAAACCAAGGCCATCCAAGATACACCTTGCTCCAGCTGTGAACACTTCCATGGAACCCTTTTTTATTTTTCACTAATTATTTGGATTTTTGGTGAATTTTCTATTTTTTCTTCTAAACTGAATTTTAGAGTTTCTAAAAGCTTGCTTAAGCTTTCTAGGAGCTTAAGTGACCTATTCTAGTCCATACAAACAACTGAAAACATCATTTGATTCAACATGAGATTTTGCTTAATCATGAAAATTTACATAAACTGAAATCTAACTTGACACTTGAATTAAAGGTTCACAAAAGCTTTATTATAGCATAATAACTTGAAATACAAAGTTTTTAAGCTTAAAACATAAACTGAAATTGAAAATTAAACTAAAACGACATGAAAAATAAATATTACACTAGATAACTTTTTTACAATGCATCTCTCTCTCTCTCTTTATAGACTTTCTTGCATCTCTGATATCCTCTGAATCTTTCCCACCAAACTTGAGCCTTTGGATCACTCAAATTAATCAGAACCGTCCACATGTAAGTTTTGGCGCCAAAAATTCTTCAAAGCAGGTTTTTAGCTTTAATGAGGTTTGGTTTGAGATAATTAAAGGATTTGGAGTGTAGAGGAGGTGGAGGGGACATGGAATGGGAGGGGGGTTGAAAATGTGGTGAAAACCACTCTGGTTTTGAATATCTGGGTTGGGAGAGACACTGCTACAGTGCTTCTGGTATTTGAGCGCGCAAAGGGTGGGTTTGACTTTGTTGACCGTGGCTTAATAACAAAAGGGGGGTCATAATTGGGTTGGCTGGGGTCAAAAGGAGTTGTGGACTGGGGGTCAAGGCTCAAGGGTCAAACTGGATTGGGTTTGGGCTTGTTTTTGGATTGGATTTGGGCCTTAGTGATATAAGGTGTCCGTTTGGTTTAAGCTATAACAACAAGGACCAAAAGTGTAATTCGACCAAACTTCAAGGACTAAAAGTGAACTTTTTCCAATGCTCTTACAAGGACCAAACTTGACAACTTTGATAATATAAGGACCCTTTTTGCATAAAATCCATTTTAAAAGGTCCAAGGACTATTTTTGCAATTTTCCAAAGTTTAGGGACCTATCTTGCCAATTGGCCAAAGACTCATTCAAGGATCATTTTTAACAACTTAAAATACTTCAGGGACCTTGAATGATAAATTTCCACATTTTTGAATTCCAGGGACTAGATTTGACAACTTTTAAAACTTGGGGGACTAAAACTGCCAATTTTGCAAACTTGAATCATTTTTCATCTGATTTTGATATTTTTGCATTCAAAACACATAAAACACTGATTTGTGATAATTTGATCATTTTGATGTGTTTCTGGGTGTTTTCAGATGATTTTGCAGTTTATTTTGTACAAAAATGATGAGTATTTAGACACTCATCAGTACGCGTATCAAGTTTTTGGCGCCGCTGCCGGGGAATAGAATAGCTAGTTAGATTTCCACCTCATTTAGGTTCCCTTGCTTAATTCCTATCAAGTAAGATTTTTCTCATTTTTAGGTTCCTCGTAGTCTATCCCCGTTCTTCATGACCTTTGTTCGTAATCCTATCACTTTTCATCATGGAAGGTGATAATCAACCACCACTCATCAACCCACCACCAAATGACCCGCCAAGAGGCCGCACTCTTGGTGAATACTCAAGACCAAGCAACTTAGGCTATATGAACACCATTTAACTCCCCAATCAAGCTCAAACTACGGCCCAGCGATCCGACACCATCCGGCTGGTTCAAAACGGATGTGCATTCCATGGACTTCGTTCCGAAGATCCTAATCAGCATCTTAAGGATTTCCTTAAAATCGTCGATTCCGTCGACCTCGATGCTACTACTAGGGATACTACGCACTTGCGTCTCTTCCAATTCTCTCTATGGAACCAAGCTAGTAATTGGCTTGAGCGACTTCCCGCCGGTTCCATCTCAAGTTGGGATGATCTCACCACTCGTTTCCTTGCCCAATTTTTCCCACCGGGGAGAACTACTAAGCTTAGGATTTAAATCTTGATGTTCCAACAACGTCAAGGTGAATCTCTCTATGAAGCATGGACTCGATTCAAGGACTTACTCCATAAAGTCCCTCATCACGGCATTGATCGTTGGCTTCAAGTCCAAATCTTTTATGATCATGTCAACTTCTCAACTAAGCGATCCATCGACCAAGTGGCCGGTGGTAAACTTAGTAATCTCACCTCGGAAGAATCGTGGGTTACAATAGAGGACCTTGCTCTCTATGACAAAGAAAGTTGAAATGACCCTCGTGAGTTGCCCAAAACCGTAAAGGCAATCTCCTTGCCTCCCATTGAATCACAACCTTCCGACCGTAGGATGCTAGAGCTTGAAGATCAAGTCAAATTCCTAATGAGCTCTTACAAAAATCATAAGTCTTCGCATCAAGTGAACAAAATCACTCTACCTTGTGAGTTGTGTAGTGGTCCCCACGACACTCGTGATTGCACAAAACTCCCCGAACAAGCTTTTGCAGACTACGCCTCCACGCGTACCGACGGAGCGGGAAAGAAGTGGTACACTTCCAAGCCCAAACAAAACAACTTAGGAAACTCTTACAACATCTCATGAAGAAATGACCCTAACCTTAAGTGAAACCAAAATTCAAACCCACCCCAAAGCTCATCTAGTCCACCTAATAGGTTCAACCCTCCAAACACCGGGAACTCTGCTAGTCTTGAGGCAATTGTGTCTAGATTCATGTCATCTTAAGAAACTCGATTAACTAAGCTTGAAGCCGATTTCAAGCAACGACAAGGCAAGATGACAAACAAGCTCGACGCCCTCTTAAAAGCCTTCAATGACCGGGAAATTAGAGCACTACCAAGTGACACTATAAAGAACCCAAAAGTGAATTCGATTTCATCGACTTCATGTTCTTGCTCACATTGGGAAAGTGAATATCCATGCCCTTCACACCCGAAAGTTCATCCGGTTAACGCCATCAACACGGGTTCCAAGCGATCCCTCATGAAGTACCAAGGACCCGAACCATTGGTCCAACCAACTCTTGAGAAACCCGTCAACCAAGAACCCAAACCTAATCTAGAGGAGGAGTACAAGGAACTCCACCAAGAAAAACCGGTTCTTGAAGTCTTGGCTCATGCACCTTATTACAATGCTTTGAAAGAAAAATATGAGCAAAAACTAAAGTTAGGAGAACATGGGTCCGCATTCATGCAAAATAAGCTACCTAAGACGTTAGATGATCCTGGGCTATTCATTCTTCCTTGTAGGCTTGGAAACTCCAAACCATTCGACACTTTAGCCGACTTAGGATCGAGCATCAATCTTCTTCTGTTGTCACTCCATAGAAGCCTTAACCTAGGTAAGATAGAGCCAACGGAAACCATCTTAGGTCTAGCGGACGGTAGTATTGCATATCCGGTAGGGATAAGAAAAGACATGGTAGTGCACGTAGGTGAATGTACTCTTTTAGCGGATTTCTATGTGCTATATATGAATAAGGACCCGACATGCCCGTTGTTAGTAGGAAGGGGATATTAGCTACCGCTAGTGCCATCATTGATGGTAAGACGTCCAAAATAGTGGTAAGAGAAGGGAGTGCTAGGTCAATTTACGATATCAAGAAGCATATCTACTATAAAGAGGAAGATGTTAATACAAATATCGTCATTAAACGTTATTTATATTTTTGATCTTTACCTAAGTTTTGTTAACGACAAAAGTAAATTTAATTTTTATAAAGCTTAAAGCTTGTCAAGTTTAATAGATATTAAAACAAGCTTTTTCAAATAATATCTTCATCACTCAAGCATTTACATTGTGATTAATCATATCTTGATATGACTCTAAACCATAATGTATGATAGTAGCTTTTAGAATGTTTTGGTTTCTTAAAAACTAAAAATTACATATGTATTTACATATTTCCAAAAATAGAAAAACAAACACATGACATCATGTGATGCATCATTGAAATCCTTATAAGATTTTACTAGATACTTTGTGTAGATTTAGGCTCTACATATCTTACACAATCTTGCATAGATATTGTTGACTTTGACAAGATTTTGAGACCTTGCTGTCAGACCTCGGAGGCACCAAATATTAACACGGGCGGAACCCTTTCAAGGGTTCCGTGGTCCGTGGTGCTTGCTGATGTTTTTTGCTATAAATAGCAAAGTCAAACCAAGTAGTTTTTTATCCCTTTCTATCATACTCTCATACATTCCTTCTCTTTAACCTTTCTAACTCAGTTTCATATCATATTAGTGATCTCTTTTGTAGCAAAGAAGATCAAGTCACATTAAAGCTTCAACGAGAAGTTGGAAGTCTTGTTTGTTTGTTGTTGTATGATCTTGTGTTGATTCATACTTTATTGTTGTATCAAACCATCATAATCTTGTGAGTGTGAGTGGTTAGTATTTTAGTCCTTAAAATACATTGTGTGTGGGAGTGGTTGTACCCTTGAAAAGAACTCGACATTTAGCTTAGTGTCGGAAATAGTGTGTAAGCGAAGTGTAAAGGTTTCTCTGCCGGTGAAAGGAGCTTGTTGACTAGTGAAGTTAAACTCTCGAGTGGAGACTCGGGGAGTGGAGTAGGGCAAGGAAAAAGAGTCCTTGTAGACCGAACCACTATAAACAACTTGTTGTGGTTTGATTGTTTCTTTCCTTATCTACTCGTTATATATTGTTTACATATTTCACTAACATATCTAAGATCAATATCAATTGATCTTTCAATAAGTTTCAAAACAAAGTTTTTAATCGCTAAACTATTCAAACCCCCTTCTAGTTTTCCACAATTGGTACCAGAGACTCGTTGCTCAAGAATTTCTAAAATATATTGTATTTTATAAACTTGAAACGATCCATGGATTATGAAAACTTTAAAGAAGGGCAATCTATGCAAAGACCACCACTCTTGGAAACCAATAGATTTATCTATTGGAAAAACCGTTTTGAAACATATGTAAAATCAAAAGATATAGATCTTTGGTTTGTTATTGTTAAAGGGGATTTTAGTTCTACAACAAAAGATATTTTTGTTGATGAACAAAAGAAACTAATTGCTAAAAATAATGAAGCTAAAATGATGCTTTATAATGCTTTGCCTAGAAAAGAATATGAAAGAATTTTTATGTGTGAAACCGCTAAAGATATGTTAGGAATTGGAAATTCCATGTTAAAGTGTCGGTCACCCCAATAATGGTCTAGCATATGTTAGCTCGTAGATTTGTGATACGCTTACACAGCGCGTTCGGGGTCAAAGGAACTTCCTTTTCGTCGAGCAAGTTTTTCAACACCCTAGGCAGTGAACCTAATCGTTGTAGTGTAGTATTAGGGTAAGCCACGGGAATTGATATCGTTCTCTAGGGGAATAGGAATGCTAGTGAGAAGTTACTACGCTAAGGTTGGGGTTGAGGAAGATTATTTTTTAGAAAAGGAAAAGTACGAATCTCGGGGTTTGGATTTGGGGGGTTGGTATTTCTACCGATTACTCTACTATTATCTAATTATCTAAACTAAGGTGGTGGTAGTCTATGTCTAATTATTGTGTGCTCGTATGATAGTTTAAAGATGTGTTTACTTAGGTTTTACTACTCCTTAATTATCTCCTATTGGTGGTTGAATTGTCACGTCCTTATTCCTAGTTGCGTTGTGTGTCTAAAGTTGTAGGGTATGCGTTTCTCCCTACTCTTTGAAGTTACCAAAGGGTCTCGTCTACAAAACCCACTAGGGATGATAAACTCTAACTCTAAGGCCTCTTTGGATAGTTTAGCTTACAACAAATCAAAGTGCTATAACCTAAGGTTCACAAAGATTAATCAAGAATTAAGTACACAACGAATGACCTATCGCATTACTAGATCATTAATCAACTAAGATAAGAAACAACCAATCAATATTCAATAATTAAGTTTCATATTCCCTAAGCAAACACACAAGTAAATTAGCCGGACATGGAGAACATGCAAGCATACACACAAATAATTGAAGACATAATTAAACTAATGAAGTAAACAACTTATCTTGGTGTAAGATAGGGTTTAAAACCCTAAAATACGACCTTGGTTCGGTTTAGGTTTTACTCCAAAAGTTTACCCAAAAGACTCCTCTCTAAAACTAAAAAATTCGGATTCTATATATAAGATTACATGTGCGACGGCGTCACCTTATGATTTGTGACGCCGTCGTGTCGCCGTCATTAGGGTTTCGTCTTGGCCAAGTTAATCTTGCGACGGCGTCACCTTATGCTTGTGACGCCATCCTCTTTAGCTTCTGACGCCGTCTGGATTGAATCTAGGCCGTCTGAGATGCGACGGCCTACTCTTTTAAAGCCCGACGCCGTCCTCCAAAAACTAGCAATTTCTCTTCTGTGTCGTCACAAATTCCTCCGACGGCGTCGCAGATTAAGCAGTGACGCCGTCCCCTTGTAATTTAGCAGCTTGAGTGTCTCGATTCTTGACTTTGGCCATTTTCTTCATATATCCGCGCCTTTTCGTCCAAATAAGTGCCATTATAGCAGTTTGCCTTCCAAAGACCTAAAAAGTGAAAAGGAACGATATTAAGCAATAACGGATACAAAAGTGATCAAATAAGGGCTTAAACGACCCCTCAAAAAGGTACATTTTAAAACCTTATCAAATATCCCTACACTTGATATTTGCTTGTCCTCAAGCAAATGTGCTTTTAGCCAATTAATTTATAAGTTAGGGGTCATGAAGCATTGGTTTAAAACAGTCTACAACACATATAAGCCCCGCAAAAGTCATAACAAGCACGGAAATTTCATACTAGCACCTCTCATGGGGTGTTTGGATGCTCACATCTCTCGGGTGTATATGAAATATAGCATATTGGAAATGGAAGATAAACACTTATTAACCGGTCCTAGTACATAGATTACCATAGGCTTGAGAATAGATCAAACCTCCATCGCTTTGGCGTAAGCACCTAGGAAAGACTATCAAAGAGGTCTTTAAAGGGTTGTAACGTTAGGCTTACGGTAGGGAAACAAAGGATTTGGTGGGATAGGCTATTTAGTGGTGGCAAGTCATAAATCTCAATGTTACATGCATACGAAGAATGGCGTTGCTAAGCCAAGACTCGATACTCTAAACTCTAGCTAACTGAAATAAACAAACATAAAATTAAAGGATAGATGTAGGATGGTAGCCCGTATGTTTTTTTTTACACTCTATATTTTTTTTTTCTTTTACTCTTTTTCTATTTTTTTTTGATTTTTTTTTTCATACACTTTTACTCTACCATCCTCTACGATAACATCAAAATAATAGGGATTTATAGCACATCCCTACACTTGAGTTTTTATTACTCTAACACTAATATGACCCGAATTGAAAAGATCAAAACACTTGGAGTACGTTATTACGCAGATAAGGAAATTGGCGTTCCCTTTTTGTCATTTAAAACTTTAACTTTTCCCATGAGTCCCAATCGTCCTAAAACTGTGTACAAAAGATATGACTCAACTTAGCAACTCATGCAATTAATTAGATAATTGAACTAAGGGTTTAGGGTGATAACAATAATGCACTAAAAGTGAGTGCATACAAGGTAGGCTAAGGCGATTTGGGTGTACATTTGGGGGTGGGGTGTAAACAATGCTCTTCATTGATATTCTGGAAAACCGAAACATCACGAGAACCGCGAAAAGGATAGGGTCTGAGGGGTTAACTAGGGGTATCGTGTACTAAAGATGAGTACAACGCAAAGGTGTGGGGGAATTACTCAACCGATGTGGAAGAAGTAATTGTATTACGGGTATCAAACAAGGGTTATCCTAATGCCTCTTATCATTTAGTTATTCCTAACTACACAAGTGTAGTCTCACTAGCGATCTCGGAATGCATCACAAAACAAGTTCTAGAATCTAATATACTACCGGTTCACACTCTAAGCATTGAAGATGAATGCTTCAATTCCTACTAATCTAAGGGCGATCCTCACATTTTTGGTGGAATTTAAGTGGTAAAGGGTTTTGTGCTAGTCATATAACTTCCTATCCGTGAGACGCTTTTGTTAAGACTAATGGCCCAATCCTATATGTCATGAAAAATTTTAAATTTGGTGCCAAAATTACCCTAACCGACATTTTCTCATGGTTTATTACGCAAATGCAATTAGACAAAGCAAATAATCAAGGATAAGCATAGTTTCAAAGTTCCCGTTTTATTTTCCCTCCCTACACTTAAACTGAACATTGTCCCCAATGTTCCCCGAAAGTATCAAAGTTTTGATAAAAGAAGGTAATAAAAAACGAAAGAAACTAGTACTCCCCTGATTAGCTCGGTAGGATCCGTGTGTGAAGTAGTGGTTAAATCCTTTCCAAGAAGAATGTATGCGTGAAAAGCTCCTCAATCTTATGTAACTTCTTCTTGATAAACAAAACCTGCACACTTGAAGAAAACAAACGAAACCTTCGCGTAAAATCGGCGGTAATAATATATAAGACTCGATTTAAACTAGGATATAATGCTTGTTGAATGGATGTTTACATAATTTCTAAGAAAATTAAGACCTGGAAAATTCCAAAATTTTATAAGAAGCTCAGAAAACGAGAAAAAGTAATCTGATGTTTTTACTCCTTCCTGACGCCGTCAGGTTGCAATCCTGACACCGTCAGGTTATCCTGACAAAAATGGGTCTGCGATTTTCTGGAAAAATTCTGGAAAATTTACATCTTTAGAATCTGGAAAAATTTCTGCAAAACATCCATTATGACTCGATACAAGCATTTGACTCGAACAAACACACAAATATATCTTTTAATTAATTGTTATTCTCATGTTCACGTTTCTTATGAAAACGTGTGTAATCCTCCCTACACTTATCCTTTATGTAAAATACCTTTATATGCAATTAAGACGAGGTTAAAAATAAAATAAAGCATTTTTACAAATTTAAACATGAGAATAAACAATCAATAAAAGATATATGACACTAACAAGCAAACAATTAAGCATGGGTTGCCTCCCACGAAGCGCTTTTCTTTATTTAAGAGTCTTGTAGCTAGACTCGTAGTCGTGTTCCTACGTTGCTTCATTACAGCCACCTTCTTCCAATAAAATATCTTCGTCGTTTACCATTTCATTATTATCCATTTGATAATGTTTCACACGTTGTCCATTTACTGTAAACTCCCTTCCATCGTGGTCTAGTAGTACCACTGCTTCATTGCTCATCTGGGTTTTAACCGAAAAAGGTCCATACCATCTTGATTTAAGTTTTCCCGGAAATAATCTCAGTCTTGAATTATATAGAAGCACCTTATCTCCTTCCAAAAACTCTTTAGGACTCTTAATTCGTTGATCATGCCATTTTTTTGCCCTTTCTTTGTATGTGATCGACGTTTCATATGCTTCCAGCTTAGTTCATCCAATTCTTGAAGCTGTAAGAACCGATTTGACCCTGCTTCCAAATAATCCATGTTACAGGCTTTAAGTGCCCAATATGCTTTTTGCTCAAGCTCAATAGGGAGGTGGCACGCTTTCCCATACACTAAGCGAAAAGGAGTTGTTCCGATGGGCATTTTGTAAGCTGTTCTGAACGCCCAGAGTGCCTCATCCAGTTTGAATGCCCAATCTTTTCTATTTTGGTGGACTGTTTTTTCAAGTATCCGCTTTATTGCCCTATTTGTGTGTACTACCTGTCCATTCGTCTGAGGATGATATGCAGTAGAAAATCTATGTGGAACGCCATACTTCTTCATTACCTTCTCCATTTGAGCATTGCAGAAGTGGGTTCCTCTATCGCTGATCAATGCCTTGGAAATCCCGAATCGCGCGAAGAGTTTTTTAAGAAAATGAATAACTACCCTCGCATCATTAGTCCTAAGGGCTTGAGCCTCTACCCATTTGGATACATAATCAATAGCTACGAGGATGTATTCATTTCCTCCGGATGATGGAAAGGGTCCTATAAAGTCTATACCCCAAACATCAAATATTTCGCAGACTTGGATATAATTCTGAGGTAATTCATCCCTTCGAGAGATGTTTCCCGATCGTTGGCATGCATCACATGTTTGAACTAATCTCTTGACGTCTCGGAAAATAGTAGGCCAGTAGAATCCGGCATCAAAAACCTTTCGTGCTGTGACATTTATACCGTGATGTCCCCCAGATGGTCCCGCATGGAATTCTTTCAGAACTCGATCAATCTCTCTTCCGGCCACGCAACGTCGAATGATCTGATCGGGACATATGCGGAATAGGAAGGGCTCATCCCAAAAGTAGTGTTTTAGCATAGTGAAGAATTTCCTATTATCCTGCTTGGTCATGTGATTTGGTAAAACCCTTCTGGACAGATAGTTAGCATAATCCGCATACCATGGCTCAATTTCCTTAATGGCCATTAGCCGTTCTTCGGGAAAAGAGTCATGAATCTCGGTATGATCGAATTTCTCAAGATCAGGGTTTTCTAGGCGTGATAAATGATCAGCAGCAAGATTTTCAGCTCCCTTTTTTATCTCGAATTTCAATGTCGAATTCTTGAAGTAATAGAATCCACCTAATTAGTCGGGGTTTCGCATCTTGCTTGGAAAAAAAGTAGCGTAAGGCGGAGTGATCAGTGAAGACGAAAGTCTTGGATAGAACGAGATATTGCCTGAACTTGTCGAAGGCGAAAACCACAGCTAAAAGCTCTTTTTCAGTAGTTGTGTAATTTTCTTGTGCGACATTCATGGTTTTGCTAGCATAGTAGATTGGTTGAAAATGCTTCTCTTTCCTTTGGCCGAGTACGGCGCCTACAGCATAATCACTAGCATCGCACATAATTTCGAATGGCTGAGACCAATCTGGGGTGACCATTATAGGTTCCTGCGTAAGATCTTCCTTTAATCGGTTGAATGCTTCCTTGCATTCTTCAGAAAAATCAAAAGGGGCATCCTTAATAAGAAGCTGGGTCATTGGCCGGGCAATTTTGGAGAAGTCTCTAATAAACCTTCGATAAAAACCCGCATGACCTAGAAAGATGCGAATGGCTTTCACGGTGGTAGGGTAGGGGAGTTTGGATATCGCTTCGATTTTCGCTCTATCGACCTCAATTCCATTTCCAGAGACTTTATGTCCTAAGACAATTCCTTCTTTCACCATGAAATGACATTTTTCCCAATTCAGGACCAAATTAGTTTCTTCGCATCGTTTCAACATTTTCCTAAGGTTGGAGAGGCAAAGGTCGAAAGAGTTTCCAAATACCGAGAAATCATCCATGAAGACTTCCATGTTGTCCTCAATTAGTTCATGGAATATGGCCATCATACATCGCTGAAAGGTGGCGGGTGCGTTACATAATCCGAAGGGCATTCGCTTGTAGGCAAACGTCCCGTATGGACATGTGAACGTAGTTTTTTCCTGATCTTCACGGGCAATGGGAATTTGAAAATATCCTGAAAAACCATCAAGGAAGCAGTAGTATTCATGCCCGGCCAACCTTTCGAGCATTTGGTCAATGAATGGCAGAGGGAAATGGTCTTTCCGGGTGGCATCATTTAGCTTTCTGTAGTCGATACACACGCGCCACCCAGTAACCGTTCTTTGTGGCACTAAATCACCCTTTTCATTCTTTACAGCCGTCATCCCTCCTTTTTTTGGAACCACCTGGACTGGGCTGACCCATGGGCTATCCGAAATGGGGTAGATAAGGCCGGCATCGAGGAGCTTGATGACTTCTTTCTTTACTACCTCCTTAATGTTAGGGTTGACCCTCCTCTGTGGTTGAACGGTTGGTTTGTAGTCATCTTCCATGAGGATTTTATGAGTACAGAATGTAGAATCAATACCCTTAATATCAACCACACTCCATGCAATTACTCCCCTGTATTCTTTTAAAACCTCCAAGAGCTTCTCTTTTTGTCCAGCGGTCAGGGACGAGCTTATGATGACAGGGAGTTGGTCCTTTCCTTGAAGGAAGGCGTATTCTAAATGGCTTGGGAGATCTTTTATTTCTAAGGTAGGGGGCTCCTTGATTGATGGTTTCAGCTTGTTTTCTGGATTTTGTAGCTCAAGGGGTTCAATTTCCTCCTTACGTGGGTAAAAGGAAACAGCTCCAACCATCTTAGTCTCTTCATTGTCATCCATTGTGTTGTTGTCATTATTAATGAACTCGTTTAATAGATACTCATCTACGCAGTCATCTATGTCATCAACAAATTCATCAACTTCCTCAACAAAATAGATCGGGTGATCGAGGGGGAATGAGTGACTCATAGAATCCTTGATGTTGAAGGTTAAGCTCTCGGATCCCACTCGTAAAGTGAGTTTACCATCATGAACATCAATAATGGCACGGGCTGTAGCCAAGAAAGGTCTTCCCAGGATTATTGGGACGGAGTTATCTTCTTCCATCTCTAAAATCATGAAGTCAACCGGGAACTTAAATTCTCCTACCCTAACAAGAACATTCTCACAAACCCCAATGGGATATTTGATTGATCGATCTGCTAATTGAATACTCATCCTGGTTGGTTTCAGCCCTGAATATCCGAGTTTGAGGAATAGAGAGTGAGGCATCAGGTTAATGCTAGCTCCAAGATCCGCTAAAGCATTTTTCATAGAGAGCGCCCCTATCGAACAAGGGATGGTGAAACTGCCTGGATCTTCCTTTTTCTTGGGCAAGCCTCTCTGGATGACAGCCGAGCATTCTTCTCCTAATGATATCAGCCCTTCAAGTCTCTTTCGATTAGATATTAACCTCTTGAAGTATCTGCTATGTTTAGGAATGTGATAGAATACGTCAAGAAGTGGTATGTTGACGGAGGCTCGTTTTAAATAAGACAGTATTCTCTCATTGTCTTCTTCTGCCTTTTGATTCTTCAAACGAGAGGGATATGGAATCCGTGCGAGAGTGGGTCGCTGGGCAGGCGCTGGTGCTTGTGGAAGAGGATCGTGGTGGGTTGAAGAAGGTTCGGGAATTGCTTCATTTCCTGGTACAGGTTCCCTGGTGGTGGGATTCTGATCGGGATGCGGGGGATCCTTGGTGGTAACTCCTGATCGAGTAATTATAGCGCAGGTTGGATCGTGATGGGATGGGCCAGGTTCACTTATTTTTTGGAGATTAGTGAATTGACTCTCTAATTCAGTTTGCTGCTCTTGAATAAACTCCTCCAGGCCTTTTAAGAGTGTGGTTCCTTCCATGGTGAACTGCCCGAGTTCTTCTTCAAAGGCGTCACGGATGGTGTATTCGGACCCCCCTTTTCCTTCAGTCTTCCATTTAAGATTGCCCCAAGGGTCGCATTCATCGTTTTGATAGAATGTGAGGAGTGAAGGGTCATCATAAATATCATGACTGGAAAGGAAGACGCTCTCTTGGCGTGTGTCATCACATTCATCACCCTCGTGTGGCCCTCCACAGATGTCGCATATGAGGTATGGGTTGGATAACTTTTTCGGTTCTGGCGATTTTGTGAGGTATGCAAGCTTTTCTTGAGCTTTCCTAATCCGATCATCGACTGATGATGAATCTTCATTCAAGAAAGTAGAGATACTTAGTGCGTTTACTGGCTCATTCCAATGGTTGTCTTGGTACTGAACGTATTCCTCAATGCGGTTCCACCCTTCTTCCGCAGTGAGATTGGAAATCCTCCTGCCAGTGGGGGAGTCAATACTCTTTTGATCCTTACGGGAAATATTGTCGTAGAAGATTTGAACAAGCAACCAAAGATCGATGCCATGGTGTGGGGCCTGTTGAATGAGATCTTTGTAGCGATTCCAGGAGTTAATGATAGATTCTCCATCTGTTTGATGGAAGTGTAGAATTTTGCTCCTAATTAATGCAGTTCTTCCAGGGGGAAAAACTTCTTGGTGAACTTGGCAGTGAGTTGTTCCCATGTGAGAATAGAATTAGGAGGAAGCTTATCGAGCCACTCCTTAGCCTGTCCCTGAAGAGAAAATGGGAAAAACCTGAGTCTAGATGTCTCCTTGGATGCTCCATCAGCATAGATAGCATCAACAATTTTTAAAACTTGTTTGATGTGGTGGATTGGGTTTTCGCTGGGGGACCCATGGAATTGGCATGCATTTTGGATAAGCTAAATGTCGGAGGCATGCAATACCTCATTGACTTGTTCAGAATGGTAGACAATGGCGCTAGTGAATCCAGATGCAGAAGGGGAAGAGTATTCCCTAAGTGATTTTGCTTTAGGGGGATCGACAGGTCTATTCACCGGAGTGGCGAGAATTTCCTCTCCATGTTGGCTCATATTGTCAATGTTGATGGTCTCAGGGGATTGTGGGGAATGAGATGACTCCTCGTCAGTTGTGACTTCATCAAATTTGATGGAAGTGCCTTGAGGTTCCGAATCATGGAGAGCCTTTCTTCGCCTGTTGAGCTCCTTTTCGGGTTCTGCAAATGGTTCAAGAAGGATTTTTGTGGAACTGCGGGTTTTAAGTTGCCTAAGGGGGTTGGTAGGGGGGTTATCACCTTCCATATTGAAAAGTGATGGGGTTACGAACAAAGGTCATGAAGAAGGAGGATAGACTAAAAGGAAGCTAAAAAAATGAGAAAAAAAGTTTACTTGATAGGAATCAAGCAAAGAAACCTAAACGAGGTGGACTACTAACTAGCTATTCTATTCCCCGGCAGCGGCGCCAAAAACTTGATACGCTTACACAGCGCGTTCGGGGTCAAAGGAACTTCCTTTTCGTCGAGCAAGTTTTTCTACACCCTAGGCAGTGAACCTAATCGCTGTAGTGTAGTATTAGGGTAAGCCACGGGAATTGATATCGTTCTCTAGGGGAATAGGAATGCTAGTGAGAAGTTACTACGCTAAGGTTGGGGTTGAGGAAGATTATTTTTTATCTTTTTATATTTTTTTAGAAAAGGAAAAGTACGAATCTCGGGGTTTGGATTTGGGGGGTTGGTATTTCTACCGATTACTCTACTATTATCTAATTATCTAAACTAAGGTGGTGGTAGTCTATGTCTAATTATTGTGTGCTCGTATGATAGTTTAAAGATGTGTTTACTTAGGTTTTACTACTTCTTAATTATCTCCTATTGGTGGTTGAATTGTCACGTCCTTATTCCTAGTTGCATTGTGTGTCTAAAGTTGTAGGGTATGCGTTTCTCCCTACTCTTTGAAGTTACCAAAGGGTCTCGTCTACAAAACCCACTAGGGATGATAAACTCTAACTCTAAGGCCTCTTTGGATAGTTTAGCTTACAACAACTCAAAGTGCTATAACCTAAGGTTCACAAAGATTAATCAAGCATTAAGTACACAACGAATGACCTATCGCATTACTAGATCATTAATCAACTAAGATAAGAAACAACCAATCAATATTCAATAATTAAGTTTCATATTCCCTAAGCAAACACACAAGTAAATTAGCCAGACATGGAGAACATGCAAGCATACACACAAATAATTGAAGACATAATTAAATTAATGAAGTAAACAACTTATCTTGGTGTAAGATAGGGTTTAAAACCCTAAAATACGACCTTGGTTTGGTTTATGTTTTACTCCAAAAGTTTACCCAAAAGACTCCTCTCTAAAACTAAAAAATTCGGATTCTATATATAAGATTACATGTGCGATGGCGTCACCTTATGATTTGTGACGCCGTCGTGTCGCCGTCATTAGGGTTTCGTCTTGGCAAAGTTAATCTTGCGACGGCGTCACCTTATGCTTGTGACGCCGTCCTCTTTAGCTTCTGACGCCGTCTGGATTGAATCTAGGCCGTCTGAGATGCGACGGCCTACTCTTTTAAAGCCCGACGCCGTCCTCCAAAAACTAGCAATTTCTCTTCTGTGTCGTCACAAATTCCTCCGACGGCGTCGCAGATTAAGCAGTGACGCCGTCCCCTTGTAATTTAGCAGCTTGAGTGTCTCGATTCTTGACTTTGGCCATTTTCTTCATATATCCGCGCCTTTTCATCCAAATAAGTGCCATTACAACAGTTTGCCTTCCAGAGACCTAAAAAGTGAAAAGGAACGATATTAAGCAATAACGGATACAAAAGTGATCAAATAAGGGCTTAAACGACCCCTCAAAAAGGTACATTTTAAAACCTTGTCAATTTGTCATTAGTTAGTTTGTAGCGTAGTTTAGTTTATAGCAACACCGTGGAGGAAGGACGGGTCTTTACCCACTGTATGCCTGATCCACAGTCCGATAGGAGGACGTATTGTTTGTAAGTATAAATACCCCTTCCATCCATGGAAGGGGTGTGGCTTGGCAATCTAACCTTTTACATTTTATTGAACCAACTCTCTACCAAGAACACCATCTCTCTACTTTCTCTCTCTAAAATGGCAAACATGTATTTTGATCATCCAAGACCACCTAAATCATCAACACAATAATATTATCGATCCTACAAATGGTACCAGAGCCAAGGTTTGTTGTGTTGTGTTGATTTGTGTGGTTTAGTTTCATGGTTATGTTGGTTTTTGGTTATTGTTAAAACTGGTTTTACATCATGTTAGTGGTCGGAATAATGTTTTTTTTGGCTTACTTCTTCTGAAAACAGTTTTTATGTTATAACTGATTCTGTTGTGTCAAGTTGTGTCAAAAGTCTTGCTATTCAAAAAGTCCTGATATTCAAAAATATGCTTTTGTGTCAAGTTGTTGTCTAAACTGACTTTTATGTCATTCATTCATATGTCTTTTTGTACCATTAACTTGTGGTCAAACAGTCATATTCATGGTCAAACCTGTCAAAAAGATGCAGTTTTTATGCAGTTTTTCTAAGTTTTTCTGGGTAAGTATGAACATAGTCGGAAATATGCTCGGAAAAATCATCGGAATAAGTCATATATCATGTTAGCGAGTTGTACACCAAACTGTCCAGATTCAATGTATCAAGTAGCGACTTGTGCTAAATGTAGCGACTTGACTATTGACTATTGAGTCAATAGCGATTTGTAATGAAATTGGTATAGCGACTTGACTCCTAAAAGACCTAGCGACTTGTTATTTAACATGTCGTAACGTGTTGTCAAAAGCCTCATGGTAGCGACTTGTTTTGTTTAACGATGTTGCAACTTATCTAAACAGTTTAGCGACTTATGTCAAGAAACTTATCTAGCGACTTGTGACCTTAACATACTTGACAGAAAGAAGAAGAAGAAGAAGAAGAAGACTTTGACTCAGATCTTGACTCTAAACAATATACCAATACTCATCTCAAACCTGTTAATAACTTTCTTTTCGACTAAAGACATCACAAGAACGATTTAACAACATCTAACATATAATCACTTAAAGATCTCAGATTTCATTGTGGGATAATGAGTTTACAATGACCTTTTTAAGATCCAATATTCCACAAAACATTCATCACAGATCCTATCTTGTTACTAATATTCGATTCATTAGAAAAAGTAGATAACAACAATGTTATTTCTTTTTCTTAAATCGTCCCACATTAAAGTTACATATACAAAGGATCTCAGTCATTTTGTTTCTCTTGTTTTTTTTGGATTTCATCGAGCCTCAAGGGCCAATATCAAGAGAAATAAATTTATCATCATCAATCCCATGATTTTTAAGGTTATCCGAAACTAAAATGATAATTAAATAACAACTTTGTTATCCTTTATCACCTGTTCAGTTCATAAAATCATATGCATAAAGACAACAAATCTATGTTAAATCGTTTTTATTGGCTCGTATCAACACTTACCCACATCCATTTGGTTTGATTTCAACGTCTTCTCCATGTTCTATTCCCCAAACCATCCCTGTGGCTTTATTGATTATTCTTTAACCATCCCTGTGGTGAGTAATCTCAGCTGATAACTTCAGGAAGAAAAGAAGAGGCGGACTAAGATTAGGGTTTGCCCTTATTTTGGTGGCTGATATTTTTGTAGATGGGGAGCAGATTTGAGGATTGAGTGATTTTAGGGTTTGGTAAATGATGAGGGCAGACAGTGTTTAGATTTGGGATTAGGGTATTATGTGTGATAAAGGGTATTATATACTACCCGAATTATTAGGGTATGTGGAGTGTTTTTTCTTATCTGGTGCTACGAGTGTTTAATGGGCCTATCAGTGTTTTTCATTGACTTGGACGAAATCATGGTTTGGACTTGGTATTAATCTGTTGCATTATATGTTGGTCAAGAGGAGATGTGTTTTAAACGGTTATGATATATGTGGTGATCGAGTTATTAAATTCGTGAATGGACAGTGGAAATGTATATCACTTTGTAATAATGTACACATTTTGCAAGCAAGTGAACATGTGTTATCCGATATTATTCGCATATATGTGAGGCTTGGGTCGTTTTGGATTAATGAAGTGTGTTTTTAATGAATTTAAGACGTATATCATTATTTAGGCTTGAGCTAACTATTAGACCCAAATGTGAGCATATGTAGTCATTGGCTTTCTAATGCTTTAAGGTTTCATGCACATGCGCTTTACAATGTATTGGGCCTAACTGATGTGTATCGGCAGAAGATTTGGTTTCGGGATAAACATTTGGATTTATTGATTGGATCGGGGTTAATTTTTCCTTATTGGATCAGATTCAAAACTGTAGTTAGGCTTCTCAAAATTAGATCGTATATATGAGCTTTGATCTTATGAGATTTGGATTTTTTTGAGCTGTCGATGAGTTTTGATGATGTGATTTGAAGATGAGACTTATTGTGCTATAAGGGTTTGTACTTTGGTGTATACATTTCCACGATAAATATTATGTTACGGCTTGAAGAAATGGTTGAACACCGTTGACTACAGGATTGTTGTTTGGTATCTCTTATTTGGCTTTGAAGTGAAGTTTTCCGAGCGCGTTCACTTATTTCATCTTCTTTCTTTCTATCCTTCTGCGAAGATGACTTGTTTGGGCAGTTATAGAGTGTGATAAAGACTTGGCTATTTAGTTACGTTTGTGGTTCTTTCTCGCTTAACCCACCACGTAGCTATCACTTCGGTGTCTCACGCAGTTGAGAATATGTCAAGAGGTTTTGTACATTAGGTACACCGTTTCTTTTTCACGAGGATTAGTACAAGTTTAAGTAACAAATCTGGGGAATTCTACTTCATGATCAAGTTTGGTATATCGGGTTTACTTCACCAAGTGGTCACAGCAACAGCCGTCAGAATATGTGGATGATGTGTTTATCAAAGTATTTATTGGATTGTTGATGATGTTGGATAATGGACCGTTGATGAACCACTGCATGTTCCCCTAAAACAGATATTCACCGAAACCAAAGTTGTCATACCACATTCAAGCTGACATTGTTTACGGTTTTGTCTTGATTTTGTAAAATCCTGGGAAAGAATCTATTTCTCGGTTTAAATCATAGACTTGTAAAATCCCGTAACAATGAAAACATCCTGGTAAATGTAAAGTGCATTTCCGGATCTATCTTATGGTTTATTCTTGGTCTTGTGAAATCCCGCGAAAGATACTATTTTTCAGTTTAAACCATAGAATTGTAAAATCCCGTAATGATGGAACCATCTTGGAGAAAGGAAAGTGTATTTCGAGGTCTTATCCGATGCTGGTGCTACAGTTTCTTCTTCAAAGAAAGGATAAAAGGGTGTACTTCATGAATTGGGTGTTTGTTTGGATTTTCTTCATGGCAGTTTCGTTATTACATGGTTTTAAGGGGTTATGTTCTTTTACCATGGTCGGGATAAAAACCATTATCATAGTTCACTTAAAACGTCAAAGGAGGCTAGATTTTTGCTTTTAACCAGAAGATGTGACAACGGGGTTAATTCACTATTATTTATTTGAGGATGAAGTGAAATATCACGGGGTGAGTGTACTTAGTATCTGAAGGTATCGGGGATGGTTGGATGAAGATTCTTCATGATCCTTGTTCGAGCTTATTATCAAAAATGAAGACTTGAAAATCTAGTTATTGTTGGGTGTCTTTTACCTTTTCTTTAACCACTTGGGGAAATTGGGCTCTTACCACTACAAAATAACTATCACTTTAAGGAGTTACGTTGTAGTGCTCAGTGTCACATTCAATTGTGGATTTTCAAGAGGTAATGTACGTCTTATACTTTATGGTTGGTTGGTTGAAGAGTATAGAGTACATAGAGAGTACTTAGAGATGCTAATGGAAATCGGCACCGCTCTTTGTTACATATGTGCAAGTTTAAGTCACGAGGTCGGGATAGTTTACTTCAGGGTCAAATTCATCATATTGGGTTTTCTCCATCAGTTGTCACGACAAAGAGCCTACTGAATGATAATGGGTGAATTACATGTTTTGCCAAGAGAGCTGAAAAGAGAGAGATCATGACGTATGAACACATCAGTTCATGCCTCGTACTCTAAAGAAAAGAAAAGTGTACGTGTCAGTGCGCTTTATCTTCTGAAGAAGAGAAATCTTCTTATTATGACCATTCTCATCAACATGCTTCGTACTTTTTCCATGTGCTTCAGTCATCAAGTGAACCGGGCTACCATTGATTGTTTTCTTATTCAACTTGCTCTACTATAAGGACGATGGCGACATCATGTGCTAATTTTGCGGGGGAGAAGTGTGAATAGAATACATTTGGATGATTTCACTTATTTAGTCAAGAATGGCAACTTCGTCTGCAATTCTTGAGGGGGAGAAGAAGTATGATAATTCTGCATGGTTGATTGTTATCTGAGAATAAATGGTCAAACGGCTCCAAACTCATGTAAGAACCGAGCTTCTTCTTATCGGGTCATCTTTACATGGAGTTTCTTCTAAGAGTTGTTGGTTGACATCTTCACTCGGATTGATGATTTTATTGACAAAGTGCTTCCGGTTAATGCTTCACGTATACATCAACATGATGATTCCGAACAATCTCTCTGTTCTTGTTTGATGTGATGGGTAGTTTGGTGTTACCATCTTGTGTGTTCGTTGCGGCCTGACTGCTGATTTCCTTGATGAACATCTTTCTGTTCTTGTTTGATTGGGAGAGATTTTAGTTAAAGGGATTTGCAAGATGTAAGTTAATTGGGATGCTTTTTGGTGGGATGCTTTGTGGTGTGAGTTGAAGATGTTAACACTCTATTCCCCATTCGGACAATCTTGAAGAAGGTCGAGTCTACAGTCTGTTCTACATTTCCTGCTATATGTTAGAAGACCAAAGACGAGTTGCATTTAATGATCTAAAGACTTCTTCTTAATTTAGGCATTTATCTAAAAGATTGTCGGTTTAGGGGAGAGCACTAATTGGGGGAGGGTGAAATGTCTGATTTAATCCCCAATTAGACTTGCTCACATTCTGCTTCAGCAAGTTGATTCTCACAAAGACTTCAAGCGTTCTTCTCAACAGATTTCTAGTATTTGGGCTTATAATATGTTGCTGATTCTGAAGTGTCAAAACCAGCAAGGGGGAAGGAGACAAGCATCTAAACGCGAGTAAACTTGATGAACTTAATTCTTCTAAGTGATTGAAGATATCCCGGGAAGACAAATGTTATTACCGCAAAGAAACTCAAGGTTTGACTCATGGCGAGTAAACTTGAAGAACTTAATTCTTTTAAGTGATTGAAGATATCCTGGGAAAACAAATGTCATGACCGCAGAGAAACTCAAGGTTTTATTCATCAAGGCGTTTAGTGTTCTTATTCCAACTATGTGGGGGAAGAGATGGAAGAGTTAGTTTCTGAAGATGAAAGAGGTACACAAGTGTGTGATGATTTTGATGTTATCACAATCATCAGGGGAGAGAGATTGTGTACATTGGGGATCCTTAGTTGTTTTACTTGAGGGTTTAATTAGTGATTCAGAGATATAATCACTTATTCCGGTGTTGACATCCGCAGAGATTGTCACCCGCAGAGATAATCAGTGATTCGGCCTGCTTCTTCAATGTTATCGGTTATTCTCTTTTTGGGCATTCGGGTACTTCGGGTTCTTGAGCTTCATAAACTTTCTTCAGGGGGAGAGAAAAGTATACATCGGGGTTATTCTTTGGCTATTGGACTTAATCTGCTACTTCGATGGTATAAGTTTCTTTGTCTTCGGGTATGTGTATTCGGGTTCGTGAGCTCTAGTCTAAGAGACTGACTGCATCAATTCATCTACTTGGGGGAAGTGTTCTCTTGACACCTGTTGGAATGGATTGCGTCAGACTTCAGTGGAATTAAATTTTAGAAGAGTATTTAAAAGTGGGATGATACGTAGCTGATCTATTTTGATGATATAACCCCGAATGGAGATTCTCGATTATCGTTCTTAAAAGGAGCAGCGGATTTATGATAATGGTGTGCTTCTCTGTGCACCTGGCTAAGGAAAGCTTGAAATAGAGCTTTGAATCTGCTCATCTAATGGATCTTTGGTTTGGGGGGAAACTGCCAAAGTCTCTTTTTCTCAAAGGCTCATGTTCTATCTTCTATTCTGGAGCCTCGGAAGCTTTGGTGGTGGAAGTTTAAGAGATGACGTATTCTATCTTCTACGACGTGCTGCTTGATATCCTTATCTCGGTACTCGTATCACCATCCTCTTAAATTATATCATCTATTCTATCTCTCTAAATAGTTTTCAGAAAAACAAAATACAAAAATATAAAACCAACAAAAAGAAAATAGAAAAATATAAAACCAACAGAACCCATAAAAATTAGAAAATTTAAAAATACCAAAAATATGTTTTCTAAAGACATGTCTTCTGGTATCGATAACATCTACGGTCTTAGAAATGTCATTCAATAATGGCACGGGACCATAGATGAAGTTCGAACAGGAGGTGTAAATATTCTTTTCCAAAACATGTCTAAAATTATGGCTTGCAGTTACTTTAGACTGTAACCCGTGCTTTAACCATGGCTTGCTATTATTTCAGATAGCAACCCGCTCTTCATGGAAGGAAAGTGCTACACTAAAACAATTTTCAAATATTTCGTGCACTTATCCTAAAACAAATTTGAGGAAAGTATGTCGAAGGACTGCTGTTCCTACTCAAATATTTTTCCTTCTAAAATTCTTCAGAAAAATATTTGTTTTAACAAAAATAGTGGAAAATGAGTTGCTTGTAATACAATCAGTTTCAAAGTTTTCGAAAAAATGAAAACTCAATCAATTACTTCAGCGCTTTTAATCTTTTCAGAAAATAAGTCATTGATTGAGGAGGAGAATGTTTTCAATTCTATATCATCTAACGGACTTTCTTAATTATCCTATATGCTTAATTAAAAATGATGTTAACCTATGTTGAAGGACTATGTGCCCAGGATATGATTGTTAGGATTAGATGATTATAGATTGATGAACACATTATTCCCATACCTTTTATGATCTGATTGATATGTTGAATTGACTGTTATTAGTCGATTATTGTTTGGGTGATGTCGACCACCATATATCTGTTTGTGTTCACTAACGTATGCAGGTATTATGGTATAAGAATGTTCTCGATCCGGATCCCACATAATATGATGATTGGATGCCGAAAGGAAAGGGTAACTATATCTTGGGTTGACAAATGAAGAAACGGAGCTTAATTTGACTTCAATGGAAAGTTGGCATAAATGCAACGCAAGAGGTCTCACTGCATCTGCAGATGGTTTTCTTCTAAGTGATAGAAGAAACGGAGCTTAATTTGACCTCAGTTGGCATTAAAATGCAATGTAAGAAGTCTCACTGCATTAGCAGACGGTTTTTCTTCCAAGCCCTACAGCAGCAGCATCAACAGAAGCAGCTCAACCAATTTTGAACAAATTTGAATTGTTATGAAAGTGGAAAATATTGTTTTGAAAATAAATTGGGCTAAATTTTGAAAATCACCGGACTTCATTTTATCAAAACTTAAGTCACTCAATCATCGACTACGGTCATCGATTGAGGGGGAGAGTGATTTAAAATAAATTATTTTTAAACAATATTTCTTCATAATAAGTCCGTTTGTACAAAATAAGTGGTGATCTAAATATTTAATGTTATGTCATGGTATGATTTTTCATAAAGAATCAAGATCTTTCAAAATGAAATTTTTTCTGTTCTTGTTTGATTGTGAAATTGTTTTATTTTACTTAAAGATCTCTTACAAACTATCATACCTGACACTAACAATCTTTAATTGTCTTTAATTGGTCTATATCTGTCATTTTTCAATGTTAAATCTTGCCACGTCTTTCCCTCAAAATTTTCCAAATAATTTAAATCAATCGGGATCCAAAATCTCAATTGGTTTGAAATTTTTGATCAGGGGAGAGATCGTGATTTAAATCTCAAAACGGTTTTAAAAAAAAGGAGATTGTTTCTAAAGCACTCCTTCCTTCATGTGCCAAACGATTTCATATACATGCTGCACATGATTGTGGAGGAACATTTAACCTAAAACCAGAAGAGTATTTAAACAAGGCCACATATTCTCCCATGTTTTCCAAACCTTATTAAATCACTTGGGATCCAAAATCTCAAAGGGTTTGATATTTTTGATCAGGGGAGAATTTGTGATTTAATATGAAATTTGATAAAAGATGATCGTTTTGATTCAATTGTGCAGGCTGCTCTCTCATATGTGCTAAACGCTTTCGAATCTCGAAGCACATATTGAGGGGGAGCACTTCAAAAGAAAATAAACTATCGAGGTACAAAAGCTTTTATGTTTTAACATAAAGTACCTTGATTGAGTTTTCAAATGGAGTTTTCAAATGGTTTTTAAATGGCTTTTGTGTTCGTGGATGTGCTTCAAAAGAACTCTTTCCTCTATGTGATAAAATGATTTCACTTATCCTATGCACATATTGAGGGGGAGAATTTACCAAGAAAATCAAATGGATTTTTCTATGAAAATTGTGATCAAAGAAAATATTTCAAAATCCTCTTGCCTCCATGTGCTAAACAATTTCTAAATCATATGCACATGTTGAGGGGGAGGTTTTCTAAATGATCAAAACTATTAAGTTACAAAATGCTTTGATCTCGTATCACAAGTACCTTGATTGTTTTTCCAAATGATTTTTCAATTGGTTTCAAGGAAGAATGAACTGTACCAAAATACCGACCATTTTACTTTATGTATGGAGTTATAAGGATGGTGAGGTTAGGTATTAGTTCCCACGATCCGCCAAAACCGGAGGGATCTACCCAGGGACAATCCACTAGATAGTGTAGAGTCCTTAGGTATGATAAAAAAAAGGAGAAAAATGAGAAATGGGAAGAGTGCTGACTGAGACTGAGCTAGTACTCGAATAAACCCAACAAGGTTCTAGTAATGAAGTCTCGGTAAGCACTGAAGTTGTTGAAGAATGAAAAAGAATTGAATGTGAAAAGGGTGAAAAGAAATAGCCCTCCAATAATTCAACCTTAGGGCAGTAACCGGGTTCAATACATATGCTACTGGTGTTTACTAAGGTAACGCCAGTATTGAAGACAAGACGTCATGGACCCAGTGACGCACTGCACTACAACTTCCCAAGCTACTCAAGTTCCTCTTAAAAGGGCTTGTTTCATTCTCACGGGGAACCGACATTATCTATCGAATTTCTCTTAGAGATTGTTGATATTGAAGAAGGAGACCCTCTCCCTAGTCTCTGACATAGGAAATCAAATGTGCACTATTGAGTCTAGAGCCAAGAGATCATCCATAATATCTCATTAGGACACTAAATTAATGAAGACTCGCTGTTTCAAACAATGTGGAAAGTGAGAATATATTTAAGAGTCCTACGCATTATCCTTGTGGTATTGCCAGAACATCCGAGTGATATGTAAAGTATTCACGATGAAGATGGAAATCCTTCTAGAGCCAACATCATACAAGCTCTTGGTGGGTGACATGTGGGATCTTCTCGTAAGATCAAGTTAATGAAGACTTGCTGTTTCACGCAATGTGGAAAGTAAGAATATATTAAGAGTCCTACGCATTATCCTTGTGGTATTGCCAGAACATCCGAGTGATATGAAAATATTCACGATGAATATGGAAATCCTTCTAGAGCCAACATCAAACAAGCTCTTGGTGGGTGACATGTGAGATCTTTTCTAAAGATCAAGCTTGTGACAACTGGATAGAAACAATGGGGAGATTCAATCTTGAATCAACCTTGGTCCAGGATTGGAATTGACGAATACTTTTGGAAAAACCGTTCGATGTGCAAACCTTCTTTTCTCTAGCACGTCGAATGTGTATTCATGTTTTCAAACACAAAAAGTATCTCTGATTGAAAAAATACTTTTGGAAAAACCGTTCGATGTGCGAATCTCTTCTTTTATCTAGCACATCGAATGTGTACTCATTTCAAATACGAAAAGTATTTATGATTGAAAATTGATCTTTCTCATAAAACCTTCGTCGTATTGCAAAACTCTTTCTTCAAGCAATACGCGATTGTTTTTCAAATCAATTTTTCATCAATCAGTGAAACTCAATTCGCTGGTTCACTCACTCCGTGTTGTCTTTTTTGAGACGTTCCGGTTTGAGAACGGCTAGAGCAGCTGCGAAACCCTGTCAAGGAGATTCCTCGGAATTATACCTGATCACAGGCAGTACTTGTACTGATCAACGGGGAACCGTGGGCCGTGTACCTCAATTCGATGAAAGTGATCAAAGACACTTTCGTGTGTTTTATTGCTAACTGTTGTTTGCAGGTACATTTGGACGGTTGCAGCTGATCAGAATTGAGCGGTCAATCCAAAGCCGCATGGTCACAGCATCCACACTTAATTTGAAGAAATCATGACTGGTGCATATCTACATAACCTGGCTCTGATATTTCATACTATGCTTCTGCTTCGCTGCTGCAAATATCATGAACCAGTAAGGCTTCCGCTACTCTGATGGAAAGATGTCATGATTCAAAAGTGTGAGCATGTCGGTCCAAAAGTCACAACATCACATGATGGCAACACAATAAAGGGTGATCCAGAGATTTACTGTGGCTGATGATCTCAAAGAAAGCTCAAAGATCATCAATGATGTGGATCAGTTAAAGGCCTCCACTTAAAGTACAATTCAATGCGGACTTTAAAGAATCGCTACAAAAGCACAAAGATGCACATGTTGAAGAATTCAAGTCTACGAGCTCAAGAACAAAGACAAAGAAAGAATGCTAGGATGCAAAATGTATTTCATGGGGTGACCTCCCTTAGGGGGAGATTGTTAGGAATTGGAAATTCCATGTTAAAGTGTCGGTCACCCCAATTATAGACTAGCATATGTTTGCTCGTAGACTTGTAGTTATTTACGTTGTTTAGTAGTTAATTAGTTAGTTTGTAGCGTAGTTTAGTTTAGAGCAACACCGTGGAGGAAGGACGGGTCTTTACCCACTGTATGCCTGATCCACAGTCCGATAGGAGGACGTATTGTTTGTAAGTATAAATACCCCTTCCATCCATGGAAGGGGTGTGGCTTGGCAATCTAACCTTTTACATTTTATTGAACCAACTCTCTACCAAGAACACCATCTCTCTACTTTCTCTCTCTAAAATGGCAAACACGTATTTTGATCATCCAAGACCACTCGAATCATCAACACAATAATATTATCGATCCTACAAGATATTTGGGAATCTTTGATTATTACACATCAAGGAAATTCACAAGTCAAGGATAACAAAATTGATCTTCTTGTTCAAAATATGAACAATTTGTTATCCCTGAAGATGAAACCATTGATTGTGGCTTTGCTCGCTTTAATACTATTATTACATCTCTTAAAGCACTTGATGAATCTTTTCGTAGTAAGAACTTTGTGAGGAAATTTCTTAGAGCACTCCATCCAAAGTGGAGAGCTAAGGTGACGGCTATTGAGGAATCAAAAGATCTCTCAAAAGTAACACTAGACGAGCTTATTGGAAACCTCAAAGTACACGAAATGGTAATGGAAAAAGATTCGGAAATCATCAAAGGAAAAAGAGAGAAAATCAAATCCGTTGCTCTAAAAGCAAGAACGGAATCCGGTAGTGAAGATGAGGAGTATGCCATGGCCGTTAGATATTTCAAAAAGTTCTTTAGAAGAAGAGGAAAGTTTGTAAGACAACCTCGAGAAGAAAAGAAGCCATTCCGAAAAGATCGGGATGACAAAAAGGGCAAAGGTGAAAGAAAGTGTTTTAGATGCGGTGATGCAAGTCATCTAATAGGAGATTGTCCCAAGCCACCTAAAAGCAAAACTCAACGAGCTTTTGTAAGTGGTGCTTGGAACGATAGTGAGGATGATGATGAGTCGAGCAAGGATGAGATCGCTCTAATGGCACATGAGTCAAACGAGGTACATTACGACTCATCTTATTCCTCTATTGATGATGACACTTTGCTAAAACAATATAATCAATTGTGTGAGCTTAGTCGAAAAATCATAACTAAAAATAAATTTTTAAAGACTAAAAAGGAATTTTTAGAAAATGAAGTCTATGACTTAAAAGAAAAGGCAAAACGATTAGAAAATGGAAAAGCAAATGACGGTGGTTGCAAATCATGTTAAGAGCTTAATCTTGAAATAGAAAAACTAAAGCTCACACAAGATGTTCTAATCGAACATAATTCTAAATTTAAAAGGTTTAACAAAAACATCGCTTGTGCCGATGAAATAGTTAGAATTCAAAAAACACCAGGAAACATGAATGGGCTGGGATTTAATGAGGTATTAATTCTAAAGACTCAAAACAAAACGGCCGAAAAGGACAAACAAGCTTTCAAAACTGCTGCAGTGCAGCACAGACCAGACGGACCCAAAAATAGGGATCTGTCCTTTGTAAGAAATGGTGCCGTGGGAACTGCAGCAGGACATAATGCTTGTGATACGGACCGTGGTGAATTTGTCAAAGTAACAAAGAAAACCAAGGATAGTGTTAAACTGAAACCTGCTGTTACATCAGGAGTGGGACTTGCTAAAAATGAATTTAGATAAAAAAACTACTCAACAACGACATAAAACACCTTTTTCCAAACGCCCCTTTCCTAAGAGCAACCACAACATACAACCCAACTATCAACATAACGGTTGGAATCAAAACTTCCCTAGACCATATCAAACTCCAGATTACATGTCATGGAACTCTTACCCATCATTTCCATACATGAATCAAGTAAATGGTATGTTTAACCCAAACGGAACCATGAGATATTGGGGACCAAACGCTTGAGTTATTTGTGTCTTAGGTATTCTTGAAAGTTAGATTGGAACCTGATGAATGGATAAAAGATAGTGGATGCTCACGACACATGACGGGCAACAAAAGTCTCTTCTCAACATACCAAGAGTATGATGGAGGTAATGTCACTTTTGGTAGCAATCTCAAAAGCAAAATCATTGGCAAAGGTACGATCGCTCATAACTCCCTAACTATTGAAAATGTTGCTCATGTTGATAGGTTAGGATTTAATCTACTTAGTATTAGCCAATAATGTGATAAAAAGTTGATAAGGATTTAAAAGGTACCTTTTTGAGGGGTCGTTTAAGCCCTTAATTGATCACTTTTGTATCCGTTATTACTTAATTTCATTCCTTGCACATTGCTAGAATGACACTTATTCGGATGAAAAGGCGCGAATATATGAAGAAAATGGCTAAAGTAAAGAATCGAGACACTCAAGCTGCTGGAACTGAAGGGGACGGCGTCAGGCTTTATTTGTGACGCCCTCGGAACACATCTTGTGACGAATCAGAGAGGAAATTGACATTTTCAAGTGACGGCATCAGGTTTTAAAAGAGTAGGGCGTCGCAGCTCAGACGACCTAGATTTGATCCAGACGACGGCGTCACGGGCATAAGGTGACGCCGTCACAATGATAACGTGGCCAAGACGAAAACTTAATGACGGCGACCCGACGGCATCACGATTAAAGAGTGACGCCATCGCAGTTTGTAACACTATATATAGAATCTGAATTTTTCAGTTTTAGAAGGTAGTTTTGTGGAGTAAAAACCTAAACCGAACCAAGGCTGTCTTGTACAGTATTTTAGGGTTCCATACCCTATCTTACATCAAGATAAGTGTTTTACTTCATTAATTCAATTATGTCTTCAATTGTTTGTGTATGTTTGCATGTTCTCCATGTCCGGCTAATTTACTTGTGTGTTTGCTTAGGTAATATGAAACCTAGTTATTGAATATTGATTGGTTGTCTCTTATCTTAATTTTGATTGACCTAGTACTGCGATAGGTCATTCGTTGTGTTATTAATGCTTGATTAATCTTTGTTGAACCTTAGTTTATAATCACCTAGAGTTATTGTAGGCTAAACATCCAAAGAATACCTTAGTGTTAAGTTTATGAATCCTAGAGATTTTGTAGTCATTAACCTTTGGTAGCTTCAAAGAGTTAGAGATAAACGCATACCCTACGACCTTAGAGACACAACGCGTTAAGAATAAGGACGTGACAATTCAACCATCAATAGGAGATAATTAGGGAGTAATAAAACCTAAGTAAATACATTTTTATTCATCATACGAGCACACAACAATAGACATAGACTACCCCTAGCTTAGTTAATTAGATAAGTAGATAAGTAGAGTAATCGGTAAAAATACCAACCCCCAAATTCAAACCCCGAGATTCGTACCTTTCCATTTCCTAAAAAAATATAAAAAAGATAAAAAATAATCTTCCTCAACCCCAACCTTAACGTAGTAACTTCTCACTAGCATTCCTATTCCCCTAGAGAACGATATCAATACCTGTGGCTTACCCTAATACTACACTACAACGATTAGGTTCACTGCCTAGGGTGTTGAAAAACTTGCTCGACGAAAAGGAAGTTCCTTTGGCCCCGAACGCGCTGTATAAGCGTATCAAGTTTTTGACGCCGCTGCTGGGAAATAGAATAGCTAGTTAGGAGTCCACCTCGTTTAGGTTTCCTTGCTTGATTCCTATCAAGTAAGCTTTCTTCCCCATTTTTAGCTTCCTCGTAGACTATCCCCCTTCTTCGTGACCTTTGTTAGTAATCCCATCACTTTTCATCATGGAAGGTGATAACCAACCACCACTCATCAACCCACCACCAAATGACCCACCAAGAGGCCGTACTCTTGGTGAATACTCGAGACCAAGCCACCTAGGCTATAGGAACACCATTGAGCTTCCCAACCAAGCCCAAACTACGGCTCTGCAATCCGACACCATCCGGTTGGTGCAAAACGGATGTGCATTCCATGGACTTCGTTCCGAAGATCCTAATCAGCATCTTATGGATTTCCTTAAAATTATCGATTCTATCGACCTCGATACTACTACTCGGGAGACCACGCGTCTGCGTCTCTTCCAATTCTCTCTACGGGACCAAGCTAGTAATTGGCTTGAGCGACTTCCTGCCGGCTCCATCTCAAGTTTGGATGATCTCACCTCTCTTTTCCTTGCTTAGTTTTTCCCACCGGGGATGACTACTAAGCTTAGGAATGAAATCTTGATGTTCCAACAACGTCAAGGACTTACTCCATAGAGTCCCTCATCACGACATTGATCTTTGGCTTCAAGTCCAACTCTTCTACGATCATGTCAACTTCCCCACTAGCCGATCCATTGACCAAGCGGCCGGTGGAAAACTTAGTGATCTCACCGCGGAAGAATCATGGGGTATAATAGAGGACCTTGCTCTCTATGACAACGAAAGTTGAAATGACCCCCGTGAGTTGCCCAAAACCGTAAAGGCAATATCCTTGCCTCCCATTGACTCACAATCTTCCGACCATAGGATGCTCGAGCTTGAAAATCAAGTTAAATTCCTAATGAGCTCCTACGACAATCCTAAGTCTTCACGCCAAGTGAACAAAGTTTCATAACACTCGCGCTTGCACAAGACTCCCCAAACAAGCTTCCGTTGACTACGCATCCTCGCGTACAAATGGAACGGGAGGAAGATTCCCTACAATACTCGGACCTAGGACTTTTAATGACGCCCGAGAAGCATGGAAGGGCAAGCCCGACTTTTATTGGGGACAAAACAAAGAATTCACATCTAATGATTTCTCATGGCCCCCATCTCGCGGCCCTAACCAACAAAACATAGAAAGGATGTTGCAACACCTAGTCGCATCCCAAGAAGCTCAAATAGCTAAGCTCTCGAACTGTTTCAACCAACAACAAGCCGAGATAGATAGGAAGATAGATAACCTTTTGAAAGCCATGACCAATAGTGATAGGAAGGTTAATGCTATCTCAACTCCCGAAGCTTCCGGTGTAGAGATTAAGGACCCAAGTAAGTTAGCTACGCACGTTCAATTCGTCAATACCATCACCTTAGTGAAACCTAATAGAACAAATGACGAAGCGAACCATGAAACGATACGTGAGGTTAGTGAAACACCTAGGAATGAAACAACCGAGGAAGTAGATGAAGTAGACAATGACTATTTCAATAAGTTCCCTACGGAAGAAGAACTCTCTCGCCACCCACACTTAGTAAGTGACCTCCATTACATGTATGTTAGGAGAAGCCCTAGGATCAAGTTTGGGAACCCTTGGAATCTTAACATACCATGTTGCATAGGACACCTATTCGTGGCAAAGGCCTACATTGATCGCAAGTCCCTGATAAATATCATGACTAGCACCTACTATTATTGGGTAATGAAGAAGCCTATCCCAACTAGGCAAGATCCCGATAATCCTAGGGTTAGTTGCAATTTTCTTTGTAGAGTTAAGGGATTGCCCGTTTATTTAGGTAGTTTCATGTTTCCTACGGATTTCATAATAGTGGATGATATTAGTACTGCAATAGATCCTAGCTTGTCCCACGTTATTCTAGGAAAGCCTTTCATAGAAAACACCAGGATGACTTATGATCCATCGTTAGGAATAGTGAGATTCAAGGATGAGACCGATAATGTAGCTTACCAAATGCCGTTTAAGATTGAGAAATTTTCATCACTTTCCATTGATGAAAAGGAACTTAAACTATCGGTCTACTATAGGAATGAGGAGGATAATGAGAAGGGAGTAGATTATGTTATGGCCAAGATTTTCGGTTTCTATAAGGATTGCTTGAACTTAGGACCGGAATATAGAACCGAGTGGGGAGAGGACGACCTTTTAGAAAGGTGCATCATAGGGCACTTCTACAACATGGAATTCCACAATAGAGACCATCATGAGGTAGAAGGTGACGGTAATGAAGTCACGTAGGGGCACGACTTCGAGTCTAGCTACAAGACTCATAAATAAAGAAAAGCGCTTCGTGGGAGGCAACCCATGCTTAATTGTTTGCTTGTTTGTGTGTCATGTATCTTTTATTGATTGTTTATTCTCATGTTTAAATTTGTAAAATGCTTTATTTTGTCTTTAACCTCGTCTTAATTACATATAAAGGTATTTTACATAAGGGATAAGTGTAGGGAGGATTACACACGTTTTCATAAGAAACGTGAACATGAGAATTACAATTATTTAAAAGATATACATGTGTGTTTGTTCGAGTCAAATGCTTGTATCGAGTCATAATGGATGTTTTGCAGGAAATTTTTCCAGATTTTAAAGATAAAAATGTTCCAGAATTATTTCCAGAAAATCGCATACCAATTTCTGTCAGGATAACCTGACGGCGTCAGGATAGCAACCTAGCGGCATCAGGAGGAGCAGAAACAGCTTATTACTTTTTCTCGTTTTGTGAGCTACTCATAAATTTTTGGAATTTTCCAGGTCTTAATTTTCCAGAAAATCTGTAAACATCCATTCCACAAGCATTATATCCTAGTTTAGTAGAGTCATATATATATATATATATTGTTACTGCCGATTTTACGCGAACGTTTCGTTTGTTTTCTTCAAGTGTGCAGGTTTAATTTATCAAGAAGAAGATACATAAGATGAGAAGGAGCTTTTCACGCAAACGTTCTTCTTGGAGAAAGATGTAACCACAACTTCACACGGATCCTACCGAGCTAATCAGGGGAGTACTAGCTTCTTTCGTTTTTTACCTTCCATTATCATAACTTTGATACTTTCGGGGAACATTGGGGACAATGTTCAGTTTAAGTATAGGGAGGGAAAATAAAACGGGAACTTTGAAACTATGCTTATCCTTGACTATTTGCTTTGTCCAATTTCATTTGTGTAATAAACCATGAGAAATATCGGTTAGGGTAATTTTGGCACCAAATTTAAAATTTTTCATGACATATAGGAGTGGGCCATTAGTCTTAATAAAGCATCTCATGGATAGGAAATTATATGACTAGCACAAAAAACCCTTTACAACTTAAATTCCACCCAAAATGTCAGGATCGCCCTTAGATTTGTAGGAATTAAAGCATTCATCTTTGATGCTTAGAGTGTGAAACGGTAGTATAATAGATTCTAGAACTTGTTTTGTAATGCATTCCGAGATCGCTAGTAAGACTACACTTGTGTAGTTAGGAATAACTAAATGATAAGAGGCATTAGGATAACCCTTGTTTGATACCTGTAATATAATTACTTCTTCCACATCGGTTGAGTAATTCCCCCACACCCTTGCGTTGTACTCATCTTTAGTACACGATACCCCTAGTTAACCCCTCAGACCTTATCCTTTTCGCGGTTCTCGTGATGTTTCGGTTTTCCGAAATATCAATGAAGAGCATTGTTTACAATCCACCCCCAAATGTATACCCAAATCGCCTTAGCCTACCTTGTATGCACTCACTTTTAGTGCATTATTGTTATCACACTAAACCCTTAGTTCAATTATCTAGTTGCTTGCATGAGTTGCTAAGTTGAGTCATATCCTTTGTACACAGTTTTGGGACGATCGGGACTCAAGAGAAAAGTTAAATTTTATGGAATGACGGGAAGGGAACGTTAAATTCAAATTCCCTTTATTTGCGTAATAATGTACTCCAAGTGTGTTGATCCTTTCAATTTGGGTCAAATTAGTGTTAGAGTAATAAAAACTCAAGTGTAGGGATGTGCCTATAAATCCCTATCATTTTGATGTTATCGTAGAGGATGGTAGAGTAAGAGTGTATGAAAAAAAAATTGAAAAAAAAATAAAAAAAAAAAGAGAAAAAGAAAAAATAGAGTGTTAAAAATTAAAAAAAATTAAAAAAAAACACATACGGGCTACCATCCTACAATTATCTTTAAATTTATGTTTGTTTGTTTCAGTTATCTAGAGTTTAGAGTGTCGAGTCTTGGCTTAGCAACGCCATTCTTATCATGCTTGTAACATAAAGATTTTTGACTTGCCACCACTAAATCACCTATCCCACCAAACCCTTTGTTTCCCTACCGTAAGCCTAACATTACAACCCTTTAAAAGACCTCTTGGATAGTCTTTCCTAGGTGCTTACGCCAAAGCGATGGAGGTTTGATCTAGTCTCAAGCCTATGGTAATCTATGTACTAGGACCGGTTAATGAGTGTTTATCTTCCATTTCCAGCTTGTTATATTTCATATACACCCGAGAGTTGTGAGTATCCAAACACCCCATGTGAGGTGCTAGTATGTAATTTCCGTGCTTGTTATGACTTTTGCGGGGCTTATATGTGTTGTGGATCGTTCTAAACTAATGCTTCATGACCCCTAACTTATAAATTAATTGGCTAAAAGCACATTTGCTTGAGGACAAGCAAATACCAAGTGTAGGGATATTTGATAAGGATTTAAAAGGTACCTTTTTGAGGGGTCGTTTAAGCCCTTAATTGATCACTTTTGTATCCGTTATTACTTAATTTCGTTCCTTTTCACTTTTTAGGTCTCTTGAAGGCAAATTGCTGGAATGACACTTATTCGAACGAAAAGGCGCGAATATATGAAGAAAATGGCTAAAGTCAAGAATCGAGACACTCAAGCTGCTGGAACTGAAGGGGACGGCGTCAGGCTTTATTTGTGACACCGTCGGAACACATCTTGTGACGACTCAGAGAGCAAAATGACATTTTTTAAGTGACGGCATAAGGGTTTAAAAGAGTAGGGCGTCGCAACTCAGACGGCCTAGATTTGATCCAGACGGCGTCAGAGACTGAAGGCGACGGCGTCACGGGCATAAGGTGATGCCGTCACAATGATAACGTGGCCAAGACGAAAACTTAATGACGGTGACCCGACGGCATCACAATTAAAGAGTGACTCCGTCGCAGTTTGTAACACTATATATAGAATCTGAATTTTTTCAGTTTTAGGAGGTAGTTTTGTGGAGTAAGAACCTAAACCGAACCAAGGCTATCTTGTACAGTATTTTAGGGTTCCATACCCTATCTTACATCACGATAAGTGTTTTACTTCATTAATTCAATTATGTGTTCAATTGATTGTGTGTATGTTTGCATGTTCTCCATGTCCGGCTAATTTACTTGTGTGTTTGCTTAGGTAATATGAAACCTAGTTATTGAATATTGATTGGTTGTCTCTTATCTTAATTGTGATTGACCTAGTATTGCGATAGGTCATTCGTTGTGTTATTAAAGCTTGATTAATCTTTGTTGAACCTTAGTTTATAATCACCTAGAGTTATTGTTGGCTAAACATCCAAAGAATACCTTAGTGTTAAGTTTATGAATCCTAGAGATTTTGTAGTAATTAACCTTTGGTAGCTTCAAAGAGTTAGGGATAAACGCATATCCTACGACCTTAGAGACACAACGCGTTAAGAATAAGGACGTGACAATTCAACCATCAATAGGAGATAATTAGGGAGTAATAAAACCTAAGTAAATACATTTTTAATCATCATACGATCACACAACAATAGACATAGACTACCCCTAGCTTAGTTAATTAGATAATTAGATAAGTAGAGTAATCAGTAGAAATACCAACCCCCAAATTCAAACCCCGAGATTCGTACCTTTCCATTTCCTAAAAAAATATAAAAAATATAAAAAATAATCTTTCTCAACCCCAACCTTAGCGTAGTAACTTCTCACTAGCATTCCTATTCCCCTAGAGAACGACATCAATACCCGTGGCTTACCCTAATACTACACTACAACGATTAGGTTCACTGCCTAGGGTGTTGAAAAACTTGCTCAACGAAAAGAAAGTTCCTTTGACCCCGAATGCGCTGTGTAAGCGTATCAAAAGTATAAAGTACCATTTGAAAAAAATGGTAGTAAAATACTAAAAGATGGTATCACCATAGCAAAAGGAGTTAGGAAAAATAACATATACATCATGAAAATAGATAAAACATCTAATGACAAACTTTGTTTAACAATATTAGATGATAGCTCAAATCTTTGGCATAGACGCTTAGGTCACGCTAATATGAGACTTATACAAAACCTATCTTTAAAAGAGCTAGTTTGGAATTTACCAAAACTTAAATATGACCAACATTTTTGCGACGCTTGCAAAATTGGTAAACAAACTCATAGTAGTCATAAGGCTAAAAACATGGTGTCCACATCTAAGTGTCTAGAACTTTTGCATATGGACTTTTTTGGTCCATCCGCTATAAGAAGCTATGGAGGCAACTTAAACACTTTGGTCATAGTAGATGATTACTCAAGGTTTACTTGGATGTTGTTTTTGAAAACCAAAAATGAAGCTTTTGATAAATTTGAAATTCTTAGCAAGAAAATTCAAAATCAACTAGGTGTTAAAATTGTGTCGATTCGAACGGACCATGGTCGTGAATTTGACAATGAAACACAATTTGGAAACTTTTATGATACAAATGGTATAACACATAACTTTTCGGCTCCTCGAACACCACAATCAAATGGAGTTGTAGAACGTAAAAATAGAACCATTCAAGAAATGAGTATAACAATGCTTAATGAACAAAACATTCCTCAAAAGTTTTGGTGTAACGTCGTTGACACTTCTACATATATTTTAAATAGAGTCTTAATACGTCATTTCTTAAACAAAACACCATATGAACTTTATAAAGGTAAAAAGCCAACTTTAGGATATTTTAGAGTATTTGGATGTAAATGTTTCATTCTCAATACTAAAGATTATCTCACCAAGTTTGACCCAAAGTCTTATGAATGTGTATTTCCTGGTTACTCTCAAACTAGTAAAGCTTACATTGTCTTAAACAAAGAAACAATGAGAGTCGAGGAATCGTTGAACATAACATTCGACGAAAGTCCACCTCCCTCTAAGACATCACCTTTGGTAGATGATGACTTAGTTGAAAGTCAACTTGTAGAAAGTCAAGAAATACTTGAAAATGACAAGGAAGATGAACCATTAAATAATGAGATTATAAACATCAAAGAATCCAAAAGTCATCCTTTAGAAAAGGTCATAGGACAACTAAATTAAAGAACCTTAAGATCACAAGCCCAAAATCAAAGTGATCATTTTTGTTTTGTGTCTACCATCAAACCGAAAAACATAAATGAAGCAATAAAAGATGAATCTTGGGTAATTGCTATGCAAAAAGAGTTAAACCAATTCGTTAGAAATGATGTTTGGAATTTAGTTCCAAAACCTAAAGATCAAACTATAATTGAAACAAAATGGGTTTTTCGAAATAAAATAGATGAAAATGGTGTAGTGTCTAGAAACAAAGCTAGGCTTGTCGCATAAGGTTATAATCAACAAGAGGGGATTGATTATGATGAAACTTATGCACCGGTAGCTAGGCTCAAGTCTATTAGAATCTTACTTGCATATGCATGTGCTTATGACTTTAAATTATTTCAAATGGATGTTAAGAGTGCGTTTCTTAATGGGTTTATTAACGAAGAAGTATATGTTGCTCAACGTCCCGGTTTTACCGACTTTGAGAAACCACATCATGTCTTCAAACTCAAGAAAGCATTATACGGTCTTAAGCAAGCACCAAAAGCTTGGTACGATAGACTTAAGACTTTTCTTGTTGAAAACAATTACACCATGGGATTAGTAGATAATTCTCTTTTTACCAAGAAAAATGTTAGGAATTAGAAATTCCAGGTATTAAAGAGTCGGTCACCTCAAGTATATGTAATCGTTAGAAAGCTCGTAGTCGTAGTTCTTTTAAGTTAAGTAGTATGTAGTTAAGTAACACCGTGGAGGATGGACGGGTCTTTACCCACTGTATGCCTGATCCACAGCCCGATGTGTGGCGATTTATGTAAGACTATAAATACTCTCTACCTCCCAAGGTAGAGAGTTGGAGCTCATAATAATATCTTTCACTTTCTCTCACTAAGTTCCCTAAACCTCTAACTTTCTCTCTCTAGAATTCCATCTATATGCTACTTTGTGTTATGGTTTGATGTGTATATGAAAACTAATATCCTACAATTGGTATCAAGAGCCATGGTTGGATCATATCTTGCACATCTTTGGATTTCTAGTGGTTTTTAGGTGGTTTTTGAGTTTGAAAAAGTTTAGTGGTTTTTACATCATTTGGTTGATTTCTTGTGTTAAAGCTTGGATTTTGTTAGTACTTTTATGTTTAGAATCATCACAAGTGTTTAGGTTTTCATTTGGTAAGCTTGAATCATCTTGGTTGGGTTGTTTTTGGATTAAAAAGTGATGTTTATGTGGTTTTTCTTGCTAGCGACTTGATATACGGATTTATTTCTTCGTAGCGACTTGCTTCACAATTTTGTAGCGAGTTACAGCTTTGGAGCTAGTGACTTAGACCTAGCGATTAACAGTACAAGTAGTGGACTCTCCACTACGGGTAGCGACTTGGTGGTAGCGACTTGGTCTGTAGCGAGTTGCTCTTTAGCGACTTGTATCTCTAGCGACTTGAGTAGCGAATTGCTGCCAAAATTTTGCTAGCGACTTGAGGCTTAGCGAGTTACTACTTAGCGACTTGCATTTGTCTAGCGACTTGGGACTCTAGCGACTTAGTGGTGTAGCGAATTAGTTGTTAGCGACTTGGTTCAAGAATTCTTAGCGACTTGGTTGATTTTTCCCGTCAAAACTTCAAACGGCCATAACTTTTGAACCGTAACTCCGTTTTCAGCGTTCTACCCATCAAAACGACCGTGAGAACGAGGAGAATGGCACGCCGAATAAACTAAAGTTGATTCGGGTCAATCTTCGAGGTCTAAATCCGCTCCGAACAGAAGTTATTGAGGTTTTTAAGTTTTTAGACCTAAATTTCTCAGGAAAAACGGGCATAAACCAATCCGAATCACAACCAAACAACATCTCTGCTAATCCTACAAACAATCATATGTCCTAACACACAATTGTCTATCATTCCATTGGTCATTGCTTAACGGTTTGGTCTTGATTTTAGTAAAATCCCGCGAAAGATTCTATTTCTCGGTTTGAATCATAGACTTGTAAAATCCCGTGCATTCTACCACATCATGTCTTACTCTACTGACCCAGTGATTTCAGAAGTGCTTAAATTGTATGATGATGTAGACAACCCTGAGAATGTTAGCTACATTGAACGATTAAAGATGATTGAATCAATCAATGAGGATGTGATATCTCCGTGTTCAGACTTTGAAAAGACTGAAATGCACCAGTCAATGCTACAAAATGTCATGCTAAAGGAATGTAACATTGAGCCCTTTCAACTACTTTATCAGCACCTCAAACTACTTTTATCTACAAATATGGATCGAACAAGCAGTGCTCTCCTTCGTCAGGATTTTCCCATCTTGACAAGAACTGTACTACTCAACTTAGAACATCTGAGGTTTCAAATTACTAAAGAGAAGTTCTCAATTGATGTATCTAATGCAGCTCTTCAAGTAATCTTCGATCAATTTCAGTCATTTATCCAGGGGGAATATTCCTCAGATTTTGATGATGACATGACTGGAATTTCATTCAAGAAACACACTGGAATGGAAATTCATGAGTTCAGAAACACCTTTATTCAACTTATTGGTAATATGGAAATATACATTAAGGAAGCTGCTCAAGAGAATGACAAGATGAATGAATTGAATGGGTGTCAAGTTATGTTATGTGAAGATTGTGATAGGTCGATCAATGGATCAGTCGAACTAATGAATGATGCCGAAAGCAGAAGCTCAATTGCAATGAAGGAGGATGAAGACAATTGTACTGATCTTAAAGACTCAGAGTCAGAAAAGGGTGAAACAGTTTACATGACAACTCCTAGTGTTCATGTGGTAAATACTGATGACATATCTTCAGATGATCAGATGTCATGTGATGAGGTACCCTTAACTGTTCAACATAGTGCATCTACTAATGTTCCGAAACATACTGATCTTAATGCTGAACATGATTCTGATAAATGTTCCTTGGTTGAGGCTGAGTCTAATAATTTCAAAACATATGATATGGTTGATAAAAAGGCTTTTGATGAACTTTCAAACAAATTCTCAAAACTTGAAAAACATTGCATTTCACTTGAAATTGCAATACAGAGTAAAGAAGAAAGTTTTCAACTTAACAAACCATGTAAAAATCCGGAACTTCCTGAATTCCGTGAACTTTTTGAAATTAACACTTTGAAAGCTCAGCTTCAAGACAAAGAGTCAACTATCAACAATTTGAAGAAACACATTTCTAATACGTATGTGAAAAGTAATTTGGTTACAAGTAATTCTGATGTTAATACTATTGATGATATTCAAATGAGAAATGATGAATTAGCGGTTTGTGTGGCCAAATTACCAAAGGAAAATGAGTCTTTGAGAAAGCATCACATAGAACTAAGTGACTCTGTCAAAGAAGCTAGAACTGAGTCAATGGAACAAAACTCTTTGATAGCAAAAATTGATGAACTCAAAGCTCAACTTCAGGAAAAGAGTTTCGCTATTGTTGCCTTAAAAAATGAGCTTAGGAAAACTGTAGGGAAAAGTGTGAACACTAAGTTTACAAAACCATCAACCTTGGGGAAACCAATTTCTCATCCCATTAGAAACCGGTCCATTGTTAGGCAGCCTACTGCGTTTATATCCGAAAGACCAAAATTTTCAAAAACACGGTTTGGCTCCCAAGTTGATGAGAAACAAGTTTTGTCAAAACCAGTCACTTCACCTGAGTTGCCTAAGAATTATGCTTCTAGTTCCTCTAAACCTCAACAAGCATCTACTTCTACTCCCAGCACCTCTAGGATTAGTTCGAAAACAGTGTCAAAATCAAGCATTAAAACCCAGAATTCATATGATATGAATGACTTGTGGAAGAACTATTATCTAGAAAAAGCTAGAAAAAAGGCACAGATTCGAAAAGACGGAATTTTAGGTGCAAGACCTAGGGTGATGAATTCTACGAGATTTCAAGGCACTGCTAGTAGTTGTAAACCACTACCTAGGAACACTCAAAAGACTAGGGATTGGCGTGCAGCTAAGAGTAGTTATTTGCATAAGAATGCTAAGCATGTAGAAAACGAAACTAGAAATTCTGAGTCTTTTCCACATAAGAAACAGTTTCCTAATTCACATGCCAAGGTACTATCCACTAAGACCACTAACGTGACTAAGGTTCAACATGTTGTGAAACAATACAAACCAAAAACTTCGCCTAGATGGATACCAACTGCTAAACCTTTGGAAACTAGGAACAAGGATACGTCTTCCACTATGTATAAGAAGCCTTACAATCCTAGACCTTGCCATAAGTGGATACCTTCTGGTAGAATGTTTAAGGATGCTGGACTTAGGTGGATTCCTACCGGAAAGCTGTTTTCTGATGAAAAAATCAAGGTTGACCGTGAAACCCCAAAGAGTTTGGATACTAATGTCACTAACCCATATATATGCAATCAAGCTTGTAATGTTAGTGCAGGTACTCCTTACTCAGTTGCAGATACTTCGATCCTTCAATACATGGACTGGCTTAAAGTATGGATTACAAATGGATTGATATCTCATAACTCACGGGTTCAAGTTTCTCAACATTGATATTCAACCGGCTATGACGTCTGTTCACTTTAGTTCAGGCCTCGTACTTCATCATAATGGCGTCTGCAGATAACACTTCAGGCCCCGTTCTTCAAAGAAAAGAAAAGTGTACACTCTTCTGTGCGCTTAATCTTCAGCTAAAGAGAAATTCTCTCGTGAATGGTCATACTCATCTACATTCTTCATCAACAAGATTCATGTCTTTCCATGCTCATTCAATCATCAAGTGGATCTACGTTCATTGGTGTATACTCCTATTCACTTGTTAAATCAAAAATGGCAACTTCGGATGCAATTTTTGAGGGGGAGAAGAGTGAATATACTACATGATGATGGACGTTTGAATAATGGTTATACGACTTAATCTTTGATGATGATAAGTGTATATTCCGTTTGATGAAGAGTGAATATACTAAGGATAACTGGGATTCATTGTTTTTATTTTTGATGACTCTTCCCCAACGCCTAAACGCTTCACTTACTAAGGATAATTGGGAATCAATGTTTGGGATTCATTGTTTTTCAAAGATATGTTTGATGAGTACTTTCAACCTCCGACGAATGTTGATCATCCAAATCTTCAATAATGACTATCATAATATTGCAGTTGCACTCATGAATAATGATCCGCTCTTTGGTATTCCTTACCAAATCTTCACGGATTATTGTTCATGAATAGTGATCCGATCTTTGGTATTCCTTTGCCAAATATTTACGGATTATTGTTTCTCTCAATGTGCACGCTATAAATCAACCACATGAACTTAAAGAAAAATGACTTCCTCATCCGCTCGAAGACATTATTGGTGAATCTTCCAGATCAGTCTCTACATGTTTACTTTTAAGGAAGAATGCATTGATGTTGAGGAATCATTTGTTCCGGTTCATTCAGTGGGACAATGTACATCCGATTGTATGTTGTTTTCACGTGTTGGGCATTTGACACAAGTTGATGACTTCAGAGTTAATCATTTATCACTTATTTGAGATTGAAGTTGTCTTTCACAAAGGCGTGTTCTTATTTCATAACTTGCTCGGGCATAAGAATTTGAGTTGAAGACTTGGTTTATCTAGTTACCGGCAGTCGGGGTGGATGGTTGAAGACCTGGTTAACTATCACTATTAGGAGTTACGTTGTTTTACTCAGTGTCACATGCAGATGACGATGTGGATAATCTCAAGAGGTGTTAATGTCTCATACTTAGTTTGAGTAGTGAGTACTTAGAGATTTGCTTGAAGCATAGACTCTCGACACCGTTCTTCCATCTTTAAGTGCAAGCTTAAGACACAAATGCGGGGAATTCGACTTCAGTTTCAAGTTTGGTATATCGGGTTTTTCTTCAACAGTGGTCACTTCAAATTGTCTACATATGGGTTGATAAAGATAGTCAGAGAGAGTTTATGTAGCAGTTGATTCTCACAGGATTCATTTGGGCTATTTGAGTTCTTCTCACAAGATTTCAAGTTTATGGATTTATTATGTTTTGCTGATTCTGAGGTATCAAAACCAGCAAGGGGGAAGGATGTATTATTCCAACTATTTGGGGGAAATGGTCTCTGGAGCCTTTTGGTATGTGTTACTTCAGCGTTCAGTTGAAAGAAATGTGAGGATAATATATGGTACGTGAGATGATATTGCTTATCGACATCTTCGATATGTTTAATGGTAAAGTGCATCAGGCTTTTGCTTCATGTACACATTGGTATGATGATTCCAATGAGAGTGCAAACGATTAATGGGAAGAGATACATTTTAGTCGTTGTTGATGACTACTCTAGATTTACTTGGGTCAAGTTTTTGAGGACTAAGGATGAAACTCCATCTGTCATCATCAAACTTATCAAGCAACTACAGGTTCGTCTTAACAACACGGTTAGAATTGTTCGAACAGAAAATGGCACAGAGTTCGTTAATCGAGACTTAAGTCAATTTTATGAAAGTATTGGAATCAGTCATCAAAGAAGTGTTCCACGAACTCCTCAACAGAACGGTGTAGTTGAAAGACGAAATCGAAATCTTGTGGAAGCCGCTAGAACAATGCTAATTTATTCGAAGGTTCCAATGTTTCTATAGGCTGAAGCCATTGCTGCTGCCTGCTACACCCAAAATCGTTCTCTTATACACACCTCTCATGGAAAAACTCCATATGAACTTGTTCATAAACGAAAACCTGATCTCTCCTACCTTCGTGTGTTTGGAGCTTTGTGCTATCCAACAAATGACAGTCAAGATTTAGGTAAATTAAGAGCAAAGGCAGACATTGGAGTTTTTGTTGGTTATGCACCAAACTAGAAGGGTTACCGAATCTACAACAAGAGAACCCGTAATATCACAGAAACAATTCACTTTACGTTCGATGAGCTGACCGGTCAAACGGCTCCTGGACACTCCAGCTCAGGACCCGCACTTCAAAACAGTCCCATTGGTTCATCCCTTGTACCAAATCCCTCTCCAACAGCTCCATATGTACCTCCATCAGAAGATGATTTAAGGAAATTGTTCGATCAAATGTTTGATGAACACTATGAAACAAATGCTGATGAAATGTCAAATCCATCAATAGAGGCTGCTCCTATCCCTGTGAATGAAGTCAACCCTTCAGTCTCAATCTCATTAAGTTAAGAAGCGCCTGCTGCTGATCACTCAGTCTCATCAACAAATCATCATTCTTCAAATGTACATCATGGAAATGTTTCTGGCATCAATGATGAAGTTAATCCCTTTGCGACTCCTGAAGATGCTCCATTTGAAAACATATTTGCTACTCCTGAATCATCATCAGAACCATCTTCTTCAGGAGACATCGACTCAGCTACCTCAGTTCCTCAACAACTGCCACATGAACACCTCAGAAAATGGACTCACGATCACCCCTTAGACAATATCATTGGAAATCCCTCTCGTCCTGTATCAACCCGGAAACAACTTGCAACCGATGCCTTATGGTGCTTCTTCAACTCCGTACTATCTAAGATCGAACCAAAAGATGTTAAAACTGCCATGAATGAAGATAGCTGGTTCAATGCCATGCAAGATGAAATTCATGAGTTTGATCGTCTTGATGTATGGGAGTTAGTACCTGCTCCAGACTGTGCTATGATTATAGCTCTCAAATGGATCTTCAAAGTAAAACTTGATGAGCATGGTGATGTGTTGAAGAACAAGGCTCGATTAGTTGCTAAAGGATATCGTCAAGAGGAGGGTATAGACTTTGAAGAATCTTTTGCTCCAGTTGCTCGAATCGAGGCAATTAGAATCTTTCTGGCTAATGCTTCTAGTAAGAACATGGTAGTCTATCAGATGGATGTGAAGACGGCATTTCTGAACGGAGATCTTAAAGAAGTCGTCTACGTCAGCCAACCTGAAGGATTTGTGAATCAAGAGCATCCTACTCACGTTTATCGTTTGAAGAAGGCTCTTTACGGTTTAAAGCAAGCTCCAAGGGCATGGTATGATACACTGTCAAAGTTTCTTCTATCAACCGGATTCATCAAAGGAGCAGTTGATCCTACATTGTTCACCAGGAAGTCAGGCAAACATTTGATTCATGTTCAAATTTATGTTGATGATATTATTTTTGCCTCGACTGACCCAATGGAATGTGATCGTTTTTCAAATGAAATGAGTTCAAAGTTTCAAATGTCAATGATGGGACAAATGTCATTTTTCTTGGGATTACAAATTTCTCAAAGTCCCGGAGGTATTTTCATAAATCAATCTAAATATGCAACAGAGATTTTAAAGAAATTTGGATTTGATTCAAGTGACCCTGTTGACACCCCCATGATTGACCGAACCAAACTAGATGAGGACCTCTCAGGGATCATGATTGACCAAACGAAATATCGGAGTATGATTGGATCCCTGATGTATCTCACTGCTAGTAGACCAGACATCTTGTTCGCTGTTTGCATGTGTGCTAGATACCAGGCTAAGCCTACTAAAAAGCACCTTGAAGCAGTTAAACGGGTCTTTCGGTATCTCCAAGGAACCATCAATATGGGACTATGGTACCCGAAGGACACCGGTATGTCACTAACGGCCTATGCAGATGCTGATCATGCAGGTTGTCAAGATACTCGTCGAAGTACGTCAGGAGGTGCTCAGTTTTTGGGTGATAAGCTTGTGAGCTGGTCTTCAAAGAAGCAAATGAGTACTTCTATTTCCTCTACAGAGGCTGAATACATAGCCATGTCATCTTGTTGTGCTCAAATCTTATGGATGAGATCTCAATTATCTGACTATGGCTTTGAATTCAACAAAATCCCTCTGTACTGTGATAATAAAAGTGTTATTGCTCTCTCATGCAACAACGTTCAACACTCAAGAGCAAAGCATATCGACATTCGACATCATTTCATCAGGGAACAAGTGGAAAAAGGTGTGGTGGAACTATATTTTGTGAGGTCTGAATATCAGTTAGCAGACATCTTCACCAAAGCTCTTCCAAGAGAACGCTTTGAGTTTATTCTTCCACGACTTGGCTTGAAAAGCCTTCAACCAGAAACTCTCAAACGTCTTCAGGAGGAAGACGAGGAGTAAAGGTCTATCTTCATCTATCTCTTGTATATATCTATTCGAAAAACAAAATACAAAATTATAAAACCTTCAAAAATCAAATAGAAAAATATAAAACTTTCAAAATCCATAAAAATTTGAAAAATTTGAAAAATCTTCAAAAAATATTGTCATTTTGTCATGTTTCTCTCGATTCGATAATATCTACGGTCTTGATGTTGTCATTCAAAGAATGACACGGGACTTTAGATGTTGTTCGAATTTTTATATTAAAAAAAAAAAAAAAATCAAAAAATCAAAAAATCAAAAAATATTTTTGGGAGAAAGAGAAACTATGGTTTATTGTCATTTTCAGGCAATAACCCGGTTTTAAAAGAAAGAACAGAGCCATTTTTTATCATGTTTTCAAATTCCATGCTCTGATTCTATAAACAGTTATCTGCTGAAAACTAAATGCTTTGAAAAATAACTCAGTCTCTATTTTTGATAATCATCAGGACTCATATGTCAAAATCTCTATCTCTCAATCAACAACCTAGGTCATTGATTGAGGGGGAGAATGATTTCAATTAAATTAAAAAGTTATTTGGCATTAAATTGTTTTCAAAAGATATACATGCATGTTTTATCAATGGAGTTTAAAGTCTTAAATCCGATCCTTATCAGTTAAAACACTTTCATAATCAAGTCACAATTCCCCTTAAAAAGCTTTCAAAATCAATTTAAATCTATAAGAGATCACAAATCTCAAACGATTTGATAATTGTGATCGGGGGAGAATGTGTGATTTAAAATTGGATTTAAACTGATAATTCGGTAAATGGTTTTATAAGGATGTACATGCTATCCTGCCCACATGTGACAAACGATTTCAATTTTTCAATGCACATGTTGAGGGGGAGCATCTATCTTAAACCTATGATTTGAAATGTGATCAACTTATCTCAATGTGCAGGTTCCCTCTAGTATGTGCAAAACTCTTTTCAAACCTCGAGGCACATATTGAGGGGGAGCAAATTCATGGAAACCTCATCCTTCCCGGAAATGCTATACCTACTTGATTTGATGTGGGAAGTGGTGTTGATATCTTTTAGAAAATGGTAATCAAAGAAGTTAATTCTTTCTCTTGCCTCCGTGTGCAAAACTTTCTCAAATACTTGATGCACATGTTGAGGGGGAGTTCTCGTTCTAAAAATATCAAAAACAATTCAGGTACAAAATGCTTTGATAATATATCACAAGTATCTGAATTGATTTTCAAATGGTTTTCAATTGGATCCAATGGCAGATAAACAATACCAAATAGACCGGCCAACTTTACGTTATGTACGGTGATATAAGGATGATAAGGTTAGGTATTGGTTCCCATGATCCGCCAGAACCGGAGGGATCTACCCAGGGACAATCCACTAGTTAGTGTAGAAGTCCTTAGGTATGATGATAAAAGGAGAAAAATGAGATATGGGAAGAGTGCAGACTAAGACTGAGCTAGTACTGGAATAAACCCAACAAGGTTCTAGCTATGAAGTCTCGGTAAGCACTGAAGGGGTTGAAGAATTAAAAAGAATTGAATGAGGAAAGGGTGAAAACAAATAGCCCTCCATTTATTCAACCTTAGGGTAGATACCGGGTTCAATTCATATGCTACTGATGGTAACATCGGTATTGAAGACAAGACGTCATGGACCCAGTGACGCACTGCACTTCAACTTTCCAAACCACTCAAGTTCCTCTTAAAAGGACTTGTTTCATTCTCACGGGGAACCGACATTATCTATCGACTTTCTCTTAGAGATGGTTGATATTGAAGAAAGAGACCCTCTCCCTAGTCTCCAGCACAGGATCCAAATATGCACATATTGAGTCTAGAGCCACGAGATCATCAATAAATCTCATTAGGACACTTTCAATGAAGACTCTCTGTTTCACACAATGTGGAAAGAGAGAATATATCTTGAGTCCTACGCATTATCCTTGTGGTATTGCCAGAACATCTGAGTGATGTGTTAACATATTCACAATGAAGATGGAAAGCCTTCTGGAGCCAACATCAAACAAGCTCCTTGTAGGTGGCATGTGAGATCTATTATATGGATCAATCATGTGACAACTGAACAGAAACAATGGGGCGATTCAATCTCTTGAATCAATCCTGGTTCAGGTTATGGATTGACGGATACCTTTGAAAAACCGGTCCTTGTGCTTAACAACTCTTTTCTTTAGCACATCGACCGTGTACTCATTTTTCAAACCAAAAGGTATTTTTATGATTGATAATTGATTTTCAATAAAACCTTCGTTGTATTGCAAAAACAATTTCTATTGAGCAATACACGATTGTTTTTCAAATCTTTTTTCATCAATCAGTGGACTTAAAATTCGCTGGTTCACTCACTCCGTGTTGTCTTCTTTGAGACGTTCCGGTTTGAGAACAGCTAGAACAGCTGCGAAACCCTGTCAAGGAAATTCTTCGGAATTTTACCTGATCACAGGCAGTACATGTACTGATCAACGGGGAACCGTGGGCCGTGTACCTCAATTCAACGAAAGTGATCAAAGACACTTTCGTGCGATTTATTGCTAACTGTTGTATGCAGGTACACCCGACGTTTGCAGCTGATCAGAATGAAGCGGTCAATCCATAGCCGCATGCTCACTTAACACATTCAACTCAAAGAAATCATGATTAGTGCATCAATGACTCTGATATTTTCACTCCAAGCTTCTGCTTCGCTGCTGCCAATGTCATGATTCAACAAATGCTTCCGCTACTCTGATGAGAAGATATCATGATCCAGAATGTGAGCATGTCGGTCCTAAAGTCACAACACCACAAAGGATGTCTTAGAGATTTTTGATAGCTGATGATCTCAAAAGATGGCTCAAAATTATTATCACGTGGATCAGTAAAAGACCTCCACTTGGAGCATCCAAACATGCAATGTGAAGAATCAATGACTACGAGCTTAGAAGCAAAGGACTACATCAAGAATGCAAGAACAATTTTTTTTGTAATATCTAGTTGTATTCAATGTAATTTTGGTACATGATTGAGGTGACCTCCCTTAGGGGGAGATTGTTAGGAATTAGAAATTCCAGGTAATAAAGAGTCGGTCACCTCAAGTATATGTAATCGTTAGAAAGCTCGTAGTCGTAGTTCTTTTAAGTTAAGTAGTATGTAGTTAAGTAACACCGTGGAGGACGGACGGGTCTTTACCCACTGTATGCCTGATCCACAGCCCGATGTGTGGCGATTTATGTAAGACTATAAATACTCTCTACCTCCCAAGGTAGAGAGTTGGAGCTCATAATAATATCTTTCACTTTCTCTCAATAAGTTCCCTAAACCTCTAACTTTCTCTCTCTAGAATTCCATCTATATGCTACTTTGTGTTATGGTTTGATGTGTATGTGAAAACTAATATCCTACAAAAAAGGAATCACATATTATCATTGTTCAAATATATGTTGATGACATCATATTCGGATCAACTTGTCAAGAGCTATGTGATGATTTCACTAAAATCATGCACGATGAGTTTGAAATGAGTATGATGGGTGAATTAAAATTCTTTCTAGGACTTCAAATTAAACAACTAGAAGATGTCATATTCTTTAACCAATCTAAATATATAAAAGATATGCTTAAGAAATTTGGTCTTGAAGACTCAAAACCAACTAAGACACCCATGTCCTCGGACACTAAACTCACCAAGGATGAGGAAGGTGAATCGGTAGATAACACTAAATATAGAGGAATGATCGGTAGCTTACTCTATCTCACGGCTAGTTGACCCGACATTATGTTTAGTGTTTGTCTATGTGCTCGCTTTCAAGAAAATCCAAAGGTTAATACACTTAGAAGCCTTGAAAAAGATATTTAGATAAATTAAGGGAACGACATGTTTAGGATTACGGTATCCCAAAGGAACGGGTGTAGAAACTATAGTATATGCCGACTCGGATCATGTCGGTGACTATGTCGATAGAAAAAGTACAAGTGGTATTTGCACTTTTGTCGGACATTGTCTCACCTCATGGTTTGCAAAGAAGCAAATGGCTTTAGCTATCTCAACTACTGAAGTCGAGTACGTCTCAGCCGGAAAAGCATGTCAACAAGCTCTTTGGATGAAGCAAGCTCTCGTGGATTACGGAATTCATCTCAATGATATCGTTATATTTTGCGACAACAAAGGAGCTATTGATCTTAGCAAAAATCCTGTCCAACATGCTCGTACGAAGCATATTGAAATTCGTCATCACTTTCTTCGCGACAATGTTCAAAAAGGGAACATCTCAAATGAGAAAGTGTCCTCCGAAGATAACATTGCCGACATTCTAACTAATCCTCTCAAATGAGAACCATTTAATCTTCTTAGACTTGGTTTAGGGTTAATGGAACCAAACATGTAGGTAAAACATAGTCTAAACCTTAGAACAAACAAAACAAAACAAATTTGTTTTGAACCTGCTACTGTTCCCACGGCACCAAACGACAACAAAGGCAGAACCATATATTTGGTGCCGTCTGGTCCGTGGTGACAACAGTGGCAAAAATGCTACCTACCAAACATCTTCTTCCTCACAACCCACTTTACCAAAATGTGTAAACATTAGACCTAACTCATTGTTGACATTTTCTCACTCACTAATCACTGGAGATAACATCATTGTAAGTATCCTAACTACATTTTATCTCTTAAATCTTGTAGGATATTGGATTTCACAAACACTCTAAACCATGAACAAAGTAGGCGTATAAGTATGTTAGAGAGAGAAAGTTCTAGTGAGAGAAAGGAAGAGAGTTGGGAACTATAGTGAGAGAAAGAAAATATTATTATGAGCTCCAACTCTCTACCTTGGAAGGTAGAGAGTATTTATAGTCTTACAATAAAACGCCACACAACGGGCTGTGGATCAGGCATACAGTGGGTAAAGACCCGTCCGTCCTCCACGGTGTTACTAAACTAAATACTACTTAATTAAAATAACTACGACTACGAGCTTTCTAACGTTTACATATACTTGAGGTGACCGACTCTTTAATACCTAGAATTTCTAATTCCTAACAATCTCCCCCTAAGGGAGGTCACCTCAATCATGCACTAAAATTACATAGAATACAAACCGATATTACATTAAAGATTGTTCTTGCATTCATGATGTAGTACTTTGCTCCGAAGCTCGTAGTCATTGATTCTTCTCAATGCATGTTTGGTTAATCCACGTGGAGGTCTTTTACTGATCCACGTGATAATAATTTTGAGCCAGCTTTTGAGAAAAATCTCTGAGACATCCATTGTGGTGTAGGAATTTTTGTGATGTTGTGACATTCGGACCGACATGCTCACATTCTGGATCATGATATCTTCTCATCAGAGTAGCGGAAGCTTTCGATAATTCATGATATTGGCAGCAGCGTAGCAGAAGCATGGAGTGAAAATATCAGAGTCATTGAAGCACAGATCATGATTTCTTTTGAGATGAATGTGTAGTGTGAGCATGCGGCTAAGGATTGACCGCATCATTCTGATCAGCTTCAAACGTCGGGCGTACCTGCATACAACAGTTAGCAATAAAGCGTACGAAAGTGTCTTTGACCACTTTCATTGAATTGAGGTACACGGCCCACGGTTCCCCGTTGATCAGTACATGTACTCCCTGTGATCAGGTATAATTCCGAAGAATTTCCTTGACAGGGTTTCGCAGCTGCTCTAGCTGTTCTCAAACCGGAACGTCTCAAAGAAGACAACACGGAGTGAGTGAACCAGCGAATTTAAGTCCACTGATTGATGAAAAGAGATTTGAAAAACAATCGTGTATTGCTCAATAGAAATTGTTTTTGCAATACAACGAAGGTTTTATTGAAAATCAATTATCAATCATAAAAACACCTTTTGATTTGAAAAATTAGTACACGGTCGATGTGCAAAAGAAAAGAGTTTTTGAGCACAAAGACTGGTTTATCAAAGGTATCCGTCAATCCATAACCTGAACCAGGATTGATTAAAAAGATTGAATCGCCCCATTGTTTCTGTTCAGTTGTCACATGGTTGATCTATATAAAAGATCTCACATGCCACCTACCAGGAGCTTGTTTGATGTTGGCTCCAGAAGGTTTTCCATCTTCACTGTGAATATGTTCACATATCACTCGGATGTTCTGGCAAAACCACAAGGATAATGCGTAGGACTCAAGATATAATCTCTCTTTCCACATTGTGTGAAACAGAGAGTCTTCATTTGAAAGTGTCCTAATGAGATTTATTGATGATCTCGTGGCTCTAGACTCAATATGTGCATATTTGGTTCCTGTGCCGGAGACTAGGGAGAGGGTCTCCTTCTTCAATATCTACAATCTCTAAGAGAAAGTCGATAGATAATGTAGGTTCCCCGTGAGAATGAAACAAGCCCTTTTAAGAGGAACTTGAGTAGCTTGGGAAGTTAGTGTAGTGCGTCACTGGGTCCATGACGTCTTGTCTTCAATAACGATGTTACCATCAGTAGCATATGAATAACCCGGTTTCTGCCCTAAGGTTGAATATATGGAGGGCTATTTGTTTTCACCCTTTTCTTATTGAATTCTTTTTCATTCTTCAACCCCTTCAGTGCTTACCGAGACTTCATAGCTAGAACCTTGTTGGGTTAATTCCAGTACTAGCTCAGACTCAGTCCGCACACTTCCCATATCTCATTTTTCTCCTTTTATCATCATACCTAAGAACTCTACACTAACTAGTGGATAGTCCCTGGGTAGATCCCTCCGGTTCTGGCGGATCATGGGAACAAATACCTAACCTTATCATCCTTATATCACCATACATAAGTAAAGTTGGTCGGTCTATTTGGTATTGTTCTTCTGCCATGGAAACCAATTAAAAACCATTTGAAAATCAATTCAGATACTTGTGATGTATTATCAAAGCATTTTGTACCTGAATTGTTTTTGATATTTTTAGAAAAAGAGCTCCCCCTCAACATGTGCATCAAGTGATTGAAATCGTTTTGCACACGGAGGCAAGAGAAAGATTTATCTTCTTTGAAATCCATTTTTTAAAAGATATCAACATCACTTCCCTAATCAAGACAAGTAGATAAAGCAATGTTTGGGAAGGATGAGGTTTTCATAAGTTTGCTCCCCCTCGAGATTTGAAAAGAGTTTTGCACATACTAGAGGGAACCTGCACATTGAGATAAATGATCACGTTTCAAATCATAGGTTTAAGATGGATGTTCCTCCTCAACATGTGCATGGAAAATTTGAAATCGTTTGTCACATGTGTGAAGTAGAGCATGTTCATCCTTATAAACCCATCTACCGAATTATCAGTTTAAATCCAATTTAAATCACACATTCTCCCCCGATCACAATTATCAAATCATTTGAGATTTGTGATCTCTTATAGATTTAAATTGATTTTGAAAGCTTTTAAGGAGAATTGTGACATGATTATGAAAGCGTTTTAACTGATAAGGATCGGATTTTAAGACTTTATACTCCATTGATAAAAACATGCATGAATATCTTTTGAAAACAATTTAATGCCAAATAACTTTTTAATTTAATTGAAATCATTCTCCCCCTCAATCAATGACATAGGTTGTTGATTGAGAGATTGATATTTTGACAGATAAGTCCAGATGATTATCAAAAATAGAGTCCGAGTTATTTTTCAAAACAATTTGTTTTCAGCAGATAACATGTTAATAGAATCAGAGCATGAAATTTGGTTGATAAGAAGGCTTTTGATGAATGTTCAAACAAATTCTCAAATCTTGAAAAACATGAAAAAGCATGGCTCGGTTCTTTCTTTGAAAAGCGGGTTACTGCCTGAAATGACAATAAACCATCGTTTCTCTTTCTCCCAAAAATAATTTTTTGATTTTTTTTTTTTTTTTTTTTTAAGAATTCGAACAACATCTAAAGTCCCGTGTCATTCTTTGAATGACAGCACAAAGACCGTAGATATTGTCAAACCGAGAAAAAAGCATAACAAATTGACAATATTTTAATTATTTTTATTTTTATTATTATTATTATTATTTTTTATAATAATTTTTTTTTTTTTTTTTTTTTTTTGAAGATTTTTCGAATTTTTCAAATTTTTATGGATTTTGAAGGTTTTATAATTTTGTATTTTGTTTTTCGAATAGATATATACAAGAGATAGATGAAGATAGACCTTTACTCCTCGTCTTCCTCCTGAAGACGTTTGAGCGTTTCTGGTTGAAGGCTTTTCAAGCCAAGACGTGGAAGAATAAACTCAAAACGTTCTCTTGGAAGAGCTTTGGTGAAGATGTCTGCTAACTGATATTCAGACCTCACAAAATAGAGTTCCACCACACCTTTTTCCACTTGTTCCCTGATGAAGTGATGTCGAATGTCGATATGCTTTAGTCTTGAGTGTTGAACGTTGTTGCATGAGAGAGCAATAGCACTTTTATTGTCACAGTACAGAGGGATTTTGTTGAATTCAAAGCCATAGTCAGATAATTGAGATCTCATCCATAAGATTTGAGCACAACAAGATGACATGGCTATGTATTCAGCCTTTGTAGAGGAAATAGAAGTACTCATTTGCTTCTTTGAAGACCAGCTCACAAGCTTATCACCCAAAAATTGAGCACCTCCAGACGTACTTCGACGTGTATCTTGACAACCTGCATGATCAGCATCTGCATAGGCCGTTAGAGACATACCGGTGTCCTTCGGGTACCAAAGTCCCATATTGATGGTTCCTTGGAGATACCGAAAGACCCGTTTAACCGCTTCAAGGTGCTTTTTAGTAGGCTTAGCCTGGTATCTAGCACACATGCAAACAGCGAACAAGATGTCTGGTCTACTAGCTGTGAGGTACATCAGGGATCCAATCATACTACGATATTTCGTTTGATCTACCATGATCCCTGAGTGGTCCTCATCCAGCTTGGTTCGTTCAATCATGGGAGTGTCAACAGGGTCACTAGAATCAAATCCAAATTTCTTTAAAATCTCATTTGCATATTTAGATTGATTTATGAAAATGCCTCCGGGACTTTGTGAAATTTGTAATCCCAAGAAAAATGACATTTGTCCCATCATTGACATTTGAAATTTTGAACCCATTTCATTAGAAAAACGATCACATTCCATTGGGTCGGTCGAGGCAAAAATAATATCATCAACATAAATTTGAACGTGAATTAAGTGTTTGCCTGACTTTCTGGTGAACAAAGTAGGATCAACTGCTCCTTTGCTGAATCCAGTAGATAGAAGAAACTTTGACAGCGTATCATACCATGCTCTAGGAGCTTGCTTCAAACCATATAGGGCCTTTTTCAAGCGATAAACATGAGTAGGATGCTCTGAATTCACAAAACCCTCTGGCTGGCTGACGTAAACCACTTCTTTCAGATCTCCATTAAGAAATGTGGTTTTCACGTCCATCTGATAAACAACCATGTTCTTGCTAGCAGCATTAGCCAAGAAGATTCTGATCGCCTCGATACGAGCAACTGGAGCAAAAGATTCCTCAAAGTCTATACCTTCTTCTTGACGATAACCTTTAGCTACTAACATAGCCTTATTTTTCAAAACATCACCTTGCTCATCAAGCTTCACTTTGAAGATCCACTTAAGAGCAATGATCATAGCACAATCTGGAGCTGGTACTAATTCCCATACATCTAATCGATCAAACTCATGAATTTCATCTTGCATGGCATTGAACCAGTTGTCTTCATTCATAGCAGTTTTAACATCTTTAGGTTCGATCTTTGAGAGTACAGAGTTAAAGAAGCACCATAAGGCATTAGTAGCAAGCTGTTTACGAGTGGATACCGGACGAGAAGGATTTCCAATGATGTTGTCTAATGGATGATCGTGAGTCCATTTTCTGAGGTGTTCATGTGGTAGTTGTTGAGGGACTGAAGTAGCAGGGTCGATGTCTCCTGAAGAAGATGGTTCTGATGAAGATTCAGGAGCAAATATGTTTTCAAATGGAGCATCTTCAGGAGTAGCAAAAGGATTAACTTCATCATTGATGCCAGAAACATTTCCATGATGTACATTTGAAGAATGATTATTTGTTGATGAGACTGAAGGATCAGCAGCAGGCGCTTCTTGACTTAAAGATATTGAGACTGAGGGATTGACTTCATTCATAGGAATATGAGCAGCCTCTGTTGTAGGAATCGACACCTCATTAGTACTTGGATCATAAAGTTCATCAAACATAGGATCAAACAATTTCTTTAAATCATCTTCAGATGGAGGTACATATGGAGTTTCTTGAGAAGAGTTTGGAACAAGGGATGAACCAATGGGACTGTTTTGAAGTGCGGGTCCTGAACTGGATTGTCCAGGAGCCATTTGACCAGTCAGCTCATCAAACGTAACGTGAATTGTTTCCATGATATTTCGGGTTCTTTTGTTGTAGATTCGGTATCCCTTTTTGTTTGGTGAATACCCTACAAAAACTCCAATGTCTGCTTTAGCTCTAAGTTTGCCTAAGTCTTGACCCTCATTAGTTGGATAACACAATGCACCAAACACACGAAGGAAAGAGAGATTAGGTTTTCTGTTGTGGACAAGTTCATATGGAGTTTTTCCATGAACAATGTGAATCAGGGAACGATTTTGTGTGTAGCATGCAGTGGCAATAGCTTCAGCCCAGAGAAACATTTGAACCTTTGAGTAAATCAGCATTCTTCTAGCGGCTTCTACAAGAGTTCGATTTCGTCTTTCAACTACACCGTTCTGTTGAGGAGTTCGTGGAACACTTCTTTGATGGCTGATTCCAATGCTTTCATAAAATTCACTAAGTTGTTTGTTAACAAACTCAGTTCCATTGTCTGTTCGGATAATTCTGACGGTTTTGTTAAGTCGAACCTGCAGCTGTTTGATGAGTTTGATGATGATATCAGGAGTTTCATCCTTGAATCTAGAGTAATCATCAACCACAACTAACACATATTTCTTCCCAAAGATATTCTGCACTCTCATTGGTCCACATAAATCCATATGAATTGTATGAAGAACTTCTGTGACAGAGTTAGTAGGTTTAGGTTTATGGGCATACTTCTTGCTTTTTCCCAATTGACATGCTGAACAAATATGATCCTTTTCATACTTGAGTCTAGGTAAACCTACAACTAAGTCCTTTCTGGTGAGATCATTGATGGTGCCGAAGTTCAAGTGATTGAGACGACGATGCCATAACCATGACTTTGTTTTAGAAGCCTTTGACAGCAAGCAAATTGGAGAAGACTTCATCATATCTTTGATAGAGATGGTGTATAGATTTGAACCACGTGAACCTCTTAAAATTTCCTTACCATCAAGTTCTCTAACGAAGCAGGTATGTTTTCTGAAGGCTACTTCTAGATCAGAATCGCAGAATTGACCAACAGAGAACAAGTTATGACCAAGACCTTCTACATAGTAAACCCTGGAGATAACACTTTTGCCAACAACATAATCTCCATAACCCATGATTGCACCGAAATGATCATTCCCGAATCTAACTGTCCCGATGAATTTGCTCACGAAGTTCATGAGCCGCGACCGGTCGCCAGTCATATGCTTGGAACAGCCTGAGTCCAGGTACCACAGAACGATTTGAACGATCTGCAGTTGAACACAGACAAGAATGGAAAACTGGATAATTGGGATCCCCATGCAAGAATGGGTTCCATTTGGTTAGTAACAATGGTTTGAACACCCACATCAGAAATAGAAGCATTCATATCAGAAATTAAGGCAATGGAATCATTATGAATAGATGTAGTACTAGTGTCTGTATTAGCCCTATTCAAAGTGTGCTCACTTCTTAAGGGAATAGTTCTACCAGTAGGCATCCATTTTCTAGTGGGCATTGTCTGATTAGTCTTATGACCAACAGGTATCCAATGATAGCCTATCTTACTAAATGTTCTTCCTGTGGGTTTCCACTGTTTTCTAACTTTCTTTCGTTTTTGCCTTTTAGCCTTCTTAGCATGATTTTTAGCATTAACAATATTAACTGGACAATTAACATCATTAGGCAAAACATTAACACCACATTCATGATTAGAAACAGAATTCAAGCAGACATCAATACAAGGTTTGCAAATAGTATCAGAATTCGAATTAATTACAGTACACCTATGGCTAATACTAGAATCAACACGATTCGTTTTATTCGGCTCAAACTTAAAGTTCCTAGGTAGGTCTTCTACTTTTTTCCAATGCACATTCTTAGCTTGCGAGGTCGTGTCCTTCCTTGTACTGTCTTGAGACTTTGACCTGCTTGCTTTAATGTCACTGATTACTCCTGTAGAGGGAATGTGAACATTAGTTGGTTTGGCTACTATTTGCTTCACCTGTTTAGATGTGCTGGGATCTGAGCTACATGCAGGCACACTAAGATTAACTTTTTTAACATTTGAATAGCTGGGATTTGAACACCTAGAGGGCACACTCGAGTTCACATTCTTAGCTTTGAAATCTGAACTACTTGAAGGCACATTAGGGTTCACATTCATAACATTTGGCATTGAATGACTTGCATGCTTGGCACTAGGCATAGAACACGGTATCAAGGGATTGACTTGCTCACCTAAGGTTTTAGGGCATATTGTAATTAGGCATTCTAGAAGTTCTTGAGATCGTTTGGCATATAAGCATGCATGGCCAATTGCATTATCATCTGGTTTCTCTAACTTATCCTCTTCTACAATCTCACGGAGACATTCTAAGCTGTCCTTAAGGTATGAGAAATATGTTTGAATAGCAAGTTTGTTATTCCTAAGATGAGGAGGAACATATTTTACAGACAAAGCATATTTATTACAGACATGTACCTTTGATACACCATTCTCCCCATTGGTCATTGGCATCTTCCCTTTTACCAGACTCTTTAGATTCTCAATTTCTTTTTGTAACAAGGCTACCGTTTCGTTATTTTTGTTATGAGTGACCTTTATAGATTCAAATAATTCATTGAAATGACGTTTAACCTTTTCATTTTCTTCAAGAAAAACCTCATTTTCCTTTTGTAAAGCATTTACTAAGTTTTGAAAATGAAAGTTTTGAGAATTCTGAGAATCTAAAGGAGGAGGCATTTGGGGACCAGTCACATTGTTCGTTTGACCCTTTAATTGAGAGATTTGGGCTTTCAACTTTCTGATCGTGTTGCAATGAGCTTGAATCTGTTCATCACATTTGTTAATTTGAAAAACTGCATCAAACTCTGGAGCATCTGAGGATGTCTTGATATTTGAAGTTTTGACATTTTCTTTAAGATGTTGATATTTTAGTTGTAAATTAAAATGCTCAACTTCTAGTTTAGAAAAATGTTTAACCAAATTGTCGTGATCATCCAGTTCAATTTTCTCATTTAGTTCAGAATTAGTTTTTTCAAGCTCAATGACACGATCATGGGAGAATTTCAAAGCAACAGACAGTTCATGGAATCGAGAAGCAGTAATAGAACAGTTAGTAGCAGTGTAGAACACATCTTGAGCAATACATTCAGAAATCAGGTTCTCATTTAGTGTATGCAAGTTCTTCCTCTCAATCTCATTATATTTTAGTGCTCGCTCATAGTCACTAACCTCAACTATCATTGCATCAAATTCCTTTTCCATTCCCTTAATATCAGTATCTATCCCCTTTTTAAGACTCTCAAAGTGATCTTTTAGAAGTTTAAAGAAAGGCATGACCTCAGTTAAATAACATTCTTTCGTTTGCTCAAAACCCCTTTCTCCTTCAGTAATACCAGTGGGTGTGATCCTTTTCTTGCAAGTTTTCTCAAAATCAACAAATAGTTGAAAGATAACATATTGGCTAATTAAGGTCTTGCTTTTAGTGGCAATTGTTCTAGGAACAAGATGCATTGGTGTATTAGGAGGATACACAGTCGCTCTAGGTATTTTCCAAAGGGGAGGGTTTGTTTCAATAATATTTTCAGCTTTCTGCTTATCTAAATACATTTTCCAGAAAACTTGTTCGGGAGTCAACAATGTCTGAGGCTTAAACATGTTCAAGGAAATCCAGTTTTCCTTCTTGTAATCATGGGGTGTGATCTTTATTTTCTTCTCTTTACATTTAGGATCATCTAATTTCTTATTCATCTTTTCCCTAGTGACTTCATCTGATTTCTTATCTTCCTCAGTGCACTCAATGCAACTAGGTTTCTGTCTAGGTTTAAGGATTTCATTGCCATCATAAAGAACCTTATGAGCATTTATAGCCCTTTTAATGACCTCTGGATTTGGTTCCTCAACAAGGGGAATGCTATGCTTATCGCTTAAGACTCTATGCTTAGTGATCATGTGAGCAGTCTGAATGGTGTTCCCTTGTATGTACAACTTGTTTTCAAGTTTGTTTTTCAAAGTTTTCAGATTAGAAAAATCTTTCAAGAGTTTTGATTCCTTTGCATTAAATTCTTGCTTAAGCATTTTCACATTTTCTTGAAGTTCTTGTTTTTGCTTAGCAGTTTTAGAAAGCTTTTCTTGCAAGGAATTTAACTCTTGTTTTAATACTTCTTCTCGAAAATTACTTTTTCTAATGATTGTACGCACTTGGTCATCCATTTCCTGCTCACGAGTGGTCAACTCAAATTTTGCACGTTGTTCATAAATAGCAACACGTTCTTTATAGGCATTTAGTTCAGAAATTACAGAATCATCAGGAGCACGTGCAGTGAATTCATCAAAAACATAGTCATTGTTGACTGCAGAAGATGCATCACTTGGTACAACTTCACTTTCACTTTGTTTCACATATTGATCATATTGGACAACATTGATATTACCCATATTTTCAATATTTGATTCAATAGTTTCAGATGATTGTACTTTGTCATGCATCTTTTGCACATCAGCATCATCATATAGTTTTAATACCTCTGAGATGAGTTTTTCATTGGATGGGCCAGCTTGTGGTGAAGAAGAGACCTTGGGAGAAACCATTGGAGTAATGCTAGTGATCTGTGCCAAACCATCAAGTTTTCTCACACAAGCTGGCCACTTGTGAATGGCCAACCGTAAGAAACTTAAAACAGCTCAGACACAAATACAATGAAGATCAGGGGAGTATAGTATTTCCCCGGGTCGTTATGTCCCAGCGAGCTATGCGATGAATCACCAAACGAATAGTGATCGAGAGATTTGAACGGAAAAGAAGTATTTGAATTATTATAACTACAGAAAAAGGAGATAAATTACAGGGGCTTAAATGCAAATTAAAGAGAATTAAAAAGATAAAATATATTAAATAAACGCTATCACTATTTGCAAAATGACGTTTTTGATTTTTCTGTTTTATAAAACTTAATTTAAAAACTACGTGACGTACAAAAGAAAATGTGATACTGAAGCAGTATTAATCCTAAAAATATGAAAATGATATTTTTACAAACCTAATGATAAAATAAAATTATTAGAAAAAGAAAATTATTTTTAAAACTATTTATCTAATTATTATTAATTAAAAACTATTTTTAACTATTTAATAATAGCCTAAAATACAAGAAAATATAAAATAAAGCTAGAAAAATGAAATTTTGACTTGGAAAAATCTAAAATAACAAAAGAGAATTTTCAAAACTAATTTTGTATTTTTCTGATTATTTTTCTATTTTCTAGGAATTAAAAACTATTTAAAACTACTTAAATTGCTTAAAAATACAAATTTAACTAAGAAAAATCTGGAAAAATATTTTTTTGACTTTTTATATTTATCTTAACTTAAGAAAAATGAAAAATTATTTTTTTGAAACTTTTCTGATTTAATTGTATTAAATGCTAATTAAAATGACTTAAAAACTGTTTTAAATTAAGAAAAATAGCAAACTGACTTACAAAAATCTGAAAAATTCAAGATAAGTCTAAAATAATATTAAGAATCTAGGAAAAATAGAAAAATAGTAACTTGTGTGCAAGAATATGGGACTGCAATCACAAGTGCTTATAAATAAGCACTTATAATAAGCCAATGAACACAAATAGCTACCAAACTGAAACAGAGGCTATAATATGCTACAATTACCCAAATGCAACTAATCTCAACTACTTTTAATCTCTAAATCACCAGTTACACAGATCTGATTGTTTTGAGTTTTATACCAAGAACAGTTTTGAGGCCACTACTTTGCAACCAAAGAAAAAGCTACACAATAAGCTAGAACTGAAAAACAGATATGGGAACCTAAACTAGACCTGGGTGGCTATGTCTAAACCAAAGACCAGACTTTGACAAGCTCTTATGAGCTCTGTGCAAGATCTGCAAGAACTGCACAACACCTGTGCAGTTCAGTCCCCTATGCACAGGGGATATGAGCCCATCTTGACAAGCTGATTAAGGGCTTATAAAAATTTGATAAAAATCTATAAAAATGGTAATAAGAATTTAGACCAGCTGAAGTTTATACACCCACAATTTCACTTAGTTTGACCCAAGAATGACTCAATGAAAAATCACTCCAGTTGGGCTCAAAATCACTTTTCAACTTTTGACTTTTGAAACACTTTGGAAATTTTGACTTTTGTGAGATTTGCAATCAATTTTTGGACTGATAATGATGTTATATGATGAAATGAAGCTAAAGCAGGCTATGTCTATGAATTTTAAACACAAAACAAGAGTTTGCTTTTGTAAAAATCCAACAGTTAAGTAATTAAGACAGTGGATTGATGATTTTGACTATGGTGGCTTGCAGATGCAATTTTATGACAGAGATGAGTATAAGTGAGCTGCACAATCCTAAAACAACAAGTTTCTACCACTGAATAAACCTCAAAGTCAGTTAATGCAGCTGATCCAAACACCCTTTTTGTGACAGATTTGCAATTAAAGCTGAACTAAACAATTAACTAACTAATATTAATGATCAAACTGAGCTTAGGTAACTTAAATACAACTAACTAAACAGTTTTGAACAGATTATGATTACAAATACAAGTTGTGCAATGGAACTTGAAAATAACTTACATAAGGTCCCAGCCACTATGGCTTGAAATCAGTAACCAATGAACCACTAGCCTATTTCTATCAACCCATTAGAATCTAAATCAACCCAAATCCAGCACTGCATCATTCATAACCATTTCATACCCATTTGCTTCCTCAGTTGACTTTCATTGACCAAAAACCAAAATGGCATGAAACTTAAATGTAAGCCTATAAAAAACTATAACAAGCTTATATGAGCTTGTTTGAGCTTAAAAATAAGTTACTAAGAGCTTGTTCACAAGAGTTGGAAACTGAAAATTGCAACAGTGGCACAATAATATGAAACTTTAACATAAACTTGAATTGATACTTAAAAAGAGTTGCAATACATTGAAATACTTTAATTTGATACAACTAAACTGGAAATTACCACTAAGAATCTATTTTAAGACTTAAGAATTAAAAACGACATACATTTTTAAAAATAAACTAAGTACTCCTCATTCTCTCCTTCTTCTTCCTTTTTTATACACCAATGTGTCTTCTCTCTCTCCTCTGATCACTTCCCAGCAATAATCTCGGCCCTTGGATTGGTTGGTATCATTTTTGGCCGTTTGATCAAAATTGGCGCCAAAATGGTTTTTGATAACAGGGAAAGGGGAGGGGTGCATTTAATGCATTTTGGAGGGTTGTTGAGGTGGGGGGAACAAAACATGGAGTAGGGGTAGAGTGATGATGGTGTTGGTGGCTGGTTTTGCAGAAAAGGGAGGGAAAAAGAAGAAGAAGGGGGCGTTTGTCAGGTGGGTTGTTTTATTTTAAACCGGGTCGGGTAATGGGTAAAAGGGTGGACTGGGTAAAAGGATATTGGGCTTGGGTTGGATATTGGATTTGGACTTAGGATTTATTTTGAATCCATTTTCAACACTAGGGACCCATTGTGTAATTCTGAAAATCCAGGGACCAAAGATGTAAATTATGAAGTTGTAGTCCAAGGGCCTATCTTGCCATCTCCAATAATCCAAGGACCATTTTTGCCAATTGTGAAATTCCAAGGACTAAGCATGAACATTTTTAAAATCCAAGGATCAAAACTGTAATTTCTCAAAACTTTTGGACTTTTTACCAAAGGACTAATTGTGACAAGTTATGATTTTAAAAGGACCTTTGGTGACTTTTCCTTTGAAATAAGTGCTTAGGGACTATTTCTGACAACTTTTGAAACTTGGGGGACTGAAACTGCCAATTATGCAAACTTAGCTCATTTTTCATCTGATTTTAAACATTTTGCATCTGAAACATATAAAATGCAATTTTGGAATATTTTCAGTATTTTGATGCATTTCTGAGCATTTTTAAGTGTTTTGCAGTTCAGATTGGACCAAAAATGATGAGTATTTACACACTCATCACTAGCCATAAAAATTGTGTGTACAGTAGGTCCATCATCCACATCAGAGTCGTATGCATCACAATCAGCGACTTGAAAGGCATTCTGATGATTGTAACCAATCTCCTGAATTGGCTGCTCATCCACATCAGCATTATAGGTCTTGGCATTGCCCTCAGCAAGAAACAACAACTCCTCTTCATCCAAAGCAGCACCATTATCCTGAGCTTGTACAAGCAGCATCTTATCTCTGAAGTAATCAGCATTCTGTAGACGTTTTGGAGATGTGCAGTTCCTTGCAATGTGTCCCTCACCACCACAGTTATAGCATTTGATCGGCTTTGCTTGACCTTGACTTCCATTCCTTTCCCGATTCTGATTTGCACCATAACCTCCACCTGTTCCACCCTTTCTTCGATCAAACTGCCTTTCTTGAACTGGCTGCCCCATAATTTTCCCATCTCTGATCAAAGCATGATTGTGAAGATTGGAGGCGGTTCTGATCTCATTGTTGGTGTGAAGTTTGTTAGTGTGAGGTGAAAGTGTCCTGTTTTCTTTAACCATGAGTGCCAGTTGATTGATGAAATGTTCCATGACAGCATTAGCATCTGGTTGCTTGAACCTTGGATCAGGAATGAGTTTGTGATTACCATCTCCCGTGGGTACAGCTTGAGAAGCTTTGGTGGTAATCCCAACATTTGTGTAAAAAGCAGTTGAATCATTTGTTGAACTTGCTTCTCCCTGAGCTTTGAACTGATCTAGAATCCTCTTTTCAAACATGGCATGCCTCTCATTTTGAAGAAGGAAGGCATAGAGTTGCTCATAATTCGTATTCTTCAATCCTTTAGTGAGCTTCACAGAGGTAACAAATTTGTGCCATTCGGGATTCATGTTGTTTACAATCTTTGAGTTCAGCTGAATGTTAGGCATAGTCATTCTGATGTTCCTCATGTCATTCACCAGCTTATGAAATCTCACATAGTACTCATAGACACTTTCATCTGGTTTCATCTTGAAGTGCTCAAATTCATCATATAACTGTGATTCTCGGTCTTCAACAGTTAGCTCAGAACCAGAAAGAAGCATCTTGACATTATCCCATACAGCTTTTGCCTCGGTGTTGTGATTGATAAGCTTGTAGATGTCCTTTGGTAGACCTTGCAGTATAATGTTGGAAGCTCGGATATCTGCATCGAATCTCTTTTTCTCCTTATCGTCAAGCTCATCATACATCTTTGGTCTGTCCATTCCGTAAATCAAAGTTCCATCTTCAGCAGTATCAAGTACATCTCTAGTAGTTTCAACTCTGTAAGGTCCTTCATCAATGGATTTTAGAATGTTAACCCTATTTTCTTTTCCAAGACAGTACAATCTGACTCGTTGAGCCCAAGAGTCATAGTCAGTTCTGTCAAGCATGGGTGGACGAGTATCTGAGCCAGCTGCTTGAACATCCTCGGCAACAGTGGAGATGATTGTAGGAACATTGGTAGACATGATGACAAGTTAAACGGGATTTTACTATTCTTTGATTAAACCGGGAAATTGATTCTTTCATGGGATTTTACTAAACCAAAAGAACAACCGTAAGAATGTATCACCAAGAAGTAACAAGCCTAAATGAATAAGTACCTAACCACACAACTCGCTTAATTAATCAACTCGCTTAATAGCCAAGTCGCATCAGCATCAACTCGCAACACAGTCAACTCGCTTAATGAATCAAGTCGCTAAATAGCCAACTCGCTTTAGTATCAACTCGCAACATAATCAACTCGCTTGAACACTAAGTCGCTTAAAGAAACTCGCTAGCGTTACAACTCGCTAAATAGCTAAGTCGCTTTAGATCTCAAGTCGCTTAAAGAAACAACTCGCTTAGAACCCAAGTCGCATAAATATCAACTCGCTAAACAGTTAAGTCGCATGTACCAACTCGCATCAAATAACAAAGCAACTCGCTTTGAAGAAACACAAGTCCGAGACTCAACTCGCTTAGTCCTTTTTTCACAAATAACCACTTTATCAATCCAAAACAACCAAACCACAATGATTTAGGCCTTCCAATTCAAAACATAACCACATATGATGATCCTAAACACAAAAGTACAAGCAAAATTCAAACTTTACCACTAGAATTTGTCCAAATGAATCAAACTCTCCTAAACCCTTAATACACCAAAAACCTTATGAAATCCACCAAAACAAAGAGCATGAAAGATGAGTGATCAAACCATGGCTCTGATACCAATTGTAGGATATTGGATTTCACAAACACTCTAAACCATGAACAAAGTAGGCGTATAAGTATGTTAGAGAGAGAAAGTTCTAGTGAGAGAAAGGAAGAGAGTTGGGAACTATAGTGAGAGAAAGAAAATATTATTATGAGCTCCAACTCTCTACCTTGGAAGGTAGAGAGTATTTATAGTCTTACAATAAAACGCCACACAACGGGCTGTGGATCAGGCATACAGTGGGTAAAGACCCGTCCGTCCTCCACGGTGTTACTAAACTAAATACTACTTAACTTAAAATAACTACGACTACGAGCTTTCTAACGTTTACATATACTTGAGGTGACCGACTCTTTAATACCTGGAATTTCTAATTCCTAACAAATCTGAGTCTAGGATTCTAATTTGTGCACAAAATCATTACATGGGGATTATGTATATTCTTGTACAAAACATGGATTCAATTGGCAAATTACATAACTAGTCATTGAAATTAGGTACTACATTGTCATATTGCATAAACAAATCATGTTTCCCACTAATCAAAAGATAATGACTATAAGGTTTTATTCAAATAACCAAACACCCCATGTCAAATTTTTTTGAAAAGCTTCTCACCTGTAGGAAAACAATTTTTCATTGTTAATACAAATAGAAACGTTAAATTTTCATCACTTGCATGCTCTTGAATACTAAAGGTATTGCATAACTAATATGCATTCTCAGGTATATTCAAATGAAGCCACATTGAATTAGGAGCGTTTGGGTTATCTCATGCCGTTTGCCAAACACCCCCACTAAAAACCATTTTATGCATAAAATGAGTCGAGATAACCGCAACTCCAAATCATTTTCATATAGGCACACACTAGAACCAAAACGTTAAGTTTATTCTTATTTTTAACATGTAAATTCTTGCTCATTGGAATAACCATGGTAGCCGCAAGATTCTATGATCACAAGGATACCCTTAACTACATTCCCAAACGTCACAAAACCAAAGGACTTTCCAAGGAACAAGTCGAAATCTTTAAGAGTCTAGAAACAAGGTACTTCCATGAGGGTAGAACCATTCACTCCTCTTTTGTCGACAATACCAATCTCCGTCAAGAACTTGCCGCTATTCAATTCGATTGTCTCCTTGACATCGATGAACCTATTTGTCCTAGGTTTGTGTTAGAGTTCTATGCTAGTGTCACTGGTTTCATTGATGAAGAAGATGAGTTTAGCCTTAGGATTAAGATCAATCAAAACGACTACACCATCTCCTTAACCCAATTTGCTCAAGTGCTAGGAATTCCCAACCGAGGGACATGTGTCTACTCGGATAAGTGGTCACTAACCATCCTTGATGCAATCAATGACCGCTCTCTTCCCTACCAAACTCTTTTAGCGGATAAGGATGTCATCCGTGAGCGCATCTTTAACCCAAGAGCCGCTCCAACCTGTGTCACCCGAAAGGGAAAGGAGGTGAACCGAGATCCATATGGAATGGAGCTCAATGAACTTAAGCCCGAATTTAAGAAATGGGAGGAACTACTTAGATCCAACGTCATTAGCACCATAGGGAATAGGGACCATATCAACGCTTGCCTTTGCCACATGCTCTACAACTTGTCCACCCATCAACCATTCAATTTAGCCTACTACATTGCTAGGAGAATGATTGACATTCCAACTCAAGGATTGGTTGCTCTTCCTTACGGGATGCTTCTCACCCATCTCTATAGAGCCTTTGCACCCATTCCACCAATCCCAAAAGGGTTGAGTCTTGACTATGAGCTCATCCCTCACATCTTTGTGCCCTTGAGTGACGAGCGAGTGGCTAAGACTAAAGGCAAAAGAGCAAAACCTCTAACTCCATCATCATCATCATCAAATAGCTCCGAGGATGGTCTTCCAAATTCTCGCCTTCCACCTCATGAGTATTATGCGTCTCTTCCCGAGATTGAGAATGAATCAGCGGAGTTCAAGCAAACCAAGGGGATGTTCAAGTGCTTTGGTAGGATGATGAACAAGATTTACAAGAAGATGGACAAGTGGGGATCCTTTTAAGGAGTGTTTGGAACAAGACATTAACTTTAATGTTTGATACAATTTGGTTGATTTTAATTTGTAGGATGATAATATAACTCAAAACAATGATGTATGCTAACAATTTCATGCAGGGGATAGCACAAGTGTGTTATCAAATTTTACCCATTTTCACTTTAATGTGAAAATCGTTAGCCCTTGGTCAAAGTCCATGCTCCACTATGTTTGTGTATGTGTTATTTACGTTTCCTAACTAGGAATAATTAATGTCACATGTTTTGAGCAAAATTTCAGGTTTCGGAAAAGTCCCCGACCCTTAAAAACCTGTTTTGTGGTGATTTCTGGTGTCCACGGATCAGACGGCACCAAATATTTGGTACCGTCTGTTGTAAAAATTGGTACCGCCGTACCCGTACAGGCGGACCAGGCGGCACCCTTTTTTGTGTTCCGCCTGTGTATTGTTTTGGTGTCGTGGATCCTACAGGTAATTTTTTGAATTTCGCTTATTTTGACATTCCAAATTACCATACATTGCTTCTAAGTTAATCTTAACTAGTTATTACCCATATTAGAACTAGTATAACACACTTAGGCACATAGGATATCCATTTCCCACCAAAATTCAAAAATTTCAAAAATCCACTTAAGGAGCCCTTTTGCATAAAGGAAGGAACCAAAAATTTGGTTCCTTGCAATCCGTGGATAATCTGATTGTTAGGATCTCATAATCATTAGAACACATTTATTGCAAATATTTGTCTCTTCACTCCATCCTTCTTGTATGGATTGACTTGGGTGATATGACTAGCATTAAACCCACTTAAAAATCATTAGAAACCTCATCTCTTCTATGGTTTAACATCAAATCAAACACACTTCTCCATAATTCTCCATTCCTATAAATTAAGAGCTTTTACCATGATCAACTTCACACCTTCTCAATTCTCACCATCTACTAGCAAAAACTTAAGTCAAAATGACAAAAACTTTACCATCAACCAAGCCTTGCAAGAAAACCGCTAGAATTAGCGTAAGACCTTGTTGCTTTGTCAACATAAGTTCTTCTTCCGAGTCATCTCCATTAACCATCTCATCTCCCATAAGGGATGACACAAACCTCACTTTGGCTACTCCTACACCACCTCCACAATCACCTATCATCATCACTACTCCACCACCAACAAAGACTCTTAGCTCACCACCACCGGCTCCTATCTAAACATCAAAAACACCATCACCTCCAAAATCTCCAACACTCATCCCATTGGAGTTATTCTCCACACAACCTACATCTCCAAATACATTTTTAGAAGACTTGGAGGACTTTCCTCCTAGGCCCAATCATCCACCACCACTACCATCTTTTGGTACTATTGAGTGGATTGCTCATGAGTCTCCACGACCTTCTTTTGACCCAAACGCCCCGTTAGGGCCAAAACCTCTTCTCTTCCACCCTATCCACAAGGAAATCCATGGTCCTTTTGTGTTAATACAAATAAGCCGTAAAAACGTTTATTTATATTTTACGATCTTCTAATGTTTTGTCGATAACAAACGTAAAATCATATTAACGAAACAAATAAAATACGTAAATGGTTTGAACTAATAGTTTCTAACATATTCACATTTTCACATAAAACACTAAAACAAGTACAAGTGATTTTATGCTTTAGATATACATATGTATAACAACTAGTGTTTACATATTGGGATAACATATACTTAACTAAGTATACATTAAAATGGGTAAAAACAAGTATATACTAAAATGGGTAAAAACAAGTATATACTAAATAGGTAAAAACTAGCAAATGGTTTTGACCCATAACCCATGGTTTTATTTATACCACTTAACCAAGTTCATTGTATCCTTAAGATACATTGTATCTAGATAGAAAACCATGGATCAACCCATGACCCATGACCCATGACCAAAAATACCCATGGGCAAAGAGGAGCGTACCACGGATCCCTAGCTTTGTGCTAGCCGGATCCCTTGTGGTAGGGATCCGTGGGATCCGGGGAATAGTAGATGTTTTTCCTCTATAAATAGTGAGCCATTTCTTCATTGTTTCTCACCCCCTTTCAACCCCTCTCTAACATACTTTCTCCCCTGAGTTATATCTCACTAACCTTAGATCCAAGAGATCTATGTTTGTAGTTTTGTTTTTGTGTGATCTTTTAGGTTCCTCTTAAAGGCAAGATCACCACCTTTGAAGTCGAGCAAGCTGAAGTCCATGAGTTGCCATGCTTCCTCATCATCAAGGCTACTGAAGTCTTCTTGTTGATGATCTCTCTCTTTCAACAAAGAAGTGTAGTGTTTAAGACATTAGTTAAAGATGTCTCAAGTATCAAGACGAAGATATTAGTGAAGGGTATCTATCGTCTATAGGATAAGCACTTGTGGTAAGTGCTTAGAAGTCAAGACAAGAAGCATTAGTGAAAGGTGCTTAGAAGTCAAGACAAAGAAGCACTAGTGAAAGGTTCCTAGAAGTGAAGACACAAGATATTAGTGAAAGGTGTCTTGTAGATCTAGTCAAAGGCATTAGTGAAAGGTGCCTTAGATGTACATTCGATATGGTGTATTTCGATGTACAAGATAGACTAGTATTAGATCTAAGGATATTGATGTCCTTGGTGATGTTGTAAAAGAGTAGATCTCCTTTGGGATTAGTCGTTGGTGTAGTGTGGTAGTAGTTCCTCCATTGCAATGGAACTAGGTGCTTAGCCTAGTACCTAATAAAGGGTAGGAGACGTTGTGATAGGATTAGTTCTCATTGGTGTGAAAGAACTCGGTGGTTAGCCTAGCACCGTATAAAGGGTAGGCGACGTTGTGTTAGGTGTGGTTCGCCTTGGTGTGAAAGAACTCGGTATTTAGCTTTGTACCGGAAAAAGGTTAAGCGACGTTGTGAAGGCTTCTCCGCCATAAGGAGATTGGTGTAGTGTTTACGAACTCTCGAGTAGGTGACTCGGGGAGTGGAGTAGGGAAAGGAAGGTGTCCTTGTAGCCGAACCACTATAAATACTCGTGTTGTGGGTTTGTGCTTCTTACCCTTATCTTTTCATTACTTATCTTTATATGCTTGTTTATCAACATCCAACACACACACTCAAATAGATTGACATAAGTCAATCTAAATAGTGTAAAAGGAAGTTTTAATTGGTAACACTATTCAACCCCCCCTTCTAGTTTTCCACACTTTGTATGGTATCAACCACTTCCTACATAAATGTCTCCTCACATAGAGGACATTGAGGAATCCATATGGGAAGATCATCCCACAAGAGAAGAGATTCAAGCCGAACTCCAACATCTCCACCAATTTTCAAACATGGTGGATTCTCATCTAAGTGATGCTATGTAAATGCAAAGTGCTTTGCTAGCCTCCATAATCACCACACCAAACACCAACACCAACACCTCCACCATCCCACCACCACAAAATCATCAACCATACTACCCTCCTAGGCATGGTTGCTCCAATTGTTAGCAAACCGCCCAAATAACTGAAAGGACCCGGGTGATGGTCCATGAGTTCCAAGAGGAAATGAGGTTCATCCTCAATCGCATCCTAGAGCGCCTAAATTCTCTTTCTCATCCACCACCTCAATAGGATGGTCCTAGATTATTTCTTTTAAGCTTTTTTTATTTTCTAGGATTTTTCCTTGTATTTTTTATTTTCTAGGATAATTTCTTTTTTAGGATTTTCTCATTGTACTAAAAACACTTCATTGTGTTCCCTTTTCATGATTCTTAAATCATGAAAAATTTTAACAAATGAATGATGTTTCTTATAGACTAAAATACATCGTTGGTCCCTAAACTTGGCAGGGTGCATCGCGATCGCCCGAAACTGGCCATATTCATCGCCATAGGTCCAAAACATGGCCATTAAATGCCAGATTAGTCCTTTGACCAAGTCAAAGTCTGATTTTTGTTTTGTAGTCAAGGGTATTTTAGTCCATACACATTTATACTTTTATAACACATTTATGTTTTACCCCTTCATCTTTCATCCTCTTCATCATCTACCTAAATCATTCATCTCCCCAACATTCATCATTCATCTCCCCAAACATGAGCATGTGACTAATTTCTTAGCACCAAATGTTCTTACAACCTTGTATTGCTTATAATCCTACCAAATAATCAAAAGACAGAATACCTAACATTAATGAATTGTAACTAGTTTTTGCATCCAGGCTCGTGCTCCTTTGTTTCAGGGTCACAAATTGGAAATAGATTTTTATGTTTCATGATTCCTTTTATCGAGCGTACAATTGCCATACAATTGTATGAACAAGGGATATTTCAACATTTGTTTCTTGCATTAAGAATGCTAGCACTGATACACGCATTGAGCAAAATTTTCCACCCTAATTAGGTGTACATACAATTTATGCAAGCTTTCATGGCTAAACATTGATAGTAAACCTCCTCATCAGGGTTGTCCCTGGATTTAAGTTGCTAGTTTAAACAGTAACAGTAAGTAACTATGACAGCCACATTCTCCCTCTATCAATAAGAGAGACAGGTATGTCTCATTATCAAAATACATCACTTGTATGGATGCTAATGTTACATGGCAAAAAAAGAAAAAACCAGAAAAGACAAGTAGATAACAAACTAAACCTAAACACTCTACACTTGATAGTCAATATGACATTTAAGGTTAAGTGGTTAACTATCCACATATATTATAGGTTTTATTGCCAACTTTACACACTATGCTACTGAATTTGCAGGTAAACATACATCTCGTTGATGATCCTCCAACATTGATATATTTCTTAATTTCTCCTACTACTGCCCTTTTAAGGGATTGACTGATGTCCCCTACCGCCCATGCTATGGATATATGAGGTCGAGGATCCTGTTACAGAACTTTGTTTAAAATGACATGTGAAGATTATGCAAGATACAGATGCAGTTTACCCTTTTATTTTCCCAGAAAAGCGGTACAACAAAGACTTTTAAGGTCAAGTTTATTCACGCAATTTACTGCAAATGTTCAACTTTTCTGGCTCATTATATCAGTTCCTAGAAAACTATACAATGTCATTTTTTAGCGAAAATTAGTTCTTTGACTTGAATATTTAACATGTAGATCTCTATGTGTGATGTAAACAGTAAGAGAAGCTTAAAGAGCATTAGCAAGCTTTAAACCATGTCTTGATGACCACTAACCTTGTAAAATTCGGGAAGATTGTGCAGCTTGTAAACCTCATTAACAACTTGATGTATTTTCAATTGAAAGAAATGTGCATGTCTGATCATCATTCACGAATACCTCCCACTTATTAAAATCAATCAAATACCTGTTTCAACAGCATCAAACCCAAAAAACTAAAAACCAAGTCGAACTCAAAGAAAGTTTAATACTGAAAAGTTAAAATGTAGCGAAGTAGCAAACAGTTAATGTCTTGGGGTATGTTCATACCGTTTCTGAAACTGAAGCTTCTGTTTAAGCATTGCAACCACCGAGTCTATTTGATGCACACATATGGGAACAGTTCTTCCAAGACTTATGTGAAATTCCCTCCCCAAGGCAGCTTGTATTAGCTTCTCCTCGTCTTTAACCAACGTAAGTAATGGAACATCAATATCCATGACATGAAGATCTTGTACAAGTGATGTGATTTTCTTCAAAAACTGGGCTAGCTCTTTCTTTCTTTCAGATGGTACGAAGACTATTGCATAAGCAGAATACATCAGCTAATGCAATGAATAAAAAGAAACAAATAGTTGCATTGTAATAATAATGTTAATAATTCAATCAATACATAACACTTTCTTCATTATAAGTTTAACATCAACAAGAAGCAAAAAATATCGGTCCATCTTCCTGCATTTATGAATGTTGGGGAGATGAATGATTTGGGTAGATGATGAAGAGGATGAAAGATGAAGGGGTAAAACATAAATGTGTTATAAAAGTATAAATGTGTATGGACTAAAATACCCTTGACTACAAAAAAAAAATCAGACTTTGACTTGGTCAAAGGACTAATCTGGCATTTAATGGCCATGTTTTGGACCTATGGCGATGAATATGGCCAGTTTCAAGCGATCGCGATGCACCCTGCCAAGTTTAGGGACCAACGGTGTATTTTAGTCTTTCTTATATATTGTTGTTGCTTGTTACATGGTGTTTGGAAATGCTTGTGATGATACTTATAACTAATAACTTTTTTGTAGCTTTTTCACAATCCATGTATCTTTCTCTTGGCACCCAATTTAGGGGGAGCATTGGTCAAAGGGGAGATAATGGCTCAGGTTCATTCTACATTCCGCCTCGCATCTTCTTTTTGTTGAGACAAAAAGGGGGAGAAATATATAGAACTTGATTAGATTTGACTTTCTGAAAAAGTCAACTGCACACTTTGACTTCCTGAAAAAGTCAACATCATGCTTCAACTAGTGAAGACTTTGACTTTCTGAAAAAGTCAACATCATGTCTATATTGGACATACTTGCATTATCATTTTTCTTTCAAGTTCTAAAACTAATATTTTTATAACTCTTGTACAATCTTTACATCTTATATAAAAATAAAATTTATTTTTGTTCTCAACAAAAAGGGGGAGATTGTTAATACAAATATCGTCATTAAACGTTATTTATATTTTGATCTTTACCTAAGTTTTGTTAACGACAAAAGTAAATTTAATTTTTATAAATCTTAAAGCTTTTCAAGTTTAATAGATATTAAAACAAGCTTTTTCAAATAATATCTTCATCACTCAAGCATTTACATTGTGATTAATCATATCTTGATATGACTCAAAACCATAATGTATGATAGTAGTTTTTAGAATGTTTTGGTTTCTTAAAAACTAAACATTACATATGTATTTACATATTTCTAAAAATAGAAAAACAAACACATGACATCCTGTGATGCATCATTGAAATCCTTAGAAGATTTCACTAGATACTTTGTGTAGATTTAGGCTCTACATATCTTACACAATCTTGCATAGATATGGTTGACTTTGGCAAGATTTTGAGATCTTGCTGTCAGACCTCGTCAGCACCAAATATTAACACGGGCGGAACCCTTTCAAGGGTTCCGTGGTCCGTGGTGCTTGCTGATGTTTTTGGCTATAAATAGCAAAGCCAAACCAAGTAGTTTTTCATCCCTTTCTATCATACTCTCATACATTCCTTCTCTCTAACCTTTCTAACTCAGTTTCATATCATATTAGTGATCTCTTTTGTAGCAAAGAAGATCAAGTCACATTCAAGCTTCAACGAGAAGTTGGAAGTCTTGTTTGTTTGTTGTTGTATGATCTTGTGTTGATTCATACTTCATTGTTGTACCAAACCATCATAATCTTGTGAGTGTGAGTGGTTAGTATTTTAGTCCTTAAAATACATTGTGTGTGGGAGTGGTTGTACCCTTGAAAAGAACTCGATATTTAGCTTAGTGTCGGAAATAGTGTGTAAGCAAAGTGTAAAGGTTTCTACGCCAGTGAAAGGAGCTTGTTGACTAGTGAAGTTAAACTCTCGAGTGTGAGACTCGGGGAGTGGAGTAGGGCAAGGAAAAAGAGTCCTTGTAGACCGAACCACTATAAACAACTTGTTGTGGTTTGATTGTTTCTTTCCTTATCTACTCTTTATATATTGTTTACATATTTCACTAACATATTTAAGATCAACATCAATTGATCTTTCAATAAGTTTCAAAACAAAGTTTTTAATCGGTAAACTAGTCAACCCCCCTTCTAGTTTTCCACAGAAGAATCTCCCTATGAGATCATGTTAGATAGAAAGCCATCTAGATATGGGCCTTGGATTAATAAAGATTTCATAGGTCCCCAACGACCTTTCTATCTAGAAGAGGCCTTTGTTAGTAATTCAACTTTCCATGACCAAGAATTGGCTAGGGATATAGAAGTGAACCCGTTCGAGGACGCCTTCGTATTTAGGAAGATGACCGAGTTCCTAGGAAGCTTGCCCGTTAATCTTGTCATGAATAAGTGGAAAGTTGAGAGTGAGAAGCCTAAGCATAAGTGGCATTGGGATAGGCCACCTAGTGATGGTAATGGAGAATGGCACATTAGGATGACGATTTATGACCCCGATGGAGAAAAGTTTGAAAAGGCATACCGAACTAAGCGTACCAATAGGAACTTAAATGATAAGTTTGATCCTTATGACATTCTTGAGGATAAGCTTACTTACATAGGTACGTAGGGGCACGACTTTGAGTCTATCTACAAGACTCATAAATAAAGAAAAGCGCTTCGTGGGAGGCAACCCATGCTTAATTGTTTGCTTGTTTGTGTGTCATATATCTTTTCATTAGTTGTTTATTCTCATGTTTGAATTTGTGAAAATGCTTTATTTTGTCTTTAACCTCGTCTTAATTACATATAAAGGTATTTTACAAAAAGGATAAGTGTAGGGAAGATTACACACGTTTTTTAAAAGAACGTAAACATGAGAATTACGATCATTGAAAAGATATATATTTGTGTTTGTTAGATTCAAATGCTTGTATCGAGTCATAATGGATGTTTTGCAAGATTATTTCCAGATTCTAAAGATGTAATTTTTCCATAATTTTTCCAGAAAAACGCAGCAGACCAGTTTCTGTCAGGATAACCTGACTGCTTCAGACTCGCTACCTGACGGCGTCAGGAGGAGCAGAAACCTCATATCTAACTTTCTCTCATTTTCTGTGCTACTTGTAAATTTTTGGAATTTTCAGGTCTTAATTTTCTAGAAAATCTGTAAACATCCATTCCACATGCATTATATCCTAGTTTAGTAGAGTCATATATGGTTTTACCGCTAATTTTACGCGAAGGTTTCATCTATTTTCTTAAAGTGTGCAGGTTTTATTTATCAAGAAGAAGATACATAAGATTGGATGGAGCTTTTCACGCATACGTTCTTCATGAAGAAGAATTTAACCACTACTTCACACGGATCCTACCGAGCTAATCAGGGGAGTATTAGTTTCTTTCGCTTTTAATTACCTTCCATTATCATAACTTTGATACTTTCGGGGAACATTGGGGACAATGTTCAGTTTAAGTGTATGGAGGGAAAATAAAACAGGAACTTTGAAACTATGCTTATCCTTGACTATTTGTCTTGTCCAATTTCATTTGTGTAATAAACCATGAGAAATATCGGTTAGGGTAATTTTGGCACCAAATTTAAAAATTTTCATGACATATAGGAGTGGGCCATTAGTCTTAATAAAGCGTCTCATAGCACAAAACCCTTTACCACTCAAATTCCACCCCAAAAATGTGAGGTTCGCCCCTAGATTTGTATGAATTAAAGCATTCATCTTTAATGCTTTGAGAGTGTACCAGTAGTATAATAGATTCTAGAATTTGTTTTGTGATGCATCCCGAGATCGCTAGTGAGACTGCACGTGTGTAGTTAGGAATAACTAAATGATAAGAGGCATTAGGATAACCCTTTGTTTGATACCCGTATTATAATTACTTTCCACATCAGTTGAGTAATTCCTCCACACCCTTGCGTTGTACTCATCTTTAGTACACGATACCCCTAGTTAACCCCTCAGAGCCTATCCTTTTCGCGATTCTCGTGATATTTCAGTTTTCTGGAATATCAATGAAGAGCATTGTTTACAATCCACCCCTAAATATACACCAAAATCGCCTTAGCCTACCTTGTATGCACTCACTTTTAGTGCATTATTGTTATCATACTAAACCCTCTAGTTCAATTATCTAGTTACTTGCATAAGTTGCTAAGTCGAGTCATATCCTTTGTATACAGTTTTGGGATGATTGGGACTCATGGGAAAAGTTAAATTTTAGGAAGTGACGGGAAAGAACGTTAAATTCAAATTCCCTTTATTTACGTAATAATGTACTCCAAGTGTTTTGATCTGTTCAATTCGGGTCAAATTAGTGTTAGAATAATAAAAACTCAAGTGTAGGGATGTGCCAATAAATCCCTTATATTTTGATGTTATCGTAGAGGATGGTAGAGTAAAAGTGTATGAAAAAAAATAAAAAAAAAAGAGTGTTGAAAAAAAAACATACGGGCTGCCATCCTACATCTATCTTTAAATTTGTGTTTGTTTGTTTCAAAGTTATATAGAATTTAGAGTGTCGAGTCTTGGCTTAGCAATGCCATTCTTCTCATGCTTGTAACATAAAGATTTTTGACTTGCCACCACTAAATCTCCTATCCAACCAAACCCTTTGTTTTCCATACCGTAAGCCTAATGTTACAACCCTTTAAAAGACCTCTTAGATAGTTTTTCCTAGGTACTTACGCCAAATCGGTGGAGGTTTGATCTAGTCTCAAGCCTATGGTAATCTATGTACTAGGACCGGTTAATGAGTGTTTATCTTCCATTTCCAATTTGATATATTTCATATACACCCGAGAGATGAGAGTATCCAAACACCACTTGTGAGGTGCTAGTATGTAATTTCCGTGCTTGTTATGACTTTTTCAGGGCTTATACTTGTTGTGATTTGTTCTAAACCAATGCTTCATGCCCTCTAACTTATAAATTAATTGGCCAAAAGCACATTTGCTTGAGACAAGCAAATACCAAGTGTAGGGATATTTGATAAGGATTTAAAAGGTACACTTTTGAGGGGTCATTTAAGCCCTTAATCGACCACTTTGATATCCGTTACAGCTTAATTTCGTTCCTTTTAACTTTTTAGGTCTCTTGAAGGCAAAATACTGGAATGACACTTATTTATATGAAAAGGCGTGAATATGTGAAGAAAATGGCTAAAGTCAAGATCAAGACACTCCAGATGCTGGAAGTACACCCGACGGCGTCACGGATAAAGGGTGACGCCGTCCCTCTAATTGCGATGGCTCAGGAGTGAAATTGCTATTTTGTACCTGACGGCGTCTGGCTTTAAAGAGTAGGGCGTCACAACTCAGACGGCCTAGATCCAGATTCAGACGGCGTCAGAAGATGAAACTGACGGCGTCACAACCACAACGTGACGCCGTCACAAAGTTGACTTAGTCAAGACGAAACCCTAATGGCGGCGATCCAACGGCGTCACAATTAAAGAGTGACGCCATCGCAGTTGTAACTCTATATATAGAATTCGAATTTTCAGACTTTTAGAGAGGTTGAATTGTGGAGTAAAACCCTAAAAGGATTTTGGTTTATCTTGGGCAGTATCTTAGGGTTCTCATACACTATTTTACATCAAGATAAGTAATCTACTTCATTGATTTCATTATGTCTTCGATTGTATGTGTGTATGCTTGCATGTTTTCCATGTCCGGCTAATTTACTTGTGTGTTTGCTTAGATCTATGAAACCTAGTTATTGAATATTGATTGGTTGTGTCTTATCTTAATTGTAATTGGCTTAGGATTGCAATAGGCCATCTTTGTGTTTTTAATGTTTGAGTAATCTTTGTGAACATTAGTTTATAATCGTCTAGAGTTATTGTAGGATAAAAATCCAAAGATAACCTTAGAGTTAGTTTATAAATCCTAGAGATTTTGTAGGCAATAACCTTAAGGTATCCTCAAAGAGTTACGGAAAAAAGCATACCTTACGACCTTAGAAGACACAACGCGTTAAGAATAAGGACGTGACAATTCAACCATCAATAAAAGATAACTAGGGAGTAATAGTATCTAGGTGGACACATTTTTAATCATCATACGAGCACACATCAATTAGACATAGACTACCCCTTAGCTTAGTTAATTAGATAATTAGAATAGTAGAGTAATTGGTAGAAGTACCACCCCCCAAATCCAATACCCCGAGATCGTACTTTCAATTTTCTAAAAAAATATAAAAAAGATAAAAAATAATCTTCCTCAACCCCAACCTTAGCGTAGTAATTTCTCACTAGCATTCCTATTCCCCCAGAGAACGATATCAATCCCGAGGCTTACCCTAATACTACACTACAACGATTAGGTTCACATCCTAGGTGGTTGAAAAACTTTCTCGAAGAAAATGAAGTTTCCTTTGACCCCGAACGCGCGTTGTACGCGTATCAAAAACGAAAAGTTTTGTAATAACCAGTTACTAAATGTTTCAAGGGCGCGCTTATCTAAATATGTCATTTATGAGTAATTAATAATCATTGTGGAATTTGTGTGGGTTACGGATGACTTGACATTAATATATTTAACCCACGTAGATAACGGACTTATTGGGTTGACGAATTCGATAAGAGCCCGCTATGTACGCCAGACGAACTTATTAATGGACAACTTATCCTTATGACTAGTTAGGATTGTGATTTGGTTTTCAGAATAATAAGTGTGATGAATAAATGGTTGTATTTATCGAGTTGACGAATTCGATAGGTTCTAACGATTTATTATGAAAACTTATTAAGCTATAAAGCTTATCACATAGAGGTCGAGTTGATTTGTCGTGTTATGCTTTGGTCTTTAGTAGAGTGCGTTCACTTGTGTTTCGTTGAGTCGACACCACACACGATGATACCAAACGCTAATAGCTAATACGAGAACGATATATTTTTGGAAATAGAAATGTAATATATTCGGGGATAGAAAATATTGATTTAGAAATATATTAAAGACGAATCTATATTAACAGGTTGTGCCGAGTCAGTAGTTGTCGAGCCGTGTTAGCTGCTTATCTGCTTTCTTCTATTGATTATTTGTGCTTTGCTTGATCGAGGTGAGTTTCATAGCCCCACTTTTTAACTATGCTTTATTTAAACTGGGGTGAGAAAACATGCAAACTATTTTTTTGGACATGCCACTACTTTTTGATTTGCTTATGTGTTGACTAGTGAAGGTTAGATATGCGGTAGATGTTGACTTAGACTATGGTAGCAATCCTTTGCTATATCGTTGGTGCCTAGCTAAGAATAGATATCTACTTCCGACCTTGAGCAGGGTAGCAAGGTATTATACCTTGCTATATCGTCAGTACCTGGCTAGAGTCGCTTAGGGCCCTACTGAGATCTCACTCTCATTGCGTTATTGGAAGGAATATTATTGGAATGTTGTTGGAATGTTTGATATATATCTGCCTTAGTCCCACATAGCAAATAAACTCTATCAGGTCCTGATAGCAGGTTCGAGGTCGAAAGACTTCCTTTTCTACGAGCAAGCTTTACAACCCTCTAGGCAGTGTACCTATCGTTGTAGTGTAGTATGGGGTAAGCGCAGGGGGTTGATCGTTCTCTAAGGGAATAGAGATGCTAGGAAGAGATGTATGACGAGAAGGTAAGGTTAAGGGAGATTCTTTTTGGTCTATTATATTTTTTAGAAAGCAAGGTAAATATCTCGGGGTATAGGAGTGGGGGTGGTACTTCTACCAATTTAACTACTTTTTAACTAAACTAATTAACTACTTAAACAATTGAAAGGTAAAGATAGGCTATGTTAATGTAGGTGTGCTCTTATGATGATTAAAAATGTGTTTACTTAGATGTTCTTACTCCTAGTTATCTCTTATTGGTCGGTTGAATTGTCAAATCCTCATGTAAATTGGTGTGTTGTATTCCGTTTGGTCATAGAGTGGTGCTAAATTCCCCAATTCTATGAATCGTAACTCTCCTTTAGACTATTTGGGATCGCCAAGTACCGTAGTATCTCCCCCGAATACTTTATTATCAACAAGCTACAACTCACGTAATAAACACAACGATGGCCTAGGTGCACTCCTAAGCTTTTTGCTATTTAGGACGTTCAAGCTCGCAACAATTAAAGAAGAAGCCAGTTTTCCTTACTCTAGCGTCTACCAATCAAGATAAGAGACAACCTAACAATAATTAACAACTAGGTTTTATAGATCTAAGTAAATACAAGGATAATTTAGCTACTCATGGTGAATAAGCAAGCATACACACATACAATTAAACATGGGGTAGACATAATGATAATATGGATTAAGAAACTTATCTTATAATGTAAAGAAGGGTATGAAACCCTAAAATACTGTCCAAGTCGGACTACAACCAAATTAGGGTTTGCTCTCCGAAATTCTATCTCTCTAAATGTAGAAAAATCGAATTCTATATATAGATTTACAAGTGCGACGGCGTCACCTTTTGCTAGTGACGCCGTCAGTTCGCCGTCATTAGGGTTTCGTTGGGGCCAAGTTATCGTTGGGACGACGTCAGTTGATAAGTGTGACGCCTTCAGTCTTCATGAGGGACGTCGTCTGAGGATGGTTCTTGGGCGTCTGGTGTAGAAAATAAGGGAGACGCCTTCCAGAGTTTAGGCGTGACGCCGTCAGGTTATAGAACCAAAATTTCACCTGAGCCGTCGCGTGTAATTTGATCAGATTCCTTTATGAGGGACGGCGTTGCCCTTTGATTGGGACGCCGCCAGGCTTGAAAAATAGCTTGGATCTTGACTTTGCCTTTTTCTTTATGTTTTCGCTTATTTTCGTCTAAATATGCGTCATTCCATCATTTTGCTTCCAAAAGACCTAAAATGTGAAAAGGAACGATTTTAAGTAGTAACAGATATAAAATGTGTTGATTTAGGTCTTAAATGACCCCCTAAAAATGTATGTTTTAAATCCTTATCAAATATTCTTACACTTGGAATTTGCTTGTCCTCAAGCAAATGTGCTTTTGGCCAATTAATTTATAAGTTAGGGGGCATGAAGCATTGGTTTAAAATAATTTACAAAAAATACAAGCGCCAAAATAGTCATAACAAGTACGAAAATTATACACTAGCACCTCACAATTGGTATTTGGATTCTCTCATCTCTCAGGTTTATATAAAATATAATATGAATGGAAATGGAAGATAAACACTCATTACCTGTCATAGTACATAGATTACCATAGGCTTGAGAACAGATCAAACCTCCACCGCTTTGGCGTAAGCACCTAGGAATAACTATCTAAGAGGTCTTTACAAGGGTTGAAATTATATGCTTAGGGTAGAAAAGTAAAGGGTTTTGTTGGATAGGGGATATTTAGTGGTGGCAAGTCAAAAATCTTATGTTACAAGCATGTAAAGTGTGGCATGGCCAAGACTCGACTCATTAACACTAAAAAACTTGAAACAAAACACAAACATAAGCTTAAAAACATAAACATAAAGACAGATGTAGGATGGTAGCCCGCTTTTTTTTTTTTTTTTTGACAACTCTTATTTCTCTTTTTTTCATACCTTTTTACTCTACCATCCTCTATGATAACATCAAAATAAAGGGATTTATAGGACCATCCCTACACTTGAGGTTTTATTTAACTAACACTAATTGACCCAATTTGAAAAGATCAAAACACTGGGAGTACTTAATTACGTAGACAAAGGGAATTTGAATTTATCGTTCTTTCTCGTTACTCCATAAAATATTACTTTAACCCATGAGTCCCAATCGTCCCAAAACTGTATACAAATGATATGACTTGACTTAGCAACCATGCAAGTAACTAGATAATTGAACTAAGGGTTTAATAATGATAACAATAATGCACTAAAGATGCGTGCATACAAGGTAGGCTAAGGCGATTTGGGTGTAACATTTGGGGGTGGATAGTAAACAATGCTCTTCATTAATATTCCGAAAATCGAAACATCAAGAGAACCGCGAAAAGGATAGGCTCTGAGGGGTTAACTAGGGGTATCGTGTACTAAAGATGAGTACATCGCAAGGATGTGGGGAAAATTACTCAACCGATGTGGATGACGTAATTAAATTACAGGTTTAAAACAAGGGTTATCCTAATGCCTCTTATCATTCAGTTAATCCTAACTACACGAATGTAGTCTCACTAGCGATCTTGGAATGCATCACAAAACAAGTTCTAGAATCTATTATACTACCGGTACACTCACTAAGCCTTAAAGATGAATGCTTTTATTCCTAAAGATCTAGGGGCGAACCTCACATTTTTTGGGTGGAATTTGAGTGGTAAACGGTTTTTGTACTAATCATATAATTCCTATGCATGAGACACTTTATTAAGACTAAAGTTTAACTCGTAAATGCCATAAAATTTTTTAATTTGGTGCTAAAATTGCCCTAACAAATATTTCTCATAGTTTATTACACAATTTACCAAGGACAAGACAAAAATCAAATGAGTGAATAGTTTCTAAGTTCTCGTTTTATTCTCCCTCCATACACTTAAACTGAACATTGTCCCCAATGTTCCCCAAAAGTATCAAAGTTATGATAAAGGAAGGTAAGTTAGAAGAGAAAGAAACTAGTAGCATCTTACCATGGGAAGGTTGTGAGTCGATTGAAGGCAAGGATATTGCCTTAACGGTTTTGAGCAACTCACGGGGGTCATTCCAACATTCGTTGTCATAGAGGGCAAGGTCGTCTATAGTGCCCCATGATTCTTCCGCGGTTAATTCACTAAGCTTACCACTGGCCGCTTGGTCAATGGTTTGCCTTGTGGAGAGATTGACATGATCATAGAAGATTTGGACTTGGAGCTAAAGATCAATGCCATGGTGAGGGACTTTGTGGAGTAAGTCCGTGAATCAAGTCCACGCCTCATAAAGTGTTTTGCCTTGACATTGTTGGAACATCAAGATATCATTCCCAAGCTTAGTGGTTCTTCCCGGTGGGAAAAATTGGGCGAGGAAACGGGTAGTGAGATCATCCCAACTTGAGATGGATCCTGTGGGAAGACGCTCAAGCCAATTACTAGCTTGGTCCCGTATAGAGAATTGGAAGAGACACAATCACGTGGTCTCCCGAGTGGTAGCATCAAGGTCAATTGAGTCAACGATTTTTAAGAAATCCATGGAATGCACGTCCGTTTTGCACCAACTGAATGCTGTCGGATCGCAGGGCTGTAGTTTGAGCTAAACATGGAATCTCAGTGGTGTTCCTATAGCCTTGATGGCTCGGTCTAGAGTATTCACCAAGAGTACGGCCTCTCGGCAGGTCTTGTTGTGGTAGTGGTTGGCGTGGTGGATCGTTGTTGGGTGGATTATCACCTTCCATGATGAAAAGTGACAAGATTACGAACAAAAACACGAAGAAGGGGGATAGACTACAAGAAAGTTAATAAAGAAGAAAAAAGCTCACTTGATAGGAATCAAACGAGTAGACCTAATCGAGATAGAAAATTAACTAGCTATTCTATTCTCTGGCAGAGGCGCCATAACTTGATGCGTGAGTTCGGGGTCGAAAGACTTCCTTTTCTGCGAGCAAGCTTTACAACCCACTAGGTAGTGTACCTAATCGTTGCAGTGTAGTATGGGTAAGCCTAGGGGGTTGATCGTTCTATAGGGGAATAGAGATGCTAGTATAGATGTATGATGAAAAGGTTAGGTGAGGAAGATTTTTTTTTTATCTTTTTATATTTTTTGAAAGCAAGTAAAATCTCGGGGTTTAAAGAGTGGGGGTTTGGGAATTCTACCAATTTAACTACTAAACAATTTAACCTAAAAACTAAGTAAACTAATGAAAAGGGAAAAGCTATGGATTGATTGAGTGAGTTTTTATGATAATTAAAAATGTGTTTACTTAGATTTTCTTACTCCCTAGTTATCTCTTATTGGTCAGTTGAATTGTCACATTCTCATTCTAATTGGTGCGTTGTATTCCGTGTTAGTCATAGGGGGTGCCTAATTCCCTAGTCTATGAATCGTAACTCTCCTCTAGACTATCCGAGATCGCCAAGTACCGTAGTATCCCCCCCGAATACTCTATTATCCTTAATCTACAACTCACGCAATAAACACAACGATGGTCTAAGCGCACTCTCAATCTTTTTGCTATTTAGGACGTTCAAGCTCGCAACAATTAAAGAATAAGCCACTTTTTCCTTACTCTAGCGTCTACCAATGAAAACAAAAGACAACCTAACAATAATCAACAACTAGGTTTCATTGGATCTAAGCAAACACTAGATTAATTTAGCTACGCATGATAGATAAGCAAGAACATAAACAAACAATTGAACATAGAACAAACATGGTGATAAACTGGATAAACAACTTATCTTTAGGTGTAAAGAAGGGTTTAGAACCCTAAAATACTGCCCAAGACGGACTATTAACGCACTAGGGTTTGCTCTCCAAAATACTACACACAAAATACAGAAAATTCGAAGTCTATATATAGATTTACACTTGCGACGGCGTTGCCTTTTGGTGATGACGTCTTCTGGTCGCCGTCATTAAGGTTTCGTTAAGGACAAGTCATCGTTGTGACGACGTCATGTGAGAAAGTGTGACGCCGTCCGGCTTCATTATGGACGTCGTCTTGGAATGGACCTTGGTCGTCTGGTGAAAAAGTAAGGGCGACACCCTTCTGCATTTAGGCGTGACGCCGTCATGTGTTAGAACCAAAATATGACGTGAGCCATCGCTTGAGACTTTTTAGAAAACCTTGTGAGCGACGGCGTCACCCTTTGAGTTGGGGCGCCGTCAGGTGTGAAAATATGACGTGAGCCATCGCTTGAGACGTTTTCTTCATGCTTTCACTCCTTTTCATCCAAAAGTGGATTCCAGTAATTTGCTTCAAAAAGACCTAAAATATGAAAATGAACGATTTTAAGCAGTAACGGATATAAAATGTATCGATTTAGGGCTTAAATGACCCTCTAAAAATGTATGTTTTAAATCCTTATCAGATTTGTGTACTTATTTTTGGCGGGTGCTAAAAGGTATTATGTTAGAATTGACACTTGACACTTGTGTTTTAAAATGTTTAAGTTTCACTTTCGAAATATATATGTAATGAAATAATATTAATTACTCTCTTCGTCTTAAAATAATCGTCTATGACAAAAAACACACAACTTAAGAAAAATACCATTATTACAACTTTTTTTCTTACTTTTTGCATAATGACAGTTTTACCCTCAACTTATTAATTTATAACTTTTATAAAGTTTGTAAGAATAACCTCAAGTGAGGGTGATATGGTAAAATCGAACTAAATTCTCTATCTATTTAAAAGTGACAATTATTTTATGACAACCCGAAAAAGAAACGTGGACAATAAATTTGAGATGGAGGAGTAAATATATATATATAATAAAGAGTTAATTATATACTCTGTAAATAAAATAAATAGTTAATTATAAATTTCGCCCTTGTGGTTTATACTTTTTTCACCTTTCGTCCTTTAACATTAATAATTACCCAGCCCGTCCCTGTGGTTGTCCATTCCTAACATAACGGTCCATTGACCGTTAGCTCGTTAAATACTTCCGTTAGATAATTCATGTGTTGAACACGTGATGGGCATTTCAGTCATTCTACATATCTTCATTTTTAGCATTTATAATTTGTTCTTAAGTTTTTTTTCCGTATCATATCTATGAACTTAGTCTCCAGTTTCTCAAAAATCATAGTTAACTCAAAAAATAATAAAATGAAAAAAACTATAAATCTAGAATTAATTAGAGATGATAACATAAATATAATATTTTTAAATACTCAAAACTATTCACACGAAAAAATCATCCAAACCCACATCATGCTTAACCAAAATTTTCATATTGCCAATCATTCAAATAATCAATTCAAACTCATTTTGACTTGGATCTGAATTCTTTAACCCACCAAACCCTTATCAAATTCAATCGGGTGCATCACTTTGAAATAACACCTAGTAAGATTTGTTGCCATCGCAAAAAATTTAACTTTGAGATATCACTAACTGATTATAAATCATCCACAAATCACCAGTGCGACGTCGTAAGTAAATAGGATGATGGTTGTTAAGTGGATTTCGCCAACCCATGTTATACCTAATGTAAATAAAGTTGTACATGTTCAAATAAAAGCTTTAAAGCCATTAAATGAAGCTTTGAACGGTTTAATTGTGCTTAAGGAAAATGGTGATAAGGGTTTGAGTTTGAAGTTGTGCCATGAAGGACACAAGGGGTTTATACACGATAGATAACCATGTGTGCTTTTATGTTTGGATGTGAGTTTGGGGATCGATGGTTAATGGATGTGATTATGAGATTGATGGTCAAATTTGTTGTTTTCATTTTATTTTAGATCAAATATGAGGTTAAAGATGAATTGCTACGGGTTTTGTTATTATCAATCTTGAAATCAGTTTCAAGTTTGGAGACTTTTGTGTATGATTTTGATATGTTTTAAATTAAATACTTGGAGATTTATATCAATTTTACCAAAAAAAGGAAAAAATAAAAAGTAAATAAAGGTTTAAGATGATGTCGATATGAAAAACACTTGTTGAGCTTAGATGAAGATGTGTAATAAGACCAATACGCCCCTCAGGTGATTAGCACGTGGGCTATTTAACGATATATTTAACGAGATAACGGTCAAAGGACCAGTTCGTTAGAAATGGACAATCACATGGATGGGCGATGTAATTATTCTAAGTTAAAAGGTGAAAAGTGAAAACAATGTAAACTAGAGGGACGAAATTTTTAACTAACTATATAAATGGGAATACAACTTTACAGGTAGTACGGCTATTTGTCGTCTAGAAAAGACGGGAGCATTTAAAGCTTTAGCGAGTGCACGTGCGGTCATGTGGTCCCATGCCACTCAATTATTCAAGCTTCTATCATCAAACACTATTTCTTTCTTGTAAGACTTTTTTTTTTTTTTTTTTTTTTTTGAACTATATTCTTTCTTGTAAGAGCGCTAGTTACAGTCTCGTGCTAAAGGTGGTGCCGTGAAAAAAAGTTGTGTCATCTCAGCGTTTTTTCTCTATGGCACCAAAGCCCTCCTCCCTAACATAACACAAGTTTTTTGATGCCGTCGTTCATTTTTGTTGACTTCAATAAACTTTAAACATGCTACTCTACCATTTCAAATGTTCATATTACAAAAGCTTTGATAATACACGATTACAAATTTACAAGTATAACATTGTATATCTTTTTGGGCTTTTTGTTGGGCTTGAAATAAAAGTAGGGTTAAATAATTATATATTACTATGTTCTTTTATGTAGCAGCAAGCCACCATCTTTATTATCTTATCCTTCCAACACCATCATCTTCATCCTTTAGCCATACCTGCAAAACTAAAGAAAAGAAAAAAAAAAAGCACATCAGACAAGCATCACAAGCTCAAACACAAACAAAAAAGAAACGAACCCATCAAAAAAAAAATATATTGCTCGGCGTGAGCTGGTGGCCACGGCGCCAGCACCTACTAGCCCAGCACCGGTGTAGGTTCTCGCGCCATAAGGTGATGCCGAAGCCCATGGCTTGAGCCATGGCGCACCGTACCCTGCTCTCTAAGACTACTCCAACTTTCACAGTGCTTCACTTTTTCACATCAGGCATATCAATATTTTTCTCTTTTTTTTTTTTTTTATTATCTCACTTTTCACTCCTAACCATCAAACACCACTTTATCTTTCGAACACATTTTTTATTTATTAAAATATATACTTTATAAAAACATATCCCACTAAATACTTCACATACACTCACAAACTAAATACTTTCTCCGTCTCAAAATTATTGTCCCCTATTCACTTTTTTAGTATTTCTTCTTCAACTTTGACCATAGTTATTTTTATTTGTGTTATATAATACTTGATGAAAAATATATGAATGTATTGGGTTTTAAATGTATTTTCATTGGTATAACTTTCATCAAATATTATATAACACAAATAAATATATTAATAATTAAAGTTGAACAAGAAAGACTGAACAAAGTCAAAGTGAACAATAAAAATAAGACGAAAATAGTAATAAATAACAAAAATATTGAAAGGACTACTATGCACATTCTCCCAAAGGTGATGCTTTCAACTTTCCTTTAATGCCTTGTCAATGCCTAGCTCCATCTCTCCAATGCATCTTGATGCATGACTCTCTTTGTCAATCTTTCATTGAGCTCCCATTGAGGGTAGCCTAATAATAACCAGGGTCGTCTCATGAATTTCAGACGTTTTGTGCCGTAACTAAAAGTTGGCCTGACAAATACAGTCAATTTTGAATTTCGAAAGCCGTGGATCGTAGCTAAAATAGGCCCTATAAACACAAAAATAAAGATGTATGTAGAAAAATTTATTAATACTAAAATGCCACTATTAACATATAAAAAAAAGTTTTAATACAAACAGTAATTCATATAGGAGTATTAACAAAGGACACGGTCATTATTTAAGAAAATTTGAAAACGGATATCGTGGGTCATGCATGAACATATATATACATAAGAAATGGACTTAATAAATTGTGCCCTTCAAAATTATGGGGCCTTGGGCAATGGCCCAGCCTGCCCATGCTCTTAACCGGGCTTGATAATAAGTATAGAAAAACTCTATAAACTTGAAAACCCGAATCAAAATTTCTTAAAAGAGGTTGAAATAAACATTCTAAAGTTGAATCATAATTGTAAAAATCAGTTTTGGAATAGTATATGGTCAATCGACTAGGTTTAGTGCATGGACGGAACTAACAAATTTTACTAGAAGGGCAAAATTGTAACTTTTTTGTTTTAGCGGGCTAATTCACATTTCATTTAACATTCAGTACTAATAATGACTACAACTATAAAATGTAAAGGTTAAAATGTACTTATGGCTAAAAATTTGAGAAGAGACCACGACCCCTTTCGATCCACACTAAATTCCCTCCCTAGTTCAGTATGGTTCTTGAGAATTTCCGTTTTTCGTTATCTCATGTTTTAAATCAAACTAATCGATTGACACCAATTGTTCATGGAATTTAGGACTAATGCAATATCATAACTTAGCATATAATTTTATAAAATTGCAAAATACAAAGATGAACTTTATTTAGATTGATGCACTAATAATGCCGATTATCTTAATTTAAAACATAAAAAACATCTGGAGGTCAGTGACAAAACTATTACTAAATCATAAGTCTAACAATCATTGTTGTTAAAGAAGTGATTATACTAATTTATAAAATTAATGGCTGTCTTAGATTTTTTTTTTTGACTCAAAAGAAGATAAAACTTAAGAAAGGAGTAGGACAGGCCAATCACATGGTGCCCAACTTATGGACCCAAACACAGCATGGTCTTCTACCTGTAATGGCCTTTTTCTTTTTTATTTTATTGGTATTAAATCATCATATTATTATGACCATGATACTCATTGTCGTCATCATTACAATGTTAAATATGATCTTCATTGCTATTATGATCACTAAAAGTACAAGGGTATCTCATAGGATCTTCTTGACTATCATTCTAGTCGAATCATGTTTAACAACTTAATCATAAGATAAAGTTTTGAGAAAAGCACAACCAATCAATCATACACCACAGCAAGTAATTTGATCATGTTTTGTTTAAATAAAAAGTACATGATGAAGAAATTAAAAGCTAGCCAACTTTCATTAGCTTTAATACTCTACAAAATCTATGTAAACATTTTATTAGAAATCGGTTCCCTCAAACGTCACAAGTGATTTACACCATGGTTTCTCCATCTGCATATATTAACTGATTTTACGTGATTGCATCGATTATTTGGGGATTAATAGTCATTTTACTATTAAAAACATTTTTCTACTTACAGCATCTAGTTTGTTTTATTGGACTTTAGCCTTTAATTTCATGTGTCACCTAGACTGTAAATTATGTTCAAAAAAAAAACCTAGACTGTAATATTATTATTCAAGATGTCTAAGAAAAAGTAGACTAGTACTTCCCTTTTTCTTTTAAGTACTTGAATTTTGAAATAACATAATTATTCATGCATATAAGTACTACACAAATCAGCTGTATTGATTTTTCTTTTAAAGGTACTCATGATTCACCTATGTTCATTATATTGTTACCTTACACTGTTAAGCACAACATACAACTAATCTTAACAAAGTTCACAATAACATATAAATTCTCTTTATACAATTTGGTATCTTATTGGGCCTTAAATGTGGACGTGCAAAATTTACCGCAAAGGCCCAAACTAATTCGGACCAAATTATGGAAAACCTTGGATATGAAGATTGCTACTTTTTGGGGTGTTGATCGGTTCGGTCTTCGGGTTGTTTAGTTAGTTCGGTTCAGTTAATTCGGTTAAAAAAAAATTTGGGTCAACCCGAGAACCGAACTGAACCAAATTCAAATCGGTTTTCGGTTCGGTTTGGTTGAATTCCAATTCGGTTCGGTTCTTGGGTTGACCCGAATAACGCGAATTTCACTATTTAAAAAAAAAATTAATAAGTACATAGATATTTAGCAAAAAAATATATTTCAAGCATAAAAAGTGTTTTATTATATTATGATAACCTTTTAATAGTATTTATTTATATATAAATAAACATAAATATATATATATATATATATATATATATATATATATATATATATATATATATATATATATATATATACTAGTGGCAAAACCCGTCCGATGGACGGGTATGACTTGTGGTTTTTATTTTTAGGATTTAGTAGAACAAATATATACTAAAAAGTAATTAAAAATTAATGAAACAGTTAAGATCTATAATTGATGTTACCATAATTCATAAAAAGGCTAAAAGCATGTAAGTACTTTAATTTGTGGTTTTTAGTTTTAGAATTTAGTTGAATAAATAAGTCGACCATCCACTAAGGATGGTTTTAATGTGAACTTCATGTTACTATGTGTATGTCATGTTACTACTGAACATAAGTATCAAGTTTAATGTAAAGTGAAATTAATCTACTCTGGTTTGTGCTTATTTATGGCATCTTTATCTTTTCTATAAATATATTAAAAGTGCTTATTCAAACAACTTGAATATGAGCTTAAGATGAAAAAAGATACAAGATCTTGCACCCTAAATGTATTGGTCTTACACCTAAGCGTGATTAAGTTAAATACGTCAACACAAATGATAAAGACCGCCTGCATTACTAACATGTTTCAATTACAGTTGATCCAAGAACTCAATCTAACACCTGTAAATAAAGTTTCGAAATCACAGTATAAGCAATTGCCCAGTATCTACAACATTCATAACAAAGCATACCGATTACACGCATACTGGGTCATTTTGTTAATATCGCATCTGGGATCCTACACATCAAGCATAAGCATTCTTTTTCTTCACTTTTCGCTTAAGAAGCTTGTAAAAATCTTCATCTAAAAGAGATAACACCTGGTTTAAAAGAAACCTAACCGCACTCTCTTTAAAAATTTCATACCTTGGTTTAATCCGCTCCTCCAAACTGTACCCAAAATATTGAGGAAACTTCACCAGTTCGGATTTTGGATATTCCATAGTCAAAAAGTATTCCCATTTTGGTAACATATTATCTTCCACACTAAAAGTATAAATAGCTCCAAATCTAGAAGCCATTAGTGTGAAATCAGCAATATGGTATCCTTTTTGCAAGAAAAATTCAGTGACGGCCTTCAAACTTGTCTCGATGCTAAGACCAAAAGCTTGTGGACATCGAGACATAAGTACTGCAGGGTTTACTCCTATCGAATCAAAGTACTGAGCTATGGGTCGTAGCTTTTCCTCCACACTGTAACTTATAATGGATGGGTAGCGAGTTAGAACCTTCCCCACGTCTTGAGAAGAAAGCCCAAGTTCATAAAAATAATCGATAGTTGATTGCAACTTTGATCTGCTATAAGTCAGAAGAGCGGGGAATCGGTATATAACTTTAGCCCATTTCTTCTTGTCCCCCCCCCCCTAAGTCTTTTAGAAACGCCATTGACGGGATTAGATTTTCAGTAAGACTAATATCACTTAATTGAGGTCGTTTACTAATAATTACGGGGATATTTGACTTTGCTATACCGAGGTCGAGAAGGAACTCAACCACTGGTTTGATTTTTCCTTCCAAACTGTAGTAAGCAAAAGCAGGGAATTTACGAATTACTTCCTTAATAACATCACGCTCCATACCAAGTTCTTCAAGATAGACCACATGTGGAGGCAAATTAGGCTCACCAATATTACTTGCTCGTGAGGCGGTCAGTTTTTTTGTGTTGGTGGTGGGTTCAATGGAAGACACCTGTTTAGTCGAGTTTTCAATATCATTAGAAGATACACAAATATTGTTAAGAGTTTTCCTATTCTATAGTATCGAGTAATGCTCAACAGCAAAAGTTGCATAAAAATATTGTATATAAAATGTTAGAAGCTAATGGTAGTTCAAAACAAAGAACTTCAGCAAGTATATTTAAACAATATTAGCAGCATCTTTTGTAATATAATTAGCACAATGCTGAATCAGATTCTGATTTGAACAAAAAAAAACCAAAATTGTAATGAATAAAAGAGGCTTACCCACGGATGGCTGCAATCGCACTCGTGTTGCAACATTTAGTAAAACCTTTTAGCGCATCATGTACCTTAGACCCTATAACATAAATTTGTACTTATGAAGTAGGCTTAACGTGTAATATATGGCAAGTCTGTGTTTCCCTGTGGGAAATCATCTTTGTCGGTAGAGCTCCAGCGAAAAAAAGTTTTTTCTGTATGAAACAGTACATTGACAAAAAGCAAGCTTTGGTTCACGATTCGTACCTGTATAAATACTCCCAGCCACTAACATCATATTGACCTTCTCCTTTCCTCTTGGCCTCGCCTAGTGGCCTACCGCCACAACTTGAAATGTCACAGATATTCCTGAGCATCATGAGTTCATGACAGTCAAATATTGAACATGTGTCAAAGACGATGACTACATAAGAACATATTCATTTATGATCAGTTAGCAAGTATCTTTATGTGGTTTGCAAGTAGTTGCAGTAGCCAATAACCAACTTATTGCTGCTAATGGTTCTTACATGCTTGAGAAGCTTTATCAGCCAATAGCCAATTTAGACACACTTAAAGAATCAATTCCAAACACACCGTTACTGAAATAAGGAGCTTCATTCGAGCATTAAGAAATTCTCATATCAATGAAATAAGAGATTCTTTGAAACTGTTCGCTTTAGTTGCCCGTTGCGTAAAAAATGCATCTCTTTTGAATACGCAATCTTGACTTGCACAAATAAAATCATAATTCTAATTTTTTTTATAGAGTTTGGGTATTATGGGACTGTTTTTTTAATTGCTTTACCAAAAACTAACCATTTTGACCCATTACCCAACCTGCCAATTTTACCACCTTTAGTGAAAATGTAACTTACTGTTTTTTATCCATGTCCTCTTACTCCGAGGCTATCCAATTTGTAGCTTTAAGTACTTCATATGCAGCACACAGTGGATAGCTTATAAAACTTGCAGTTACCATGCATCACAACATTTTAGCGCATCATGTAAGTTAGACCCTATAACATAAATTTGGACTTACGTAGTTAGGTCCTGCATTTTCAATATCGCTTGAAGGTATTAGTTTTAAATTTAACTTGTGAATATCGTTAAGAAGTTATGGGTTAGTTTGTGAATTGTGATTAAAGGAGTTTTAAGCATTAAGAAAGAACACCAATAAATGTTCACCCGATAATATTCTACACAAATAAAGCAGTTATAAACACTAAAAAAGTGTTTATGTGCCAGGAATGGTGCAGAGTAAGAGGATTAGAATCTCAGCCAACTGGTCAAGTTCTTGGAGTGCAATAACTTGTTCTTTGAGTGAGGTAATTGCTTCAAGTCCTTGTTTATTAGTGGTAGTGGCTAATGCTCATTTGTTATAGGGTCTCGTTATTTGTAGCAAGAAACTGATAATCATGAATAAATAGAGCTGGCACTTTTGACCCATTAACATATCAGTCGATTAATTTTGGTTATCTTTTACCTCTATAGGCCAAATGGGCCAAATCAAACGTTCAATTAAATAGTCAACGGGTCAAGCAGTTCCAAAATCACTGAAAGTGTATTTTTAATGTCTACAACCCCCTAAACTGCATTATGTGAAAAAATATGTTATCATAATACACAAGTTAAGAGTTTGGATAAAAAATATTTCGGGTCACCTAGACCTGAACCATTTCAACCCATAAAAATTTACCTGATCTGCTGAACATAATGTGGTGTCACATGATCCGCATCAGGCACTGCCCCTGCTGTCCACCACGACGGCTACCTTGTTGTTGTTGCTTCTGGGCTCGCGTATAAACCTCCTACAAAGCCTCGCTCTGGCACTCGGTGTCCACCCTTTCGAGCTCATTGCAGCATTGTTGCATTCTTGCTGGTATTGTTGTCCTTGCCTGTTGAAGCTCATCAAAAGTGGTTTGTATGAATAACTTTGTTGTGCTTGCTGGATATAGCTGTTATAAATCATTAGAGCTTTGATTAGCAACTATAGTATAGGCTATCATTAAGCCAACATTATCTGGTCTAGGTGACACCAATTCATAATTATGGGTCCAAAGAACAGTTTTGAATGATCACAGCTCACAAGTAGCTGCAACTAAACTGGATTTCAAGTCTAATGGACGAAAAAAGTTGTTTTCTCTTATTATCTTTGTTTAGTCTAAAGATCCGATACAACATTTGTGACATTTAACATCCTAAAGACCTTTCGGCATTCAAAAGATATGTCAATGAAAATCCAGGAAGACGTAACAAAATACGTAAACAATACATGTTGACCTTGGTCGGATGAATCATTCGTTCCTACATGTTTATTTGCAACGTGGCATGATCCCATGTGGTGGTTTTCAGAAGGACGGGCATTTGAGAGTTCATAAACGTGACAGCTGCATAAGAGTGTGTGACCCAAAGTCATATACAAAAGAAAAGAGGTAAAAGGCACATGGAAAAAAAGGAGGCAAATATAACAAAATACAAAAAAAATTTGGTGCACCTTGGCTCTTCTCGACACTTGTCAACACACGTTTAACCAAACATCAAACGAATTAGATAAATTAAAGTATGAGGCTCATATATTAAATTGATTACAAATAAAAAAATGTTAAAAAAATTAACAAAAATCTAAAAAAGCTTACATTGCTTTTAAGTGATTGTTGTGTCTCGTCTGCTCAAGATCAGAAGAGCAGACCCCTCATCATGCATGCCAAATCTCAGGAAGCTTGTAGATTTCCCCCTCCATGCTGTATATCCCTTCCACAACAACAATGATTTTCTTCCCAGGTGTATGTGTTCTTGGTTGTCCATCAGCAATATTCTCTCTCAATACATTCTCCAAATGGGTAGGTGCTGCAAACAAAAGTATGGTCTTCAGAAAATGAAACATATACATAAATATACAAAGGTCTCAGAGAGCATTTTGAATTAAGCATCCTAATTTAAATGAATCAACATGTGCAAAACTTACTATTATGTTGAAATACTCTAATTGAAGCACCCGACCCTCAAGCACCATTCACAATAGAGTTATGGTATTGATAAAAGTGTGTTCTAATTGCATAATTTTATCCCATACAATGCCTAATAAAAAAGAACCTACAACTGAATCAAATCAGCAACTGACCTTTAGAAGAGAGTGTTATGAAGAATGTTGATGAATCAATGGTGTGCATCCGAGGAACCAGAAGACGTCTTATCAGAAACAGCATCATGCTCCTCATCATAGCCTTGGATTCATGCTGGAAGTTGATACCCTAAAAACCCACCTACACTGGAACTAAATCTAGTTATAGGAGACGGGTAATGGAGAGCTAGGCCTTGATGTTGATTAATCCCTACACCGGAGAAAATATTTTAGTCCACCCAGGCACAAACCTGAGGGGGTCCCCTATGAGACTGGCCAAACAACCTTGTAGAAACAGCGTAGTTTGTGCTAAACCAAACACAAACCCATTCGGAACACTGTCCCCACTTCAACCTATTCTCTTGAAATTTCACAAATCATAAAAAATGAACCAGCATTATTTTTTGTCACCTCTAACTTCATTTTCCAACCGAATAAGCTCAACCTTCACCAAGTCCTGTAGCAGATCCTTAAACTCGTCTAACTCTATGGTACAACCACTATCTTTAAATTTTACAGTGATTTACAGTATTTTCAAATTTTATAATAGTGATTTATTGTGTAATATTTTAAAACAAAAGAACAGCGGAGATAACTAATAAATACTCAAATTGTCTTAAACTTAAGCATTATCTTTAAGAAGATGATATATTTTTCTACAATCTTTGATGTTGCTCACTCATTTGAAAGTTTGTTAAAAGCTACATAACTGCTAAACCTATAGTAGCGTGGCTCTTAATATGTTTCATTTTTTTTTCACTTCTATTGTTGTACATTGGTGGAGTATATTCTAAGTTCATTTGTAACATTGTGTTGTTCAAGTTATAGATCTAGTGGATTGTTTTTGTTGTAGGTTATTTGGACTATACGACGCCATGTAATCAAAAGGGTCTGAGTTTACAACTCTGTGGCAAACCAATAACTTTTTCAAGCCTTAAAACACTTAGTCTGACAGAAGTATGCAAATCCTAATTCAAGCTATCTTATAGATCATTATACATGATTTATGCCTAATAAGTGTAACTTCATGTGGATCGTTCTACCCTTTTGCTTACAAACATGGAATTAAATATATAACCTCATGATTAGGTTATAGTTTTTTATAATGGTAAACACTTTGATCTTTTCAGCATTTACGCATTGTAATCCCATTATTTTTCCATCTAAATTCGTGTACAATATGAATTGTTGGCTGCTAGCAGTGGAAACATAATCTCACATAAAACATTTAACGACAATGGTGTTTCATACCTTTATTCTTCTATCCGCTTGTCCAACAAAAAGCCTTCCTTGCCAATAAAGCAAAGCAGCTACTACTAAATCACCATAAATAGTTCCAATTTATGTGACATCTACTCAAGACTCGTCACCTGATACCTTCTGCACCTCAACAAACCGTTACAATAATAAGAAAATCACCTCACTCATATTCACTGAAATACTTGTATGTACCTGTACAACAAAAGTCATGTTCCAACCACCACTAAATAACCATCGTCCTTCCATATAAACTGAGAAGAGTGAGCTGGGGGTGTGCGGATATTGGGCTAAAAGGCACATCGTTGTTCCATATCTGGAAATAGAAAACAATGTAACCGGTACTCTAGTTTTCATAAATAGAGGATAAAGTTAAAGCATGAATTTTTCCTATAGTTCCTAAATATTGTTTATAGATAATGAATTGGTGAGAGTTAAGATGTTAGAAACCTTTATGCATCCATTTTTATGACCTGCAACAATAGTGCAGGTATGAGCAGCAAGTGATAAAACAGAGCCACAGGTAGGGGCTTCTTCACCTAACACTGGTAATGTACTGTGATCACTTAGACACCATAAACAAATAGTTCCATCCCAGCTTCCACTGTAAAGAACCTCACTACAAACTGCCAATGTAGACACCACTGATTTATGACCACTCATAGTAGATGACGAACTATAATCCTGGAAAAAATAAAGTAACATCATAAATTCTAGTCTACATGACAATATTCCATTGCGTCCATCCCAATCTACACATTTCAACATTATATCTTGGTCCACTATGTATGCAGACATGAATACCCTGAAAAAAAAAGCGGCAATCATATTATAGTAAGTCTTACATGCATCGAATACACCTTTATTGTTTTATCCCCCAATGCCTGTATAAAAATATCCAGATCCAGATTGAGAAACAGCTAAACCATGAATACCACTGTAGCAGTGTAAAAAAAAAAAAAAAAAAAAAAAAAAAAAAAACACGTTTCCACAAAAACAAACACGGACCTAATTACCACTGTCATTAGGCTGCATAATCTTTAATCATTAAAATAAAAAAATCATGATCAGAGTCATGTTACAGACTAACACAATTCCACAACCTATACTCATTCAAACATAATATGTATATGGTACTGTTAACATTTGACATCTAAACAGAAATCTGCTATATATGCATCTTTAACAATCATAAGAACTCTAACATAATATGTATATGAAGCAAACAATTTCATACAATTTACATGAATAACTAAAAAACTAACCTGATGTGGAACCTTTTTGGATTTTGTTAGCTTTAGTCTTGCATCCTGTATATTATAAAACATAACGGAGTTCAATTACATGAATATAACTAACATTATTCAAAAACATTCATATAACATCAATATAACATAATAGTTTAAAAAAAAACCTGTTGATGGACTAACAACATTAGTACCAGCTACTTTAGGATTGTTATCTTGGTTTCCTTTTCTTATTTTCTTAGCTTGACTCTTGATTCCTGAATATTATAAAACATACTGAATTTTAATTACATGCATAAAACTAACAGATAACATAATAATTTAAAAAAAAACAAAACCTGTTGATATTTTCTTAGCTTGAGTCTTGATTCTTGAATATTATAAAACATAATGAAGTTTAATTACATGCATAAAATTAACATAAAACATAATAATTTAAAAAAAACAAAACCAGTTGATGACAATAGAAAAAACCTACCATTGTCTTGAACATTATTATCTTTGTTTCCTTTGGAAATCCTTGCACTTTGTCTAACCTGCCTTGATTTTTTTGGGACTCCATCCTTGTATCAGATATTTGTTAACAAAGTAAAAACAATATATGATATCTGATAAAAAAAATATGTTAAACTCAAACTCGACAAAAAATAAAAAGGATTCTTTACCTGTAAAACAAAAAAGTCGATATTCTTCACTTATTAAACTCAAAAGTCGATTATAGTTTTAGGGATAATTATGTTTAGGAATAAGATATTAGGGTGTATTTATACACACAAAAAAAATAGGTTCAAAATATATATGGTATATTTATCTTTTAAGTAATATATATCATAATTTATTTTAATTGTTATCTTCAAAAATACATACCTAAAATAAAAATTTCCATAATTTTTTTATAATCTCCTTATTTATATTGATTTGAAAGATATAAATCAAAAAACAATCTACTCTAGTGGTAAGTTGTTTACAAAACACATGAATGACCCAAGTTCAACTCCAACAAATGTCTTCTTTTTAATAAAAAAATTTTAAAATTCAAAAAAAAAAAAAAAAAAAAAAAAAAAAAAACGAAATTTACAATTTATTTAAAAAAAACGAAATTTACAATTTATTTAAAAAAAATTGTACATATATTAATTAAAATGCCACATGTCATTTAAAAAAATTAAAAAAAAATGCCACATAAATATAATGATGACATGGAAATATGACTTGGCATTATGGGATGCCAAGTGGCATTTTATGTGGCATGCCTCCTCTTATATATAATGTATAGATATATATATATATATATATATATATATATATATATATATATATATATATATATATATATATATATATATATATATATATATATATATATATATATATATATATATATATATATATATATATATATATATATATATATATATATATATATATATATATATATATATATGAATTCGGTTTTCGGTTCAAACTGCCAAACCCATATCCAACCCCGAGAACCGAATTAGTAGTTCGGTTCGGTTTTAGCAAATTCGGTTAGGTTATTAGTTCGGTTCGGTTATTTTTGGTTCGGTTCGGTTTCGGTTTTCAATTTATTCGGTTTTTTCGCTCACCCCTAGGTACTTTACTTTTATGGAGCGTGAAATTGAACTTATTGTCATGCTAAAACAATCTAGCGTGTAAGTAATGCGGAAGATCTCTGGATTATGCAAGTACAACACACAAACTTGAGCATCTTTGCTCTCCCTCCTAATTGCTCGCCGCCTCGTTAAAAGACAAAACACACATAGAGCTTTGATCCCCCTCCTAATTGTCGCTGAATTAAAACTGTGTCGATTTTTGTAACTCTCATTTGAGGGGTCCATTTTGATAATAAATGTGTATATATGTTCATTTAAAAATTCTTTCTTTTTTTAGCTAGTCTGATGTTTAACTTTTTTAGAAAACACTATTACCGAGTAGGCAAGTCACCAAGTGTAACAACTCGAAAATTTCATGTTAATATTTATTTAAAACATAAACATTTTATCTCAAAATTGTGTACAATTTTAAACTATAAATATAACCGTTAGATTATCCCGCACGCAACCAAAAAAAATGACTCTGAACATTTTAATCACATTATATTAAATTCTAGTTCACTTTTAATGATTATATGAAATTTTAAAAATTTAATTTAAAATGTTACCCAATAGACCATGTGTTTACAAGGCTAAACTCGCGTTTTAAACATTTTTACTTATACACGGACTTGACCTATACATGCACCGCATTTTCTAAGACATATAGATACTTTTACATTTTTAGAAAAATTCAAACTTATTTCCCTCCCCCTTTGACCATAACATCATCGCTTGATTATTTAACATTTCCGGTTTTAGACTTAACATACATTTAATACCAACCAATACTAGCCTAGGCCCAGTCTACCCATTATAAGCCTTTTAGGATCATTATAACCATATTTGATATATCACATTTCACTTTTTCTATTTTTACGTAAACTTAGTACGTTTTACGCTTTATGCGTATTTAACCTACGATTTTAGGTTTTAATAACGTTTACACACTCTGTTAAATTTATCACTCATTTAATATACTTTTGTAGTGTATATTGATAATTTTTAACATTTGCCACAAGTTTTATATTTTTACGATACCAGGTTTTAAGATTCGTGATTTAAATACTTAACGTTAGCAATTACAATGACCAAAACTCACTCCGTAAAACACTAGATAATATCAAAACTCACTTAGTCACCCCATATTTTAGTATGAACGAAATTTTAGTGATTCGCCAAGCCTTGGTGGCTTGGTGAGAAGTCCTGATGCATTAGGATGAATACATGTGTTTACTTACATGTTAAAACTTGGAAAATATCCTAAAAACTAACCTTCTCATTTATACTTCCATATTATGATAAGAAAACTCATTTCCTCTTTTTTTTCATCACCAAAAACCAGCCATCATCATAATCCATAGCAATTTCATCTTTGATCTCCAAGTTGTAAGTCATATATCATTGTTGAAGCTCTTGTCAAGCTCCACATGATCCTAGTTAAAAGTTTCTTCATTCCATGGTTGATTTGCAAGCTACACGTGGTGATTAGAAGAAGATTAAAAGTATTCTTTCAAGTAATCGTAAGTTGAAATTCAAGAGTTGCAAGGCTTGTGAAAGCTAGGGTGTTGTTGAAAGATTTAAGTTAGTAATCTTGTTCTTGTCCTAGTTTTCCTTTTAAAGGCCAAAAGTTGTAAGCAAATACTTGTGCACCTCATCATCCATTAATTTCATACTTGTTATATTATGCTATATATGTTAGTTATGTTGATCATGTTGTACATAATTCATAAAACAAGTAAACATGTATAGAAACTAGCTTATGATTTCATGTGAATGTTGAGTTTAGTAAACTAGTAGATCAAGTATGTTATGCTATATTTGTAACATATTGGATTTCACAAACACATCACATAACAATATATGGGTCGAATATGAGTAGGTTTTAGAGAGAGAAAGTGGAAGATGAGAGCCTTTCTAGAGAGAGAAAGTAAACAAAAGAAAGAAGGTTAGATTGAGTGCCCTCTACTTTGGGAGGTAGAGGGTATTTATAGTTACATACTACACGTCCTCCTTCGGACTGTGGATCAGGCATACAGTGAGTAAAGACTTGTCCTTCCTCCACGGTGTTGCTCTAAACTAAACTATGCTGATAACTAACTAATAAACAAGTAAATAACGATATGTCTACGAGCTAACTTATGCTATATTATATTTGGGGTGACCGACTCTTCACTATGGAATTTCTAATTCCTAACAATCTCCCCCTAAGGGAGGTCACCCCATGTTTTACATTTCGAATCCTAGCATTCTATTTAATCTTCAGTCTTGAGCTCGTAGACTTTAATTCTTCAACTTCCGCATCTTTGTGATTTAGCAGTGATACTTCAAAGTCCGCATAGTTTTGTACTTTCAGTTGAGGTCATTGAACTGGTCCACGTTTGGTGATTCATTAAGCCAGGTTAGAGATCATCAGCCACAGCAAATCTCTGGCTTATCCATTGTAGTATCGCCATTATGTGAAGTTGTGACTTTCGGACCGACATGCTCACATTTTGGATCATGATAACTTCTCATCAGAGTTGCAAAAGCTTTTGTTGATTCATAATATTTCCAGCAGCGTAGCAGAAGCATGGATTGAAAATATCAGAGCCAGTTGATGAAGATATGCACCTATCATGATTTCTTTAGAAGTGAATGTAATGTGTGAGCATGCGGCTATGGATTGACTCCTCAATTCAGATCAGCTGCAACCGTCGGGTGTTCTTGCATACAACAGTTAGCAATAAAGCGCACGAAAGTGTCTTTGATCACTTTCGTTGAATTGTGGTGCACGGCCCACGGTTCCACGTTGATCAGTACAAGTACTGCCTGTGATCAGGTATAATTCCGAAGAATCTCCTTGATAGGGTTTCGCAGCTGCTCTAGCTGTTCTCAAACCGGAACATCTCAAAGAAGACAATACGGAGTGAGTGAACCAGCTAATTGAGATTCGCTGATTGATGAAAAATTGATTTGAAAACAATCGCGTATTGCTTAGAAGAAAGAGTTTTGCAATACGACGAAGGTTTTATGAGAAAGATCAATTTTCAATCAGAAATAATTTTTGTATTTGAAAAAGAGTACACATTCGATGTGCTAGAGAAAAGAAGATTTGCACATCGAACGGTTTTTCCAAAAGTATTTGTCAATTCATTTACTGGACCAAGGTTGATTCAAGAATGAATCGCCCCATCGTTTCTATCCAGTTGTCACAAGCTTGATCTTTTGGAAAGATCTCACATGTCACCCACCAAGAGCTTGTTTGATGTTGGCTATAGAAGGATTTCCATCTTCATTGTGAATATTTTCACATATCACTCGGATGTTCTGGCAATACCACAAGGATAATGCGTAGGACTCTCAATATATACTTACTTTCCACATTGTGTGAAACAGCAAGTCTTCATTAATTTTGTGTCCTAATGAGATATTGTGGATGATCTCTTGGCTCTAGACTCAATTGTGCACATTTGGTTTCCTATGCCGAAAACTAGGGAGAGGGTCTCCTTCTTCAATATCAACAGTCTCTAATAGAAAATCGATAGATTATGTAGGATCCCCGTGAGAATAAAACAAGTCCTTTTAAGAGGAACTTGAGTATCTTGGGAAGATTAGTGCAGTGCGTCACTGGGTCCATGACGTCTTGTCTTCAATACTAGTGTTACCTTAGTAACCACCAGTAGCATATGAATTGAACCCGGTTTCTGCCCTAAGGTTGGAATAATGGAGGGATATTTCTTTTCACCCTTTTTACATTCAATTCTTTTTCATTCTTCAACCCCTTCAGTGCTTACCGAGACTTCATTACTAGAACCTTGTTGGGTTGTTCCAGTACTAGCTCTGTCTCAGTCGGCACTCTTCCCATATTCTCATTTTTCTCCTTTTTTTCATCATACCTAAGGACTCTACACTATCTAGTGGATTATCCCTGGGTAGATCCCTCCAGCTCTGGCGGGATCGTGGGAACAAATACCTAACCTAACCATCCTTATAACACCATGCATAAAGTAAATTGGTCGGTCTTTTGGTATTGTTCTTTACTTCTTGAAACCAATTGAAAAATCATTTGGATAATCAATGAAGGTACTTGTGATACGAGATCAAAGCATTTTGTACCTTAATAGTTTTGATCATTTAGAAATGCTCCCCCTCAACATGTGCATATGATCTTGAAATTGTTTAGCACATAGAGGCAAGAGTTCTTTGAAATATATTCTTGATCACAATTTCCGTTTTTGATTTTCTTGGTTCATTCTCCCCCTCAAAATGTGCGTTGGATATTTGAAAATCATTTTGAACATAGAGGCAAGAGGTTTTTGAAGTACTTTCACGATTGCATTGCCATACAGAAAACCATTAGAAAATCAATCAAGGTACTTTATGTTGAAACATATAAATCTTTGTACCTTGAAAGTTTATTTTCTTTTTGAAATGCTCCCCCTCAATATGTGCTTCGAGATTCGAAAGCGTTTAGCACATATGGGAGAGCAGTATGCACATTTGAATCAAAATGATCATCTTTTATCAGATTTCATATTAAATCACAAATTCTCCCCCGATCAAAAATATCAAACCCTTTGAGATTTTGGATCCCAAGTGATTTAATAAGGTTTAGAAAACATGGGAGAAAATGTGGCCTTCTTTAAATACTCTTCTGGTTTTTGGGTTCACTGCTCCTCCTCAATCATGTGCATCATGTATTTGAAATCGTTTGACACATGAAGGAAGGAGTGCTTTTGAAACAATCACCCTTTAAAACCGATTCGAGATTTAAATCACGATCTCTCCCCCGATCAAAAATTTCAAACCTTTTGAGATTTGTGATCTCAATTGATTTAAATCATTTAGAAAATTTTTGGGAAAGACGTGGCAAGATTTAATTTTGAAAAGTGACAAATATGGACCAGTTTTTTTTTTTTTTTAATGATTGTTAGTGTCAGGTATGATAGTTTTAAGATATCTTTTAGTAATATAAAACAATTTCACAATCAAACAAGAACAGAAAGAATTTCATTTTGAAAGATCTTTAGGTTTTAAAGAAAATCATACCATGACATAACATTAAATCTTTCGATCACCACTTATTTTGTACAAACGGACTTGATAGATGAAATATCGATTGAAAATATTTAAGATTGAAATCACCCTCCCCCTCAATCGAAGACCGTAGTCGATGATTGAGTGACTTATGTTTAAAATGAAGTCCAGTTGATTTCCAAAATTTGAGTTCAGTTTATTTTCAAAACAATATTTTTCCCATTTTCAAAATTGTTTTAAGAAATATGGTATCATCCACTACTTTTCCTGCACAAAGATACGTTATATGGTTAAGTTGCTTCTGTTATTGCTGTGAGGCTGGAAGAAAACCGTCTACTGATGCAGTGAGACCTCTGACGTTGCATTTGTCATGCCAACTCTCCATAGAGGTCAAATTAAGCTTCGTTTCTTCATTTGTTGACCCAAGAAATAGTTTCCCTTTCCTTTCGGCATCCAATCATCTTCATTGTGGGATCCGGATCGGGAACATTCTTTTATACCATGATATCTGCATACATTAGTGAACATACATACAAATATATGGTGGTCGACATCACCAAACAACAATCGACTAATAAAAGTCAATCCAACATATCAATCAGATCATGTAAATGCATGGGAATTATGTGTTTATCAAACTCTAATCATCTAATCCTAAAAATCATATCCTAGGCACCTAGTCCTTCAACGTAAGTTAACATGTTTTACATTTAAGTATATAGGATAATTAGATAAACTCGTTAGATGATATAGATTTGAAAACATTCTCCCACTCAATCAATGACTTATTTTCTGAAAAGTTTAAAAGCGCTGAAGTCATTGATTGAGTTTTCGATTTTATGAACATTCTGATTATGATTGTTTTTCAAGCAATTAATTTTCCACCAATTTTGTTAAAACAAATATTTTTCTGAAGAATTTTAGAAGGAAAAATATTTGAGTAGAAACAGCAGTCCTTCGACATACTTTCCTCAATTTGTTTTAGGATAAGTGCACGAAATTTTAGAAAATTGGTTTAGCGCAGCACTTTCCTTCCTTGAAGAGCGGGTTGCTATCGGAAATAATAGCAAGCCAAAGTTAAGCACGGGTTACAGTCTGAAATAACTGCAAGCCATATTTTGAAAAGAAATATTTACACCTCCTGCTCGAACTTCATCTAAAGTCCCGTGCCATTATTGAATAACATTTCTAAGACCGTAGATGTTATCGATACCAGAAGTAATGTCTTGAAAAACACTTTTTTTTTTTTTTTTTTTTTTTTTTTTTTTTTTTTTAATTTTCTGATTTTTATGGGTTTTTGTTGATTTTATATTTTTGTATTTTGCTTTTTGAAAAATATTTACAGATAGAGTAATAGTTTAAGAAGATGATGATACAAGTACCGAGATAAGGAAATCGATCAGCACTTTGTAGAAGATAGAAGTCATCATCTCTTAAACTTTCACCACCAAAGCATTCGAGGCTCTTGAATCGTCGCAAGAACTTGTTCCTTCTGAAAGTGAGACTTTGTTAGCTTCCCCCTAAACCGACAAACTAAGAAAAAAAGACCATTTCCCCAAGAAGTAGAAATGAAGAAGAACGGTCTCATTGAATGAAGCTCAGCACCCCGAAGAACATGAGAACACCGAAGTAACAAGTTGAAACATTGATCGTCTCAATGGTTATCAAATCCGGAATAACTTATTAAGTCCGATCACATGAACCTGTTATGCGTCCCCGATGTACACATTACTCTTCGAGATTGACCAGTTGTCTGTTCAGGGGAACAATACATCAACATCTTCATTTTACCAAGTGTATTCCAGTTATCTTCCATATAACCACTCAACCCATAATGTACACAATTACCCAGCAAGAGTAGAGATGATGACATCCAAGTAACATGTTGAGTCACTGATTATTTCTGCGGATGTAAGCTCCGGAATATCTGATTAAGCTCGATCATGTTTGATGTCAACTCCGGAATTTCTGATTAAGCTCGATCATGTGAACATGTTGTGTGTCCCTGATGTACACATATCTCTCCCTTGATGGTTGTGATCTCATCGAAATCATCATTACATTGTGTACATGAAGCAATAACCGGAACCACTTTATCATAAACCATATAGAAGATGTCGATAAGCAATATCATCTCACGTTCCAAATATTCTTCTAACATTTCTTCCAACTGAACACTGAAGTAACACATACCAAAGGTCTCCAGAGACCACTTCCCCCAAATAGTTGGAATAATACATCCTTCCCCCAAATAGTTGGAATAATATATCCTTCCCCCAAATAGTTGGAATAATACACCGGACGCCACGAGTCAAACATTGAGTTTCTCTGCGGTTACAACATTTGTCTTCCCGAAATATCAACAATCATAAAGTTCATCACATGTACTCGTTGAGCGTTTAGATGTATGTCTCCTTCCCCCTTGCTGGTTTTGAAACCTTAGAATCAGCAAAACATAAAATAACCATAAACTCGAAATCTTGTGAGAAGAACTCAAATATCCCAAATGAATCATGTGAGAATCAACTGCAACGGAAACTCTCCCTGACTATCTTTACCAACCCATATGTGGACAAATTGAAGTGACCAGTGATGAATCAAACCTGATATACCAAACTTGAGCCTGAAGTTGAATTCCCCACATTTGTATCTTAAGCTTGCACCTAATGATTGAAGAATGGTGTCGAGAATGTATGCTTCAAAATCTCAAAGTACTCACTACTCAAACAAAGTATGAGACAATAACACCTCTTGAGATTATCCACACCGTCATATGGGTGTGACACTGAGTAAAACAACGTAACTCCTAATAGTGATAGTTAACCAGGTCTTCAACCATCCACCCTGACTGCTGGTAACTAGATAAACCAAGTCTTCAACTCAAATTCTTAAGCTCGAGCAAGTTATCAAATAAGAACACGCCTTTGTTGAAAGTCAACTTCAATCTCAAATAAGTGATAAATGATTAACTCCGAAGTAATCAACTTGTGTAAAATGCCCAACATGTGAATAAATATACAATCGGATGTACATTGACCCACTGAATAAACCAGAACAAATGATTCCTCAACATCAATGCATTCTTCCTAAAGGTATACATGTAGATACTGATCTGGAAGATTCACCAATAATGTCTTTGAGCGGATGAGGTAGTCATTTTCCTTAATGTTCATGTGGTTGATTTATAGCGTGCACAAAGAGAGGAGCAGTAATCCGTGAAGATTTGGCAAAGGACTACCAAAGAGCGGATAATTATTCAATAGTGCAACTATAATATCATGATAGTCATTATCAACGCCTTGTGAAGTAACTGGAGATAAGGTTTCTTGAAAATTCCGAGAAGTACTTCTTAGATGGTGAACCAGTTGAGTCAGTAGGAACCGGAGCATAAGCTTCAGAAACTGGATGATCAACATTCATTGGAGGTTGGAAGTACTTATCAAACATATCTTGAAAAACAATGAATCCCAAATAGTAAATCCCAGTTGTCCTTAGTGAGTGAGGACATTAGGCGTTGGAGAGTCGTATGACCATAACTAAAACATCCATCAACATGTAGTATATTCCCTCTTCTCCCCCTCAAAAATTGCAAATGAAGTTTGCCATTTTTGATTGATCAAGTGAATAAGAATATATACCAATGAACGGAGATCCACTTGAGGATTGAATGAGCATGGAAAAACATGAAGCTTGTTGATGAAGAATGTCGATGAGAATGATCATAAAAATGAAGATTTCTCTTCTTCTGAAGATAAAGCGCACTTAGGCGTACACTTTTCCTTTCTTTGAGGAACGGGGCCTGAAGTGTTATCTACAGACGCCATAGTGTTGAAGAACGAGGCCTGAACTGATGTGAACAGACGTCATAGCCGATTAGAATATCAAGGTTGAGTTACTTGGACCCGTGAGTTATGAGTTATCAATCCATTTGTTATCCATACTTTAAGCCAGTCCATGTATTGAAGGATCGAAGTATCTGTAACTGAGTAAGGACTACCTGCACTAACATTACAAGCTTGATTGCATATATATCGGTTAGTGACATTAGTATCCAAACCCTTTGGGGTTTCACGGTCAACCTTGATTTTGCCATCAGTAAGCAGCTTTCCGGTAGGTATCCACCTAAGTCCAACATCCTTAAACATTCAACCAGACGGTATCCACTTATGGCAAGGTCTAGGATTGTTGATATTCTTGTGCAGAGTGGAAGACTTATCGTTATTCCTAGACTCCAAAGATTTAGCAGTTGGGATCCATCTAGGCAAAGTTTTAGGTTTGTTTTGCATCATAACATGTTGAACCTTAGCATGTTAGTAGCCTTAGTGGATTGTACCTTAGCATGTGAATGAGGAAAATGTTTCTTATTCGGAAAAGACTCAGAATTTCTAGTTTCATTTTCAACATGCTTAGCATTCTTCTTCATATAACTACTCTTAGATGCAAGCCAACCCCTAGTCTTATGAGTGTTCCTAGGTAATGGTTTACTACTACAAGCAGTGCCTTGAAATCTCGTAGACTTCATCACCCTAGGTCTTGCACCTAAAATTCCGTCTTTTCGAATATGTGCCTTTTTCCTAGCTTCTTCTAGATAATAGTTCTTCCACAAGTCATTCATATCATATGAATTCTGGGTTTTAATGCTTGCTTTTGACACTGTTTTTGAACTAATCCTAGAGGTGCTGGGAGTAGAAGTAGCTACTTCTTGAGGGTTAACGGAGCTAAAAGAATTATTCTTAGGTAACTCAGGTGAAGTGACTGGTTTTGACAAAACTTTTATCGCATCAACTTGGGAGGCAAGCCTTATTTTTAAAGATTTGTTCTTTCAGATATAAATGCAGTAAGCTGCCTAACAATGGAACGGTCTCTAGTGGGATGAGAAACTAGCTTCCCCAAGGTTGATGGTTTTGTAAACTTAGTGTTCACACCTTTCCCTACGGTTTTTCTAAGCTCATTCTTTAAGGCAACAATAGCGAAACTCTTTTCATGAAGTTGAGCGTTGAGTTCATCACTTTTTGCTATCAAAGAGTTTGTTTGTTCTATAGACTTAGTTCTAGCTTCTTTGACAGAGTCACTTAGTTCTATGTGATGCTTTCTCAAAGACTCATTTTCCTTTAGTAATTTAGCCAAATAAATTTCTAATTCATTATTTCTTGTTTTAATAGCATCGATGTCTTGTTTAGTCATGACTAAATTACTTTTCAAATTCAGGACAAAAATATGTTTCTTCAGATTGTAAATGGTTGACTCTTTGTCTTGAAGCTGAGCTTTCAAAGTGTTAATTTCAAAAAGTTCATGGAATTCAGGAAGTTTCGGATTTTTACATGGTTTGTTAAGTTGAAAACTTTCTTCTTTACTCTGTATCGCAATTTCAAGTGAAATGCAATGTTTTTCAAGATTTGAGAATTTGTTGGAAAGTACATCAAAAGCCTTTTTATCAACTATATATTTTGTTTTGAAACACTTAATCTCAGACTCAGCCTCAATTACAGTACATTTATCAAAGTCATGTTCAGCATCATGATCAGTTTGTTTAAGTACTTTAGTAGATGCACTATGTTGAACAGTAAAGGGTACCTCATTACATGACACCTGCTCAATTTCTAGTCTGATATCTGCATCCACATCATGTGTAACAAGAGTCACTTGACCGCTGGCTGTGTCAAGCTTATCTATCTCTGAGCCTCTGTATTCAGTGTCAACTGATCCATCATCTGGTGCTTTACCCGACTCAACACTACAATCTTTTGATTTTGCCCGACATTCATTCCCTTTTCTGATCTCTGCATCAACTTCTTGTGTGTTAGGAGTAACTGAACAGTCGTTTACATCATTATTTGTTGTCTCTAACATTCTGCATTCAGCAACACCTGATTCTTCAACTGATACATTACCCAACTTATCACAACTATCTCTCAACTGCACTAGACACTCATCCACTTTTTCATCTTTCTGAGTAACTTCCTCAATATACTTCTCCAAATCCATGAGATGGATAAGTATCTCTATGAACACACTAATTTCCATTCCAGTGTGTCTCTTGAAAGACATTTCAGTCATAGATGAATGACTGAAATTGGTTGTAGATCACTTGAAGTGCAACACTGGAACTATGCTTTTGAACTTTTTCTTGATCAAGTTGTTGTTCCAATTGTTCTAAGTTCAATAGTAATGTTCCCGTTAATGTGGATAAATCTTGACAGAAAAAGGAATTGCATGTTCATTCCATTCCTATCGGTGTGAGTAACATGAGGTGTGAGTGAAGTTGTTGATAAGGTTCAATGCTACTTTCCATTTGCATGGCATTCTGTAGTCTAAATTGGTGCAATTCTCTCTCTTCAGACTCTAAACACAAAGATCTCACATCCTCATTGATTGATCAATCATCTTTAACCGTTCAGTGTAGCATACATTATCATTGTTGTCCACAACATCATACAATTTAAGTACTTCCGAAATCACTGAATCAGGAGTGTAAGACATGATGTTGTTATGTACACGGGATTTTACAAGTCTATGATTTAAACCGAGAAATAGATTCTTTCGCGGGATTTTACAAAATCAAGAAGAAACCGTGATGCAATGACCAATAGAACGTGTTAAGATAACTGATGGACCCACACAATGATAGAGGATTATGTGTTAGGAGTGATTATTGTTTGAAGGATTAGCTGAAGTGTTATTTGGTTAATTGGTTTCGTGAATGCACGTTTTTACGGTGAAATTTAGGCCTAAAAACTTAAAAGCTCAATAACTTTGTCGTGAAACCTCACAATATTCAGTCTGTTCCGGTCGTTTTGACAGGTATTTCGCTGAAAACGGAGTTACGGATCAAAAGTTATGGCCGTTTGAAGTTTTGACGTAAAAAGTCAACTTTGGTCAAACCTCTTCTTTAGACAAATCGCTTCTTTAGACAAGTCGCTGGGTATACAAGTTGCTAAAGGGACAAGTCGCTAGAGAGATAAGTCGCTTGAGTGACACAAATCGCTATGAAGACAAATCGCTAGTGACAAGTCGCTAGACACACAAGTTGCTAGAGGGACAAGTCGCTAGTGACAAATCGCTAGACACAGAAGTTGCTAGAGTAACAAGTCGCTATATGGACAAGTCGCTAGGGACAAAACGCTACCCACAACAAAGACAAGTCGCTGAAGAACGTAGAGACAAGTCGCTACGAAGAAATCTATGCACAAGTCGCTTCCCACAACAAAGACAAGTCGCTGAAAACGTAGAGACAAGTCGCTACGAAGAAACTTAGTCCGAGACACAAGTCGCTAGATAGAAATATTCAAAAAACCACACTTTTCAATCCAAAAACTACCCAACCACACTGATTCAAGCCTTCCAAATCAAGACCTAAGCACTTATGATGATTTTAAACACAAAAGTACAATCAAAATCCAAACTTTAACACTAGAGATGATTCAAATGATGCAAATACTACTAAACTTTTTCAAACCCAAAAAACCATATAAAATCACTAGAAATCCAAGAACATGTAAGAGATGATCAAACCATGGCTCTTGATACCAATTGTAACATATTGAATTTCACAAACACATCACATAACTATATATGGGTCGAATATGAGTAGGTTTTAGAGAGAGAAAGTGGAAGATGAGAGCCTTTCTAGAGAGAGAAAGTAAACAAAAGAAAGAAGGTTAGATTGAGTGAAAGGTCCAACCCTCTACCTTGGGAGGTAGAGGGTATTTATAGTTACATACTACATGTCCTCCTTCGGACTGTGGATCAGGCATACAGTGGGTAAAGACCCGTCCTTCCTCCATGGTGTTGCTCTAAACTAAACTATGCTAATAACTAACTAATAAACAAGTAAATAATGATATGTCTACGAGCTAACTTATGCTAGATTATATTTGGGGTGACCGACTCTTCACTATGGAATTTCTAATTCCTAACAATATTATCACCAAAAATATAAACACAAGACCATAGATGATACTATGTAGTTGTAGAGAAACTAAATTTGGAATCATGCAAAATGGATTTGTGAATCAAAAGTTGTAACTAATTAAAGATTTCTAAAGAAAACTTGGTAAATTGCTAAAATGGTTATGTAACAAATTTAAATCAAGTTTTTGAGGCCCTTATGGTTCGATTCATCAAAAATATAATCACGAAAGTTGTCAGAAATGATGTTTTACATCTAGACACGCGAGATTTTAACCAGAAAATTCAAAATAAGGGTTGTTTCCTATCAAAAGTTAAGTGGACTATTTTTAACCCAAATTTGTTAAACCAAAGGTGAAATTTTGTGAAACATGTTTATTTTCAATTCAAGTAACTTGAAAAATTTCTAGTAAAAAGGTAACATACCACATTAAAATAAACTTTCCTAAGTTTATTTGACCATCAGAATAGTGGAATTCATAATTTACGAGATATATACCGGTTTTGGCACATTATTACAAGTTTTAAATCTTATAACTTAAGTTGAAACATTAAACTTGACTAAAAATGATTAACGAGGCATAAACCAACTAAGTTCACGAACTACTTAACTATTTTTAACACATATGACATATAATCAAATATACAAATATACGTTTAAACTATTAACGTAACATGTTAGTAGGGAATTTCATATGAGGAGTTTCATCTGGGTAAACATGTCGACGAGTTGTTGGATTTACGATTTAAAGTGTCCTAGCTCCTCGAACGTTTACTACATGACCTTTGAATTATGGTAGTCCGAACAGTGATACGATATTTAAACTAAACTAAACCGTTAAATGACATACACGATCACTATAACCAGCCATGTACAACATTATGATAAATATAGTGACTTATATAGACTTGTTTTATTTACCCATGGTTATTTCAAAACCTAAGACGCTATATCCTATTCTAGGTTACACGTAGAGATTTTCCCGGCTTATCCATCGATTTCATTATACCTTTGATATATTTAACTCACGGTGATTTTCATGGCCCTATTTTCTATCATTTAACTGTTTTATAAACTCTTTAGGGGAGATACATGCTACAATTTTTATAACAATCACAATTACTTTAAAACTATACTATATGTTACATAAATGTTTATTTATACTTGGAATTACATACTAGGAACTATGTGCTTGAAACTATGTTCTAGATCAATTGTTATTTATACTAGGAGTTATGTGCTACATCAATTATTATTGATACCTTGAGTTATGTGTTATATCTGCAAATGTAAGGTCCCTTTCTGGGCATCGCAAATGTAAGGTCCCCTTCTGGGCATCACATATGTAAGGTCCCTTTCTGGGCATCGCAAATGTAAGGTACCATTCTGGCCATCGCAAGTTTAAAGTCTCCTTGTGAGCAGCACAAAGTCTCCCTTGTTCGGATCAGCAATACAAAGTCTCCCTCATTCGGAGCAGCAATAAAAAGTCTCCCTCGTTGATGGAGCATCATTATTTATTTTAGGGGCTTATGCCGCATACATCATCGTACATATCGTGATATTATTGAAGTGCTCGTATATGTATATCTAGTTCACTATTGTTCTACACGCTTCAACGTACTTGATTTTTTTGTACTTATATTTATTAATACAAACCTATGAACTCACCAACCTTTGTGCTGAAACTTTTTAAGCATGTTTATCTCACGTCTGTAAGGTGATAGCTGGTGCATGAAACATAGAGTCGCACGTCATGTTTTGAAGGCTTATGGTTTTATCATTTACCATTCAATATGTTATAAAACACTTATGTAATATACTATGAAAATATCTTGTTTGTAACTTTGATATTATTAATCGAATGGTAATTTTTCAAAAATGTTTCATTTAGAGGTCATTTTCTATAACTTGTATTATGTGCTAATAAGTAATACCTCAGTGACACAATCTTCCGCTGCGATATTTTAGGGGTGTTACAACAAGTATATGATTATGTACCCTAATATGTACACTTAATGATCTACTTAATATTCATCAAAATTGTACCTTTTTTCACTTTGATAATTCAGGCAGAAACAACTTCGCAAATATCACACATGCATTGAACCAAGACCATCGTTTAAGACGTACACAATAAATATGACATGAACTTATAGTCATGCTCGCATAAGTAGATAAAGTATAAGCTTCACATAGAGATTGAATAAGCTTGCGCGTTTGCGTCCAGTAACATTTGAGGCTGAGGTCGCTTGAACCGAAGATGGCAAAGCAAAATAATACTTTATTTACTTGAAAGGGGATAACCAGTTAGATCTGTTTGTGCGAGAAGTGTTATTGTCTGAAAGGAAATCAACTTTAGAGGAAAGAGGTGTCTTTATCCAATGGTCTAAGTATTAGCTTAGTTATGTTTATGGACACAATTTGTTTACTTGACTACTAAGAGAATGCAATGCATGAATATTGTAGAAATATACTTATGGTATTTGATATTGTAAGAATCCGTGTTATAACTAACTAACTAATTTTAATTACAAAAATACTCAATTTTACAAACATACTTTATTAAATACCTTTATAAAAAAATGTTATAGTCACAAAACTAGCAAGATTTGACAGTTTGATACAAAATAGCTTCCAAAAATTTGAGCTAAGATGGCATATAGATAATATCTCAAGTTTCCATTCACACTGTTAATACAAATAAACCATAAAAACATTTATTTATATTTTACAATCTTCTAATGTTTTGTCGATAACAATCGTAAATCATTTTAACGAAATAAATAAAATACGTAAAAGCTTTGAGCCAATAGTTTACTAACACACTTTTACTAAACATGTAAAATCATCAAAACATGTTTAGTTGGATAAGTTATATAAAACCAAAACCATTTTTATAAAACACTTAAAAAGTAATTTTGTTTACTTATATTTTATAAAAATGTATATGTACTTAATATAACTTGTAATGGGTAAATGATGGGTAAAAACCAAAGTCCATAACCCATACCCATGGAGCATGATCCATAACCTATGATCCATTGCATGACATCATGCATGATATAATATTGGATATTATCCACGATCCATGACCCAAAGTCCATGACCCATGACCCAAGATCCATGACACATTGACTAGGTACAATGCATCTTGTTGGGTATCTATGATCAAAAGTCCATGACCCATGGTCCATAACCCATAACCCATAACCCATAACCCGTTTTGCAATCCAAAATCCGGACTAGTCTGACCCAGCTGTCGGATCCCTTGGATTGCACTGGCCGGATCCCGTAGGTGAGGGATCCGTCGGATCCGGGTTAACTGTAGGCAGTTTGCCTATAAATAATGAGCCATTTCTCTCTTGCTCACAACCCCCCTTTTAGACAAATCTTCTCTCTATGTTTTAACCTCTCTAACCTCAGATCTAAAGGATCATTCTATGTAGTTTTCTCTTTGTGTGATTATCTAGGTTCCTCTTAAAGGAAAGATCACAACCTCTTGAAGACGTGCAAGCTCAAAGGCATGAGCTGCTAAGCTTCATCATCATCAAGAACACTGAAGTGCATCTTGTTGATAGTTCTTCTATCCTTCCATTAGTGTGTCAAGTTGAAGGCATTGGTGTATAGTACCGAAGGTATACGTTTGATATGGGGCGTCGATGTATATTTGTGTAGTTTCGGTTAAAGGGTATTGATATCCTTTAAAGTATTGTAAAAAGGAGTTTGTCTCCTTTGGGTTTTAGTGTTGGGTAGTAGTTCCTCATTTCTAATGTAACTCTGTATCTAGCCTTGTACCGGATAAAGTGTAGGCAGCGTTGTGATAGGTTTGGTTTTACCTCGTGGAAGAACTCGGTGTCTAGCCTTGTACCGGATAAAGTTTAGGCGACGTTGTGAAGGCTTCTCCGCCATATTAAGGAACTTGTTTTGTGTAGTGCTTAGAAACTCTCGAGTTGGGTACTCGGGGAGTGGAGTAGGGCAAGGAAGGAGTCCTTGTAGCCGAACCACTATAAATACTTGTGTCGTGGTTTTGTGTTCCTTTACTCTTTATCTCTTTGCATTATTTATGTATTTGTCTATATATTAGTTTCCAACACACGATCTAAATGGATTGACGTAAGTCGATCTAAATAATTAAAAATAAAGTTTTAATCGGAAAAACTATTCAACCCCCCTTTTAGTTTTCCACAACTGGCATCAGAGCTTCGTTCCCAAGTTTGTTAGAGTATATTGTACTTTAAAAATTAATATGATCCGTGTATGTTTTAAAACTACAAAGAAGGAAATTTCTTAAAACAAAAACTATGTTTCAAGAATTTTTATATCGTTGGATGTTGTTAGATGTTATCATCTACTTTATCTTACATTTTATTTTGTTTCTATATTACAAAATACACTAATCTTACTTGTCATTTTGTTTAGTAAATCCCAAAATAAGCAGGCCATAAAAATTCTTCGGTAATAAGATAACTTTCCCCAAAAAGTTGTCCAAACCTATTAACTAGTGGATCTCAAAGAACCTAGAGTTGTCCATTGATAATTCTCTTCAAAAGGACACTCAAATTGCAATAGAGGTATGACTTTCATAAGACTTATCTCTAAGTGATATTAGTAATCATATGCGTGCTTGATCTATACATGTCACTAATTGCAAATTATTTGTTTATTTTTCTCATATAAATATCCAAATATATTTATATGATATACGTGGTATATACGTGGTGTTCCTAGAGAACTTCGTGCTTACGTGTCATTGTCTGTCTAAACCTAGGTGTGTCAATATGTGTTTTCTAAACCTAATCACTAAAAGTCTAATCTTCTAAACACAAATTTCAAAAACTCCTACTTCCCCATAAAAATCTCGAACGTCAAACCCCTTCTCCAACAAATCCCATTTTTCAAATCTTCCACTTTCAAGATTCTCACACACTCACAACTTCATCCCATTCATCATCTCATTTCGAGAAATCCAATCAAGGGAAGAACTTCGTCATCGTGGTCTACATAGCTCTCGTGATCATTGCCATCTCACTCATCGCCCTCGTTTACCCCATGATCACATTCTCGTATGGAGACATGTTTTTTGTTTTGTTAATCTATATTTGTATCATTTATCCGATCCTTCGTATTGCTTTAAGCATTGAAATGAAATATAAATGATGTCTTAGTTATCTCATTTCATTTTCGCGTAATATGCTTTCTTTTTATTTTTCTCTCTCACACGAGCACTCAAAATCTTGACGTATTTAAAACCATTAGTATTAGTTCAACAAATCACACTGGCTAAAACATATTTATTTTGTAACACATGAAACTATGAGTTATATAAATAGAACGTATGTCAAAAACCAAAACAAATATCTGTTACCTATGCAGGTCTCTCGAATCCCTGAATCTTAACTAGTCGGATCCCTTTTCAAAAGGAACCGGTGGAACCGGAAGAACAGATGACCGAATACTTGTGAAACTCATGCACTCTTCTCCTTTGCCTACACGACACCTTAATATCATCCTAAAATCATTTTATGAAAACTTGCTATAATAAGTAGTTTTACTAAGTGTTAAAAAGAGTGAATTAAAAATATAAGGTTATCATTGTTCATAAAATAAAACTAGATAATAAAAACGTTAGGAGATCATATCTTGTCACTTTGCTATAATCCAAACCTGTGATTAAAAATGCTTAAAAGTGTCACCAATAAAAAACATTCGTATTCTTAAAGCTTTACTATGTATTAACATACTTATGTAAACATTCGTCCCATGTCTATAGGTCTCAACATGTCTCATGAGTATGACTTCGATCATCAACTCATTTATGTCTACATTCCAAACATCTCTCTTGAACCAAACACCCCTGACAATCATGTTTGTGGGTTCAATAATCTTGAAACTCGTTTCTTTCATGAAGGATGTGTTGTTGACTCACCTCTAAACTTCCAAGAAGATATCAATACTTCATTCCACACCATAGGACTTGAGTGTCTTCTCACCATCAATGAGAAAATTTGTCTGTGGTTCGTTTTGGAATTCTTTCGTCAAGTTGAGCTCGTCCGTAACGAGGATCGTTCTCTATCACTATGGTTTTGGATCAAAAACCAAAATTTTGTTCTAACTCTTGAGCAATTTGCTCACATTCTCTGGATTCCAAATTATGGACAATGTGCTTTCACTGAAGATTAGTCCCTTGATTCTATCTTTAACTATCTTGAAGAAAACAGTCCATACTGTTCATACATACCCTCTCACACAGGAAATCACTCGTCTTCTGCGTGTCCTCAACGTTTCAAGTATACAAATCCAAACATAATTCACACACGTGAACTCCGGGATGAACTAAAACCTCTTGCAGTCATTCTACATGAGAATTTCTGGAGTCTTACAGGAAATCATGAGATACTTCTCGCATGTTGTGTTCACATGATCTACTGTCTCCTAACCCAACAACCATACAATCTTGCCTATTTCTCCACCTGGTGAATTTTAAACCTCCAAGGAAACAAGAACAAACTAATACCTTATAGGATGTTCCTGACACGCCTCTATCATCACTTCATGCACTATCATCCATAATTTCAAAGCCCTCAATATTCACTTGTGAATAAAATGATGGAACCTTTGAATGCATCCTTCATTACCTCCTTCTTCATTCCTAAATCATCGACCGCCCATGACCCACTTGGTGTAACACCCCAAAAATGATAGTCTGCAGCGGAAGTAAGTGTTACCGGGGTATTACTCGATTGGTACCACAACAATGTATAGAACAACAGTTTAACTTGAGAAATCGTATTTCGCAAAGATTTATGTTTACATTTTTCAAAATATATATTATAGAATGTAGGCCCATAAAAGAATTAAAGTGGTCCCCAAATTTACATGAGTCTTCTATGATCATGCCATGCCAATGCCTAAGCGCCTCCAAAGTTTAGCTAACGCCATCCTGAAAATACATGCTAAAAATGTCAACACAAAGGTTGGTGAGTTCACAGGTTTTTAAATACTTAAGTAGTTTCCAAAACAGGAAAATCAATTGGTTGCCAAAATTTCAAAGGGTCCATTCCGTATGCAGCGCGTTCATGGCATAAGGGTTCCACTACTTAATCCGATTCAGCCATATACATTGCCCCTACGTGCAACATGCTCTAACCTAGCATGAGAAGGTGATTCTATGCACTCCGGTTAGTAGAGTGAGGGGTTGGCTCTGCCCCTAAATAGCGCTATCCATAGATATCAACGGCTCGTCCCGTACAGTGGGAGGGAGTTAATAAGTAGTGTGGTAACAGGGGACTTTTTACAGTCGTACATATATAGGCGCCAAACATAAGCATACATACCAGTTTGCACAGTATAGCAGAGCATAGCTCAGTAGATTGAATCAGTTCAGTAAATCCATAATTTCATGAATGCACAACCAATTTAGTTTTAAGTAATCATAGCATGCTTTTCACCCCAAAAGAGTAAAACAGTAAAATGGGGCCGTGAAACTCACCTTAGTCCGAAGAAATACAAGAATCACAACTAACACGACTGGCATCGAGAAATGTACCACAAGGTAGTAAAGCACAACGATACAAGAAGAACGACACAACGGTACGCGATTGGCACAACCTGATAGTATATGGTTTATCTCAAAATATTACACGCGAATAGTAATTGATGTGTATGAGTTTTAAAAGATAATACGTTTTAGTTTTCGTGGAAATTTCGTATAAATGTTTGTAAAAAGTTTAGTATGATAGTTCGTGTGGTGGCATAAGGTCATAGACTCTAGGCAAACGTATGTTAACATATAAAGCATATAACACATACGTATTATATTTAATAGTACGATAACGGTCTAATGGGCAATCGCCCGATATCTTAAGTCCGTTATAATTATAATATATGTCTAAATAATGTCTATTCGATATAATTCTTAATCTAATATCAACAACCTTTGTCTAATGTCATAAGTCGTTATATCTAATACAAGTCTGATATATGTCAAATGTAGTCCAAATATAATAGTCTGTCAAGTACATGAATTGTCCAAATTAATATATCCATTTTGTATCTAGTATATCCAGTATGCTCAAGCCCGTCATATACGATATAAGTCTAATATGATTGTGTATATATAAACAAGTCCAAGTGTTTCAAGTCTCATTCGGTATTATATAATCCGTAAGTATTAATGTAGTTCACTAATAAAAATCAATCCCAAAGTTTTGCCCGAAACATACCAATGGTGACCAAGTCAAATCAAAATAAATTACGTCTGATAAGTAGTCCAAATGATATTAGTCCGAGTTTTCAAGTCTTAATCCGTATCGTCCAAGTACAATAAGTATTAGTATAGTCTAAGTCAAGTGTAATAAGTTTGTCCAATTATCCAATATGTTTAGTCCAAATGAGTACATCCCGTACCAAATTTATTGTCCAAAATATTAAGTCAAAACTTAACTAATAATTACGAGGTCAAAACAATTAAATTACGTTAGTTTGATGTTTAATAATCATAAGTATTATTACTAGTTAAATAAATAACTTAGTAAATAAAAATACTCTTATTTGTATTTTCCTTTGGACTCGGCCTGCTACTGAAACGACCCAAACATACCCATGTGAGCTCAAGGCCCATTCCTCTATCAAAATAAACACTCCTTTATGTGTCTAGCTATTAACTGAGAAACAAAACAATATACCCGTTTTGTGATTGTCCTAAAGCTGAAAACAACAATAAGCACACCTCTTGAGTGTGTGAGCCGAATCGAAATTAACAAACAAACATCCCCCTCGGCTGTCCAATTTGACCGAGACCAAACCATAACCAACTGCACCAAAATAGATCCCAAATACATCTTATTCCTGTGACTGAAATCAACTCTTCAATCACAAAAAGACCAACACTCCTGCTGTAGAAATAAGCAAACAAACGCACCCTAGTTGGGACTATTGATATAGTAGTAACCAAACGCCCCCATGGGATGTGGTGTGGGTCATTACAAACAAACCAGACGCACCCTTTGGTGCTCTCGGTGGTGGCTCGAAGTCCAGGTCATACGCACCCTTGGCGGCTGTGATGTGAGCCGCAACAACAGAATAACAACAACGACACCCTTTGTCGTGTACCAAGTCAAAGAAACACCACCCTATCTGGGTCGTGGTTGTCAGCTGAAACCAAAGCCAAAAACCACTACGCCATAAACCCAAATGAGCATATATAAGCTAAAAAAATTTAAAAGAAATGTACCCCGTCACCACAAGGCTCGAACTCGAGACCTTGTGGCTTGGCCTTTTGTCACCGAGAGCACCAAACACCCTCTTGGGTCGTTGCTGTGAACGGAAACCTTACACACCCTCTTGGGTGTTTCATTGACTCGACCCAAGACAAACAAACACCACCTTTGTGGCTTCTCCTTTCATCCGAATCAAACAAATACACCAAAAGCTAATAAGAAAATAATAAGTAAATCCAAACACAAACTCATGACTAAAAAAAAATTTAAACGATCCCTTTTTAACAAACTTACCACACGAAACTTTATATAAAGATTTAATCCAATCTTTTTGATTCCAGGAAAACTTATTTAAATAATTTTTTTTTATTTGATTTTTGATAGAAATGAAATAATAAAATAGGTATGTTGTTTTCAGTATACCATGGAAACATGGGAGATGGGAAGGCGACAAGATGGTGGCTGTGGTGATTATCCATCCAGAAATAAACCCAAAACAAACCTTTCTGTTTGTAGAGTAGATTGCATCTTATCGTCTGCTTTGGTGTATGAAGTATATTGCAACTAATCATCCTTCTTATTTGTAGATCAGTTTATGATTGAGAGATGGATGTGGAGGGATGGTGCGGCTGGGATGGTGATATACGATCCAAACAGACCCTTATCAAAACCTTTGATCGAACACACCCTTAGCTCTTCTTGATGGGGATAGTAGTGGTGTTAACAGGTGGTTGTGATGATGGCTCCGATTACTGGTGATGGTCGTATGCCATAGAGAGAGGAGAGAGGAGGGAGGCGGTGGGAGAGAGGATGAGGGAGATAACAAGATAGGATTTGGATTTTATTTTTTCTTTTTTTTTATATACATAAAAGTAGTGATAAGGCGGTTGTGTTATTATTATACCGTGTACCCGTGTCCCGTTGAGCTAAAGTGTAAACACGGTATCATGGTCTGATGTTTTTAATTAATAATATATAAGATACATTTTCATGATCGTTTATTATAAAAATGATATAAAGACGATACTATTTATTCCGAATAATGATTATTGAACTTAAACCGTTACTAATACGGAATCGGTACGCGTGCGGTCTTCACGTTTTTACGAAATAACTTCTCGTTAAATAGACAGAGGTGAACGAGAATGTTTAGAGATTAATAATTTAAATCAGAGTGAATTAATTATCTTGAGAAATTACCGGTTAACTACAGATTACAGTTATTGCGTTAACGTTACTAGAAAAGTCAAAAGTAAACTTCAAAGTCAAAGGCTAAAATAAACCTTATGAAAATTTACGTCACATTAGTTGGTTTTTCTTAATCAGATAAACTGATAAAGTTTTACCTAAAACAAATTGACGTAGTAGAAAATAGATAAATATTCTTTTATTAGGATATTCTATTAGTTTAAATACAAGGTGAAATTTACCGGTGGTTACAGTCTCACCCCCTTATGGGAACTTCGTCCCGAAGTTCAATGAGTGTTGTCAGCTGACGGTGTGTTTGAGTTCATTTTCACGTTCCAATGTGAATTCAGGAACCCTTCTCGAGTTCCATCGAACTTTGACCATAGAAATGCGACTTGTCTAAGTTGTTTAATTTCTCAGTAGGTTCTTCGATAGAGTTCAGACGTTCATCAATCTGGATCTTTTCCAGAGAAATAATGAGTGTCTCATAAGTATGACACTTCTTCTAATCGTATAACCGAATGACGTCATATACACTGGTAAATTCAGGTGGTAGCTCGAATTTGTAAGCTATCGATCCAATTCAAATGAAGATTTTGAAAAGTCTGATGTCCAGATGTCTGGGAAAAATGTGAGTGTTTATGATGAATTCTGATCTCGTGCTCCCAAGTGAAATCAGGAATTCTCTTAAGGTTTCATCAGTGTGCAAAAGTTCTGATTAACATCAGGCTTCAAATTGGTATATTCCAGGGGATAATATAAAATATAGATAATTGAAGGATTCGAACTTTAAAGTAATGTTTCAGGGCTATTTGAAGACACCACAGGCATAAATGTTATATCAGTGGTTAGAGGTTATTCTTACAAGGAGTTCTGGAGCTACAAGCTCAACAATTTCAAAGTCACGGAAAGAACGGTTGGTTTGGCTCATTAGTTTAAGTGGTTAATCAATATTTCTAATCATCAACTATGATGAAGAATGCAAAGTCAAACATGTTGCAGGCATACTTCTGAATGATGCTTTGTCATGGTATAATGTTGTTGCTCAATGTGTTAGTATTAAAAATATTCATAAGATTGCTCAGACTAAGTTGAAGAAGTTAAAATCAAGAAGTACTGCCCTCGAAAGAAATGAAAATGATTTTGGAACCTTAGTGTCAGAGATACTAATATCACGACTTATATCCGTTCTTTTCAAGAGTTGACAGTATTGTGAACTGTAAGTTATACAAGTATCTTTGTCTGATATGGATAGTTGGGTAAGATGTTCGTGATCTCGAAAGGATTATATTTTAATAAGGTAGGTTTTCAGACGTGATGTAATAAGACATTTTGGCAAAAGTCGACGTTTTGATGTTTCGTAGCATAAGAAAGTTTGATAAGGTTTGACCAGGAATTTCTTTATTCATAAGAACAAGTATCTCCAGAAAATGTCATTACAAGTTTTATCGTTGTCGCAATAAAACTCTTAAAGGAAAGTCCTTAAATGTGAAAGCGTCGCAGAAGAAAATGTAGTTAAGTATGTATGAATCCATAAGTTTTAGACGCCCAAGGTTAAGAGTTCAGTTGTTAAGGTTATGCTCGTCGATAGTTTATCCTAAAATGACTAGTGTGGTGTCACCGTCCCCTCGGATGTGGACTGTATAAAAATAAAGAGTCTTGACATGTTAAAAGTATCGGGAGAGAACCAGCATGAATGTAGAGAAAGTTGCTGAACTTCAGCTTTTGTGATAAAAACTTACTAAATAAGTTTTTTTTTTTTTTTTTTTTTTTTTTTTTTTTTTTTTTTTTTTTTTTTTTTTTTTAAATGAGCACATGGACTCGGTTTCAAGTTGAAGGTTTACATGTTTATTATATGAGTTTAAATGTTACTTCTTAAATTCAAATAATTCGAACACCTCAGCTTTTGTAGATAATGAATCAGTTTGTTCCTTAGCAATATCCCATTAAACGTTTATTGTCTATTGTTTCAGAACAAGGTGTTTGATTTACTTCAAATGTTTGGTTCAGTTACAAAAGGAGATATCGGTCATTCTTTAAAGTTTCTCAAAGGAGTAAATAGTTTATAAAGTAATTGCAGTATAGTTTATAAAACAGACTGGAAAACCATTTGTTGAGCAATGAGGAAGATATTTTATTATTTGCAATTTAGTGGTAAATCGTAGTTTGTGATTTAGTATCGAAGCAACAACTTGGTAAGGACTTATTTTTTATTTTTTTTTTAATTTTTTTTTAATAAATAGCTTATAGGATAATAGAAAACGATTTATTATTTATAGAATAATAGTGAAATCGTTATTAAATTTTGAAATGTTTTGATATGACAACAATTCAGGTTATAACATAACTCGTGAAATGATTCGTAAATAATTCATATAGTAGATAAGAAAACAATTAATTGTCCAATAGTAGAAATATTTGTAGTTCATTTCGTGATTCAGTTGCAAAGCTTGTTTATAAGGTCGTTGTAAACTTGTAGGGTAATCGTAACTTAGTTTACAAAATGTTAGCAAAAAGTGTTTCTTGTCTAATGAAATAGAAGCACAGTAGTGAATCGGTTTATTACAATATAGTGGTCCGCGAAGTAATTTGTACAAAAAGTTTGTAGGACGATTTGAGGAAGTCTCATTATTTATAAAATACCGGTAAGGTCGAAATTTTGATTCAGTGATGAAGTAGTACAACATTTGGCGGATTGGCCGCGAAATAGTTGACAAGATGACTGATTTCAGTTTGTGCATTAGAAAACGACACAGTCTACTGTTTTATAAGGGGAAGTAGTGAGCAAACTCTTGCTATTATCTAGGGATAAGTAGAGGATTAAGTATCTGTTCCCATAAATAGTAGCTCGAGTTACAAGTTAACTCATAGTATGTTTATAGGTTATTAAACGTTTAGTAGTTCGCTCGTTATTTTTGTTCAACGAAGGTTTCCCTTTGTAGACGTAGTGATGTGTCATTCCTAGAACGACAAGGGATGTAATCCGACTCATCAATGAGTACGAGTTTTGGGATAGAGGAGACACTATTATGGCAGTGAGTGACGAGGCAACCTCGATCTCAACGTCTGAGAAAATGATAATGGGACGGGATATAGATGACATGGTGTTGCAATGACTCAGTAATAGTGATTTAATATATCATAAGTAATATTTCTGTTGGGTATAAAGTCTATGTTGAAAGGAAAGGTTAGCAAGTTCAAGGTACAACTCCGGAGAAGAGATTTAATTACTACTAGCAATTAGTCGATTAGCTCAGTACTTAACAATGAAGAGTACAACGTTCAAGTTCAAAGTCATATTTTCAAAAGAATCCCGATTACAAGTCGAGATGTCAAGCTCCAAATATGAGTAAACGGCAATAGTTCCTGATGGGTACGATAGAGAATCGCATGTCGATTGAGTGTAAGGTACCTATCGATATGCTAACATCGATAGAACAACATCAACAGAGTATCATTGGTAAAACAACAACACGGTAAAATGATATGGATAAAACGGCATCAATAAAACAGCTTCAGTAGAACAAAATCGATAGGAATACATCAATAGAGCATAACGTACAACACCGATAGTGCGTGAAGCACTACATCAATAAAGCGTAAGGTATAACCTTAATTGAGCATTGTTGATGGAACAACGTCGATAGATCATTATCGATTCAGAAGATTAACAACATCGAGTGGATAACGTCGATTGAATAATATGGAATGAACGGCATCGATTCGGAAACATAAGTAACAATCGTTCCAAGGTAAGGCTTGGGGTAGGGGGTCCGTAACAAACCAATAATTAAGACAAAGCTAAAATAAAGTAGCAATTCCAAATCCGCAACGAGACCTAAAATGTCAATACTGAATAATCCAAAATCAAACATTGTCACGGTTAGTTCCAAAACACTCCAATAAGTTCAGTAAACTTATTACGATATCAAACGTGTTGAAATACGCAACTCGAATTAAATGATAACCAACCGGGTCTAACTCGACCCAACGTAAAGCACGATTAAACGTTTTCATTAATTCCGAAAGTTATTCATAGTCGTAACATAACTAAGCGGCGATGAAAGACGTTTCGTAAAAGTGGGAAAATATCACTATGAATAAGTATTGTGATGCCAGTGTGTTGTGTGTGTAGGGTTAAAATTTTATCATATCCATGCTCGTTTACACATACAAAATCTTTTCGTTCCCAAAACCAAAATAACCATCCCTAGCATTGCAAAGTTCGCCTCAGGGTTGGACATAGGTGATCAGTCTATGCCCTTCTCCCTGATGAATATAGGTGATCAATCTATATTCACATAAACTTTGGAATACTCGGCCCAGTTACACTAGCAATAAGTCCTTTACTTTTAGAAATTGTTACGAAAGAGTAAAACGAGCATTCCATTTATGTGAGGGATAAGACGTAGCGCTGTGGTACGTAAACATACGTATATGAAAGCAATTATAGTTTCATAGTGAGATTAAGTGGATAGTAATATAATACATATCTCATCAAGTATGACTTCAACAAGTCAAAATCGAGGCATCAGCTTGGCAGGCAGGCATGTATCGGTCATAGGGTTAAGTTTTCGTAAAAATAGTTATAGTCTAGGTTTCAAAAATACCCAGTTCTCTATAACCGAGGCTCTGATACCAATCTGTAACACCCCAAAAATGATAGTCTGCAGCGGAAGTAAGTGTTACCGGGGTATTACTTGATTGGTACCACAACACAATGTATAGAACAACAGTTTAACTTGAGAAATCATATTTCGCAAAGATTTATGTTTACATTTTTCAAAATATATATTATAGAATGTAGGCCCATAAAAGAATTAAAGTGGTCCCCAAATTTACATGAGTCTTCTATGATCATGCCATGCCAATGCCCAAGCGCCTCCAAAGTTTAGCTAATGCCATCCTGAAAATACATGCTAAAAATGTCAACACAAAGGTTGGTGAGTTCACAGGTTTTTAAATACTTAAGTAGTTTCCAAAACAGGAAAATCAATTGGTTGTCAAAATTTCAAAGGGTCCATTCCGTATGCAGCGCGTTCATGGCATAAGGGTTCCACTACTTAAGCCGATTCAGCCGTATACATTGCCCCTACGTGCAACATGCTCTACCTAGCATGAGAAGGTGATTCTATGCACTCCGGTTAGTAGAGTGAGGGGTTGGCTCTTCCCCTAAATAGCGCTATCCATAGATATCAACGGCTCGTCCCGTACAGTGGGAGGGAGTTAATAAGTAGTGTGGCAACAACAGAATAACAACAACGACACCCTTTGTCGTGTACCAAGTCAAAGAAACACCACCCTATCTGGGTCGTGGTTGTCAGCTGAAACCAAAGCCAAAAACCACTACGCCATAAACCCAAATGAGCATATATAAGCTAAAAAAATTTAAAAGAAATGTACCCCGTCACCACAAGGCTCGAACTCGAGACCTTGTGGCTTGGCCTTTTGTCACCGAGAGCAGCAAACACCCTCTTGGGTCGTTGCTGTGAACGGAAACCTTACACACCCTCTTGGGTGTTTCATTGACTCGACCCAAGACAAACAAACACCACCTTTGTGGCTTCTCCTTTCAGCCGAATCAAACAAATACACCAAAAGCTAATAAGAAAGTAATAAGTAAATACAAACACAAACTCATGACTAAAAAAAAATTTAAACGATCCCTTTTTAACAAACTTACCACACGAAACTTTATATAAAGATTTAATCCAATCTTTTTGATTCCACGAAAACTTATTTAAATAAAATTTTTTATTTTATTTTTGATAGAAAGGAAATAACAAAATAGGTATGTTGTTTTCAGTATACCATGGAAACATGGGAGATGGGAAGGCGACAAGATGGTGGCTGTGGTGATTATCCATCCAGAAATAAACCCAAAACAAACCTTTCGGTTTGTAGAGTAGATTGCATCCTATCGTCTGCTTTGGTGTATGAAGTATATTGCAACTAATCATCCTTCTTATTTGTAGATCAGTTTATGATTGAGATATGGAGGTGGAGGGATGGTGCGGCTGGGATGGTGATATACGATCCAAACAGACCCTTATCAAAACCTTTGATCGAACACACCCTTAGCTCTTCTTGATGGGGATAGTAGTGGTGTTAACAAGTGGTTGTGATGATGGCTCCGATTACTGGTGATGGTCGTATGCCATAAAGAGAGGAGAGAGGAGGGAGGCGGTGGGAGAGAGGATGAGGGAGATAACAAGATAGGATATGGATTTTATTTCTTCTTTTCTTTTTATATACATAAAAGTAGTGATAAGGCGGTTGTGTTATTATTATACCGTGTACCCGTGTCCCGTTGAGCTAAAGTGTAAACACGGTATCATGGTCTGATGTTTTTAATTAATAATATATAAGATACATTTTCGTGATCATTTTTATAAAAATGATATAAAGACGATACTATTTATTCCGAATAATGATTATTGAACTTAAACCGTTACTAATACGGAATCGGTACGCGTGCGGTCTTCACGTTTTTACGAAATAACTTCTCGTTAAATACACACAGGTGAACGAGAATGTTTAGAGATTAATAATTTAAATCAGAGTGAATTAATTATCTTGAGAAATTACCGGTTAACTACAGATTACAGTTATTGCGTTTACGTTACTAGAAAAGTCAAAAGTAAACTTTAAAGTCAAAGGCTAAAATAAACCTTATGAAAATTTACGTCACATTAGTTGGTTTTTCTTAATCAGATAAACTGATAAAGTTTTACCTAAAACAAATTGACGTAGTAGAAAATAGATAAATATTCTTTTATTAGGATATTCTATTAGTTTAAATACAAGGTGAAATTTACCGGTGGTTACACTTGGTGATCCATCAAATGAAAAAAACAAATGAAAGAAGGTATTTTATGAATAAAAGACTTCCTACCCCTTCTAGAATCATATTTTAGTTTTTCTTTGGTTCACCATTGTAACTTGATCATTTCTATGAAATAGTTGTTGGTTGATCGATTTGTGAATAATTGCTCAAAATCCTATGTGATGCTCATATGTTAACTTCTACATGCTATGTGTTGGATCGATGTACTCTAACCAAACTAACTTAAATAGCTTTTTAAGGTTTAATAACCTCGGATAAATCCTAAGTTATTAACAGAGAAACACTGAGCAAACTCTATTAAGTATGCGGAATTTACTTAACAAAGCTAAGAAGAATAACTTTAACTTTGAACGATTTTATTAATAACTCTAACTCTGCTTATTATGCAGATCTTTAACAACTCTAATAATATCGAACTTCTCTCTAAAACTCTAATAATGTCGCGTATTCTAAACTTGTGAATTCATACATCTAATGCCAATCTAGGGGTCCTTTTATAGGCTCAAGGATATCCCTAGTCGGTTTACAATTTGTATCCTTGTACGACAAGTAATCTAATAAAGAATATTCTATAATTACAAGACTTTCTATAAACGAATATAACAGTTCTTTTAGCCTTGCAGTACTTTGACTTCTTCAGCAGTACTTTGACTTCCTCTTTAGCAGTACTTTGACTCTTTGACTTTTTCCAGTACTTTGTCATTCTTCAGCACTTTCATATCCCAACAATCCTCCCCTAACTTGAATTCTACTAGATTGACTTCAAGTTCCTTTGTGAATTTATCTTTAACAGCTTTATCTTTAAGGAAAGATTATGGCATAATCTTTGGATTGTATATTTATAGTTTCTGTGCTTGTATCAGTATTATCAAAGTATCCTTAGAATTATTCTTTAATAGCAGCATCCAGCAAGCTCCATCTTTTCAGCAACACAGCAACAATTGACAATTTGTACATTAATTCAGTTTAAGTTGCAGTCTATTCTCATCACTTCCAGATGTGTTAACTTCTGTGAGAGGTGAATCATTGAAAATTTAATGGATTTGAGTTCTCTTTACCAAAGCCATTAACTCTAGAGTAGCCAAATGTTTTGGTGTGTAAGACCACGTACATTGATAACCATATGATTTTTAGCAAATCATCAGCTATCAACAGATTTGAGTTGTCTTTACCAAAAGCTGTACCCTTCTGGACTAGTTAGTTCTTTCAGCATGGTGAACTAATTACCATATAATGGTTTTTCCACAGCCTTTATCACAAGCCATTTTCTTGTGAGCTAGCCAACTCTTCACATTACTGATATGGTGAGTTGATGACCATACAACTTATTAGCAAGTTGTTAACTAAAAACTGATTTGAGATATCTTTACCAGAGCCGTTTGCTCATGGATTAGCCAATCCTTTTGTAACCATGGTGGATTGAGAACCTATTGATGTTACCATCTCAAAAACCATTTATTTTATTCAACCTTTGTTTCAAAATATTTGTTACTTAACAAAAGGTTTCTTTCAAAAATCACTTAACTGGTTAAAAACTGCAAGCAGTACTTTGATGAAAGTACTGTTTGATCAGCAATACTTTGAATAAAGTACTGATATTTCAAAAAGAATTTATTCAATTAAAATTCATACCAGTTATTCATCATCATCAACAATTGTAGTCCATCTGATAAACAACTTGATGACCGGACATGCTATTTCATTATCTTCTTCTACTTCCATTCCATGCTCCAGCATCCTCCTCATAAGTTTTGGTGTAAGAGGATATCTTCTATTAGCTAACATATGAATCATAATTCCATCTTCTAGCTCTAGAACATGTACTCCAGATTCTTCAAAGAATCTCCAGCTAACAATCTCCCAATTCTCTTGATTCTTCCAAATTTCAGCAGTGCTTTGTTCTTCAGTTTCCCATAAGGTTGTGATATCTCCAAGCAACACTAAACCAACTCCTTCTGATGGATTTTGTTCAAATTAATTTCGCACCACATGATATAAATAAAATACATCCACTCTATCTATAATGTGCAATAAATCCCATAGCCTGTTGAACACTCTGAAGCTTTCATCCTCTTTATGAAACATCAGATAACTTCCATCTTTTGAGTCTACAACTTCAAAAGCAATAATTTGAGATTTGTTCATCTTCATCTCAGCATCATCTTTAGAATACTCAAAATCCACTACTCTTAAGTAATTCTTTAGTTCATCAGTAGTATCAGATCGTAACTCAACTTTCTCTTTCTTTGATGACTGAATATCTTCAACTTCAGTTTTTCTTTTTCTTTTTCTATCTTTTTCTTTCCAAGCAGCATCATCTTTATAATCTTTGATGCTTTCAACATTTTTCTTATAAGCTTCCCTAACAGCATCATACAATTCTTTCATCTCATGATATTTAAACCTCTGCAATCCTTTATACCCTTGACTTTTTAAATAAGCCATCATTGCATTTCTGTCTTTAACTCGATTTGGTCTTCTTGGTAGAAATCTAACAGGAATAGGTGACTCTAATGGTTCATCAGCTTCAACATTCAATTCCTCCTGCAATTTCTTAGCCGCTTCTCTATTCTGAGCTTCTTCAGCTTCCTTGGCTTCTCTATCTTTAGCATTTAATTCCTCTTGAAACTTTTTATCTGCTTCCTCATTCATAGCAACTTTAGCAGCTCTTATCTGTGCTAAAGTATGATTCTTTTTCTTCTTTGTTTCTACCAATATACCTTTTCCTTTATCCTTAGGATCAATATCAGGTTGAGAAACTCTTGGTTGTTCCTCTTCTTGCACTCCTGGAATAGTTACACCTCTTGGTTTTGATAAATCTTGCAAAATCTCAGTAATTGTATCATCATCACTTGCAGTGTGTATTCTTTGAGGTGTATCAGCTTCCTCTAGTATGACAGTTGTTGAAGGACCAACTTCTTCTTCTAACATAGTAGTTGAAGGACCAACTTCTTCTTCTAACACTGTAGTTGAAGGACCAGCTTCTTCTTCAAAATATAACAACCTTGGAGTTATCAATCCTTGTCTGTAAGTTTCAACAAAAGTAGTACTTTGATCATCAGTACCTTGATCATCAGTACTTTGAACTTGAATATCAATTACTTGCTCCTCAGTTCCTTGAACTTCATTCCTTTCTTGTTCTTCAGTACCTTCAGGTTCATTCTCCTTAACAACATCTTCTTTAAAATTCTTTTCTTCTAAATTCCTCCCCAATTGGACAAAAGACTGTTTTTGAACCTTTTGGCATTTGGTCTTCCTAGACTGCCTTTGCTCCTTCTTTTTAGATTTGACCCATATACGATGATGTTGAACCAATGGCCAGACAAAATTCTTGAGTCGTCTAAAATTGAGCATCAACTTCTTAATCTGTTTAGCTTGAGTAGCAGTAGTCTTCTTTAACTTGACTAACTCCCTTGTCAAATCATAATTATCCAATGTCAAACCTTCAGGGGGTATAGTATGTGAATCATCTCCTTGAATGGGTGAATGTTCCTCTGGTTGAGAAGAAGGAACAGATCATTGTGGAGATGGAGAAGGTGAAACTGCAACATCTTCTTGAACTTCAGTACTTGGGGAAGCAGTACCTTGAGATGCAATACCTTCTTGAGAAGCAGCACTTTGAGAAGCAGTACTTGTAGATGCAGTACTTGCAGATGCAGTACCTTCACTATCTTCATCTTCTGCAGCATCAGCTCTGACAGCTTGAACAACTTCCATCATAGAAGTAGTTAAGGGAGTGTCCCTTCCAGTGAATAAATCACTCTTCCTAGGCAAGAAAGTGAATATCTTGGCTTGTTGTACCACAACAGGTAAAAGACTTGTAGGTTTAGGTATATCTGAAAGTTGTTTATTGAGGAATACTTGAACAAACCTTGGATACATCAACCATTTTGACCCATGAGTAATGTGTGAAAGCATTCCATCTAGAATTAGCCTTGAAAAATTGAAAACACTATCTATAGCCAATCCCACCATAGCAGATGCTATGTTAGATCCAAATTGCTGCCATGAAGTACTTTTAGCACTAATACAATGAAGCAACACATGCACTAAAAATTTCCATTGAGGACAAAATAGTTGTTTCCTGAATGTTTGTTCTGTTAAAGACCCTTCATAACCAATGTGTCCAAAAGTATCCCAAATAAGTTGCTTATCAAAAAGAAAAACCCCATCTTCATCATTAAACAATAAATATTCTCGAATAAAGGTTTCAGTAACCATGATAGTTCTTCCAGCAACCATAGCATGAATATACTCTTCATCATTCTCCATATGAACCCTAGCAGTTTCCCAAAATTGTTGAATCCAGAGCTCAATAACATCTGGTTCTACTAATAGCGCATAACTAATTGGCGATCCAGTAAGAAAATCAATGATGTCATGAAAGAGCACATTAGCTTCAGTCTTGTCTAAATTAGCCACCATATTGTGCTTTGAAACTGTATTACGATTCGCCATTGATGATTATGTTATCACAAGAAGAGATACGACGAATAATATAGGTGAAAGTGAGAGAAATATGGAAAAGATTCTAAAGTATGAATATGAGAGGGAAAATCGGAGAGTAGTTATTTATAGGTGAGATTTAAAAAATCACAGCCCTTAATAACAAAGTTACCGTTAGTAATAATTACCCCTCAATATTACCGTTGGAATAATACTTTTAATAAGACAAACAGTACTTCCACGTATGCAGTACTTTCTCAAGCAGTACCTTCCAAGCAGTACTTTCATAAAAGCAAAAAGCAGTACTTTTCCATTTTCTTCCTTACAATAGCATAGACACGAACATCCTCCCCTCAAATAATGCATAGGACTATATGTACATTAAATAGTCCTCCCCTTAAATGTAGCTCAGTAGTTGATCATGCCAATACTCACCACCAAGTGAGTAAATCTAGAAACATCAAATCCTTTGGTGAGTAAATCAGCTACATTATCATATGTATGCACCTTGACAACATTAATGAGCCTATGCTCATAACAATCTCTGATGAAGTGGTGCCTAATCTGAATATGCTTGGTCTTGGAATGATAAACAGGATTCTTCACAATGCAAATGGTACTCTCATTGTCAATATTGATGGAATTATTTTTGAAATTAAACCCATAATCCAAGAGTTGATTCTGCATCCACAAAACTTGTCCATAACAGCTTGCAGCAGCCACATATTCAGCTTCAGTAGAGGATGTTGCTGCAATTGTTTGCTTTTTACACTGCCATGAAACTAACGATCCAAAGTAGGATCATCCAAAGTACTGGTAACTGGTGCAGCAGTACTTTGTTCAAAAGTACTGTCCAAAGTACTGTGAGAGTACTCTGCAGTTTTGTTCTTTTTCTTTGCCTCTTCATAAGCTCTTCTTTGATCATCAGTGTAAGAATGTGCTAAAACATCTTGAAGAAGCATCTGATTAAGTTCTTCTTGAATAGATTGATCCTCAGCAGACAATGAGGATTTTAGTTCATCAGTACTTTTCGCTGGTGCATCAGTACTTTGCTTTGGTGAAACAGGGAGAGGTTCTTCATCAGGAACAACATCAGATTTAAGATGAACTCCATGAACAACATACTGTAAATCTTCTCCATTTTGCACAGGTTGATTTTCTTCTCTAACAGGTACATAGTTCATAGAAGGAGTTAAGACTTCAAGATCAAACATCCAATCAGGACCTTTACCTTTCTCATTGGCTTGATCTTCTAAAAACTCAACATGAAGACAATCTTGAACCTTCTTAGTGACTCTGTTGTACACTCTAAATCCCTTACTGTTGGTACAATAACCCAATAAATAACCTTCTTCTGACTTGCCATCAAACTTACCCAGATGATCAATTGTATTCAAAATAGTAAGAGGGCATCCAAAAAGCTTCATAAATCGAATGTTGGGTTTGTTGCCCATCAGCAACTCATAGGGTGTCTTCATTTGTGGTTTGGTGACTGATACTATGTTAAGTACATAGCAAGCAGTACTTACAGCTTCAGCCCAGAATTGAATAGGTAGTTGTGAATCTGCTAACATTGTTCTGGCTGCTTCAATCAAAGTCCTATTCTTCCTTTCTGCAACACCATTCTGCTTTGGTGTTCTTGCAATACTGAATTCCCTCTTGATTCCTTTGTTTGCACAAAATTCATCTATAAGCTTGTTCTTGAATTCAATGCCATTGTCACATCTAATACCTCTAACCTTGAGTCTCAATTGGTTTTCAAGTGCTATTATTAAAGTTTGAATAGCATCAAAAGTATCATCTTTAAATCCCAAGAAAAATACCCAATTGAATCTACTGTAATCATCTGTTACAACTAAGCAGTACTTTTTCTTGTTTAAACTTGCCACAGAAACAGGTCCAAACAAATCCATATGTAACAGCTCCAAAGGTTCTCTAATAGTCCTCTCCTCAAGCTTCTTGCATGAAGCTTTGTGTTGTTTACCCTTCTTGCACGCCAAACAGGAGTGATCATTCTTGTAAGTCTTTGAAGGTAAACCTCTAACTAAATTCCCTTTGACCAGTTTGTTGATATTCTTGAAATTTACATGGCCCAATCTTCTATGCCACTGATGTGCTTCTTCAGATGTTGCTTTTGCCACCAAACATGTGGCTCTTCCATAAGAATGAAAACTCTTCATATCTAGACTATACACATCATTGGTTCTTGGTACTATAAGCACTACCAAGTTATCATCAACAGGCTTGAATTCAGGAGAGAGGATGAGACATTCTGTGTCAGTGAATAACACAGGATGCTGTTTATCACATATTTGAGAGACTGATAATAAGTTGAACTTGAGCTCCTTCACATATCTAACATTCTCAAAATCTATACGTCCTGCTTTGATAGTTCCTTTGCCAGTAATTCTTCCTCCATTGGGATCATTCCCAAATGCAACTCTTCCTCCACTAATAGATCTAAAATCAGACAGAATCTCTTTGTCTCCTGTCATTCTTCCAGAGCAACCACTATCCACAATCAGATGATCTTTAAGCTCCTCTTCTAGGTTGCCCTGCACAAAGATAAAAGAGTTAGTGATTTTTAGGAACCCAAGCCATTACTGACTTGTTTTCCCCTTGTGGAGTTACAAACTCAAATTCTTTGAGTATGTAATTTCCACTGTTTTTCAAAACATGATCCAGAATTATCTTTTGATTTTTAGCATGTGGATTTTCAAAACTTTCTGGATTTTCAATACAACTCTCTTTTACAAGTTCATTCTCTTTTTCTTGTATCACAAAAACATCTGATTCATTTTTTGTTGAAAGTACTGTTTGTCCCTCAGCAGTACTTTATCTCTTAACCCATTCGGTTTTAACACTTGGTTCCTGTGATCTAGATCCCCTATGTGAATTGTAATACCTTCTAGGTTGATAGTAATGAGATCTCCTAGGATACCTGTAAGAAGTGTTAGCAGTACCTTGTTTTGTGGGAGCAGTACTTTGAGAAAGTATTGCGTGTGAAGGTACTGGTGATCTAAAAAAAGGTCTTCTCTGGTGAGGGTACCTATGATCTGGTGAGAAATTTCTGTGATTGACCCTATTTGAATTATTCGAGACTGGTTTGCTTTGGTTTCTCGAGGTTTATGGTTGGCAGACCTGTTCTTTGGAAATTTTCTAAGGTATTCTGAGTGATGTTCACAATCCTTGATTAAATGAGTAGGACTAAAACACACAAAACAAAGTTTTTGACCCATACTCCCAAAGTGAATTCTTCTATGTCTATGACCAAAAATATTATTCTTTCTCGGTGAATGATTAAACTTGTTTTGACCAAAATTATCCCAAAAAGGTTTAGCAGTACTGTTTTGAAAAGGTTTTCCTAAAGGTACTGCTTGTGGAGCAGTACTTTGAGTTGAAGGTACTGCTTGACTTTGAACATTGTTTTCAACAGTTTCTTTTGGGGTTTCAGACCTAGATTGACCAACTAGATTTTTCCTAAACTCTAGACTGTCTACTCCAAAACGAGAAACATCAGGCCTAGGGGGTTGATGAATTCCAGTGGGATGGGGAACTGCATGATAACCTTTGTATTTCTTATACTCAGGAGGTGTTTCACTAATTGAATCCTCATTACTAGATGTGTCTACATAATTAATGAGTTCATCATCACTAGTGATTATATCCTCAAAATCACCTTCATCCTGATCACTAGGTGGATTTTCTTCTATTTTACTAAAGTCCGTACCAAAACCTAGACCAGTTTTAATGTAAGCTCTTCTCTGTTTTTCAACATAAGCGACATGAGAAAGACCTGTTTGTCCCCAAGCATTAAACTTTTCTAGCAATTCATCTCTCTCCTTGGTTAATTTCTCAATTTCATCAATTTTACAATTTAATTTCCATTCACTTAGTTTTAACTGGTAATCCTGTTGTTCATATTTTTCAGCACAAGCCATTTCATTATTTTCATGTGTTAATATTTTGGCTTCCATTGATTCTAAGGTTATTTGATAACCAGCTACCTTAGACCTAGCCTTTATACAGTTATCTCTTTCGTAAACATAAGCATTAAGTACTTTTTGATAAAAATCATGACACTTAGAACATACCTCAGAGATAGGAGTTGATGCAGCTTCAGTTGACATCTTTAGGTTTTGTTTTAGTAGGGTTTTAGGGTTTCTTCCTAGTCAGAGTTTCCACACAAGCTCTGATACCACTTGTTGAATCAATCTACTCTAACCAAACTAACTTAAATAGCTTGTTAAGTTTTAATAACCTCAGATAAATCCTAAGTTATTAACAGAGAAACACTAAGCAAACTCTATTAAGTATGCGGAATTTACTTAACAAAGCTACGAAGAATATCTTTAACTTTGAACGATTTTATTAATAACTCTAACTCTGCTTATTATGCAGATCTTTAACAACTCTAATAATATCGAACTTCTCTCTAAAACTCTAATAATGTCGCGTATTCTAAACTTGTGAATTCATACATCTAATGCCAATCTAAGGGTCCTTTTATAGGCTCAAGGATATCCCTAGTCGGTTTACAATTTGTATCCTTGTACGACAAGTAATCTAATAAAGAATATTCTAGAATTACAAGACTTTCTATAAACGAATATAACAGTTCTTTTAGCCTTGCAGTACTTTGACTTCTTCAGCAGTACTTTGACTTCCTCTTTAGCAGTACTTTGACTCTTTGACTTTTTCCAGTACTTTGTCATTCTTCAGCACTTTCATATCCCAACACTATGTTTTACTTGTATACATATATGCTTGTTGTAAAGATCATTGGTTTCAAAATTTGATATGTGGAACTATGTTTTGAGAGCATTCTGTTATGAAATCTGTCTTAGAAGCCGGATCCCTTGGCTCTAACTAGCCGGATCCCTCAAGCGAAGGATCCGGAGGATCTGGGTAGACAGAAGCTTGTTTTATGTATTTTAGCATCACTCCAACCTTCCAGACCTTATTGGATTAGTTGAACTTGCTATATTAGGATCACTTAGGTTCTCCTTAGGCTTAGTTGATCCCACATTCACTCATGGATGACTTAGGATCACATTCAAGGTGTTTTTGATTTTTCATTACTTCAAAACTCATCATCTTTCTGCTCCAATGTTTACACACTGTTTCTCTCATCTCAAAACACTTAGTTTGATATTTCTATCATTTTTAACAAATTGATTTTACTTATTTTAATCTTAAAATGCTCTAAAATCTTGTTTTTCATTTCTTATGATTTTTAAGGAATTCTCTAAATTTCCCTTAATCACAATCTGGTTTCTACAACGATTTACCATCCTCCAAACTCTTAGTATCATCCATGATCACCTATTGGTGTTTCTAAAACTCCATTTTCCCCAAACAAAAGTCATCATTGGCTATTCTCACTCATTATACTTGGCCATTTAAGTCTTCTACCATTTAAGACACCTTAGTGGACCAAATCATTCAGGATATGTAGGTACTAAACCTTGCTAGAACTCAATCATTCCTTTTTCTTACATTTTGATAGTCGGATCCCTAGCTTAAAGCTAGTCGGATCCCTCAAGCGAGGGAACCATTGGAACCGGTTGTACCGAACATGATTTATCACTTGAGATAATCATTTCAAATCCTCTTAGTTAATGTAAATACTCCACATTGTCTTAAATGACTCCCTTGAACAGAGCAACACTGTAGTTGAGTCTTGTGCATGCAAATCATTGCAATTTGAAGAACTTTAGTGGTTTAGGCTTTATTTCACTTAACTAATTTCTCCCTTTATAAACCACTTGTAGGGAATTATATTTTGTAAAACAGATTTAAGTTTGTTTAAGTCTGTTTAGGATTAATTCTGGTAGTATTAGTAGTTAAGTCTGGTAATCCAGAATTAAGTCTGTTGGTAGTTAACTCTGCCAGAACTAATGTAGTTAAGTATGGCAAAACTAATAGTTGATAGTTAAGTCTGTTTATGATAAAAACAGAATAGTTTGTTAGAGTTAAATTAGGAATAGATATTTACGCGTAGAGATATCTTAGGAAGAGATATCTTTACCCTTCTACAAGTCTTGTAGTCTATTAGGGTTTCCTTTGTGTATAAAAAGATCCCTAAGGTATTAGGTTAAAGGTACGAGTTGTAAGCCTTAACCTTTGAGCGGAGTAATTAATAGAAAATACGAAGTTAGTTATTCTTGTTTTCTTCATACTTTGTGTGTTAAGATTCCGCATAAAGACATCAAGATCTTGTTAAGAGTTATTCACATAATAAATTTGGATTTATTCATGTTTATTATAAGTCATTTGTTAGGTTCCCATTTATGTAACACAAGCATCAATAGAAGAAATAAGATAAAGGAGTGATCGGTTGAACAAATAATAACACACACGTATGAATATTAAGAAGGTTTATGCGTAAGAAATGAAAGTTAATGAACAACCAACCTTCAAATGAAGGTTTACAATCCTATTTATAGGAGAGGGAGCTAGGGCAGCACTCCTAGTCCCTTCCTTTCCTTATTAGGCTTGGGCCAAGGCTTATGGGCCTTCTACATAAGCCTTAGCATAATAACAAACATAAAGGCCTAATTAAGCTAACTATTACATATTAATTACTAACACTTGTAATCAAGTTTAGGAGTGATTCCAACAATCTCCCCCTAAGTGTTGGTGATTAATGATATGAGTGATAACATTGTAGGTGCTGATGTAATAGTAGCTTTGACGTCTTCTGACATTCTTCTTTCTTGTGAGAAGAAGTGTCTTGATTCCAACAATCTCCCCAGTGTAGGGATCTTGTTTGCTTTGAAGTATTTCAGATTTGACGTCTTCATTATCTTTGTTCTTTGTGATGGAAGTGATAGTATGTTGTGGTTGTCTGCATCAGGTCAGCTTCGTTGCTCCAGTGTCTCCACGTCTTTCTCCAGCATGCTCACATGCTCTTTAATGTTGGATATCAATACTGATGTAGTTCTCTTAGTCTTTAAACTTTGTAGATTCTTTGACTTTGACGAAGAATCATTCTGACTTTGTGTTGCCTTTTGAGAGAACTTCAATTGATGTTGGTATGAGCATGTGGAGAATCTGCACGATCTTTTCTATCCGCAAGCATCCATAAGAAAAAACATAAAACATGGGTTAGAAATAATCCAGCGCTTACAAGTTTGAACTTCGAGTGTGTTAACAACATAGTGTGAAAACACGTCTCTAATTCTCACAAAGGCTGTTTCTGAACTTGAGTCCCACAAGTGAGATAACGCGATGTACCAAAGTACACCTACAGTTCAGGTGAGTCGTTGAGGTACACCGAAGCATCACCCCACGACTGTAGACCGTTTAAGACACACTAAGCGTAACTCACAAGGAGTTACCGAAGCAACCTGCTGTCAGGGCTGTTTGATGTTGACCCTGGCAGGGGTTTCCATTCAATCACTGAGGATCACATGTGTGAACCTCTCATAAATGTTCTCGACAAATTGCTAAGATCTGTGTAGGACTCGATAATATATCACTTGTGTTCTTATTGTTGAACGACAAGCGATGAATTGTCAAGTGTACCTAAGAGATCTTTTGATGAATCTCGTGGCTCTAGAATCAATAGTGCACTTTGGTTTTTCCTGAGCGAAGACTAGGGAGAGGGTCTCCTTCTTCAATACCAGCAATCTCTAACAGAAAGCCGATAGTTTACGTAGGGTTCCCTGTGAGAATGAAACAAGATTCTGTTGAGAGAAACTTGAGTGGCTAAGAAGTTTTAGTGCATGCGTCACTGGGTCCATGACGACTTTGATCTTCAATACCGGTGTCATCAAGTGACAACCAGTAGCATATGAATTTAACCCGGTGTCAGCCCTAAGTTGAATAATCTGGAGGGCTATTTCTTTTCACCCTTTTCTTTACTTTTCTTTTTAATTCTTCAACTCTTTCTTTCTCCGATTCTCATTTTCTCATTTTTATAATCATACCTAAGGACTTCTAAATCTAACTATTGGTGGTATCCTTGGGTAGATCCCTTCGGCTCTGGCGGATCATAGGATGGTTATTCCTAACCTTAGTCACCTTATAACTCCATTGCCATAAAACCAAATTTCATGAAAATCTCTCAAAGTGGTTATGAGTAAAAGCATTTAATACCACTGTTGAGAGTTTAAGATTTTGCAGAAATACTCCCCCTCTACATGTGGTTAAGTATTTTGACAGAAATCTGCACGGTGAGAGAAGAGCGCACACTTTTTGAATTGATCAACTCAAGATAGACAATCCCCCGCGAGACACGATTACGTTGCATAGTTAAAGAGTTACATTGTCAGTTTTTAGGTGACAACTAGCTCAAATAACTATCTTGAAGGTGTGGACAAACCTCGAAAGGTTGTCAAACCCGTCAAAGTTCATGTCTACCAAGAGTTTCTCGAATGGTACATTCTACTCGGACAAGTCCTTTGCGAGACACGTTTACATCACTAGCGAGCTAGCTTGAAATTATTACCCGTCCTGGACAAGTCTTTTCGATTTACTAACATTTAAGATCTCGTCAATTCATTGGTTAAGTCTTTTTAGCACGACGATTCATTTGCAGTTTACAACATATTTCTTATCACATAATTTTTCTCCCCCTAAAAAATGGCATATAAATGTTATTTTTGAAGAAATTTGATATCGAATATGCCCATTTTGAGTTATGCGGGAAGATTACCACGAAGAACGATTTTGTGAACAAAGTTTTTAAGTAAATACTCCCCCTCAACAAGTGATATTAACTTTTAAGGTTTTGAAAGTCATAAGAGGAAGTATTTGTTCTTTTGAGCAAAACTTTGAAAGTGAAAGTTTTGATAAGTTTTACTCAAAAGTAAGAAGCTTTCGCTCCTTTTATAAGGATTGTGGCACTGAAGCGTACCATAGTGTCCTTTCATTACAAGAACGGGTTGTACACTGTTATGTGTGCACAAGCCATAATATAAATCACACAACCAAAATATGATAAGAGAAACAGATCAAGGGGTACCAGGTGTCTCACGTATTCCAGCAATAACACCGGGAATGCGTTCTGGACGTTGATAGCCAGTGAGAGAAATGGTTGGACGACCACCAACGAAGCTTCCCAATGTTCTGATCTGATCCCGCCTAAACAACCTTTCATCAATGCGCGTGATGATCTTCTTAACATCCCTTTTCTCCCTCGAATTCCATCTCTTTGGTGACTCGATGCCGTCATGAATCTCTTTCAACCTGTATGCTAGCCCGCCCCTAACTTTCTTCAAAGTGTGATCCCCAAACTTATGAAGTTCTTTACACGCCATGAAACAGTTGTGGTGTAGTTCACTTCTGTAGACTACCCCAAATGGTTTCTTGATGAGTGTGTATTGAGGAAGTCGATTGATGTCGGGGAGGTCTAGTTGAGGTTTTGTGAAATTGACCCATTTTTGATAAGATTCCACGGCAAGCTGAATGTCTTCTACCCATTCTTGGATCACGATGCTTCTGATGAAGATTAATAATGACTTGATGTACTCGCGTTGGATGGTTGTAGAGAAATGTCTCATTCGTCCTTGAACCTTAGCGAGATACATATCTTCAATGTCATTTAGTGACAATCTTGGAAAATCTGCTTCACAGAAGTCATATTCCTCTTCGTCTTGTCGTTTGACCACAATGTTCTTGAGGAATGTGTAGTCCCACTTTGACGACAGGGTAACATGATTAATTGCAATGATCCGTTTTTCACTAAACACTTCCTTTTTAGACTTGAGAACCTGGCAGCTTCTATAGAAGATTCTTCGGCGTTCAGGCCAATGATGAATCCTATACAGCGCATCAAGGTCATACTTTTCCACTTGATCAGCAAACATATGTGTGGCTTCTTCCTCGATGGTTGGATTGTGAGAGTAGATTGCTGCTGGGAAAGGAAATGTGAGTGACGTAGCGTACTTCCTTGTCCCATCGCTACCGTGTAGAAGAAACTCGAAGTCATTGTTGTAGAAGTAACGGTATGGAATTTGAGGTTGATCAGGTCGGCCAATTGTTGGTAGAGGTTTGGTCTAATCAGTGTAATAGGGAGCCTTGTCTTGTCTTGTGAAGTCGATGTTAGCTTCAGGATTGAGCCAATCGATATTGTTCGACATGGCTCGTGCAATGTTGTCGAGATGGTATTCGACTTCAATTGCACTTTCTGAGCTGTCTTTAAGCAGTTGGAAGGCATCATTCTTGATTCTCCTTAGCTCATCCTTAGTCATCTTCTTCACTTTAAACTGTTCTTGAATCAGCTTCACATGCTCCATAGTACGGCCATCTACCATTTCTTGACCTTCTAGTAATGAGGGAGTAGCATCAACAAGTCTAAAAAACCAGTCGTATTCCTCGGTTGTGTCTTCATCTAGCCATGAGAGAAGATCGGTCTTCTTATTCATTTTATTTGGCTTTGATGATGATTCTGGTTTCTTTGTTGTTGCAGAAGAGGTGGGTTGTTGTTGGGGCTCTGGGATCTCTTCATCGTCACCACCAGTGTATTCGAAATGATCACCGGTTTTCTATGTTGATGGTGGTAACTCAGAGTCCTGAGGTTTATCTGTAGCAGCAGAACGTGAAGGAGATCTTCTTTCGGTTGGAGTCCTTTGGGGTGGGAGTGGCATAGAGGAGGAGTCACCAGACTTCTTCTTGCGTTTCGTTTCTTTGTCTTTATCCGCATCATCATCGTCTCTAGGACGCTTAGCCGTTTCAGCTGCCGCTTTGCATGATGTTTTAAGTTGGTAATCCAGCAATGCGTCAAACAGTTTACTTTCGTCAAAGGTAAATGTTGCAGTTCGTTTTGACATTTGAAGTACAAGCTTGGAAACCAATTCTAAATCGGAGAAAGCTGTAGGCTCAGTTGGATTGATTGTTACTGTTAAAGGCGTTGATCTTATTGTTTGCTTAGCCAACTGCATGAGATTCGGATAGAGTTGTCTGGTGAACATTTCTCTTGTTACACCAGGAACAGTGTCGAGAAGAAACTTGTGAGTATATTCTCTGGCAGTCCTGTTCATTTCACCCTGTAAATCTCTATTAAGAAGATGTTGGATTTGTTCCCTTTCTCCCAACATCTCGTTTATCACTTTCTGAAGTAGATTGATTCTGTCCGCAAGCTGATCTAGTTTCTTGTTGACCACATTCTTTTCCCTTGCTTGCTTGATAGCTTTAACAATCTTAGACTTAGCTCGTGATGCCCAAGTGTCGGTAGGTTTCTTTACAGATTTGGATGCTGATCTTGTGCTATCCTTTGATGTTGGTGGTGATGAATCAGAAGATGAGTCTGATGATGAGTCATGAGATGGCTCAGGGTCCTTTTGTGGCTCAGAAGTTCGTTCTTGTGTATGTGCGGGACTGTCAAGAAGATAATCTTTGGCTTCTTTCTCAGCTTGAGCCTTTTCTTCAGCCTTAATACGAGCTTCTTCTTCAGCCTTAGCACGAGTTTCTTCTTCTGCTTTTTCATTAGCCGTAGCACCTTCATCAGGAGTTTTCTCAGACTTCTCCATTTCTGGTTCCTCAAAGTCATAAGTGATAGAATCCTCTAGTTGCCGTTGTTGTTGTTCGTGGGTGGTGCTACCAGTTCCCTTATCGGGTTGATTAACCGCATCGGAAACTGGTGTAGATAGTGCACCACCACTTGACCCTTCGGGGCCACGAGTTTGTTCACGGGTGAATTCCTGAGCAACATGTTGAAGTCTGAGGTTCTTGAGCTTCTTTCTGTAGTCTCGGTCTTCATCCAGTGGTTCTTCATCGGAGCTCTCTTCTTCATGCTCAAGCACTGGAGTTATTCCTTTATCAGCCTTAGGACTTGGAGGTTTTGCAATAGTTAGTGGGTCATCTATGGGAGTTTCTGAGTAAATAACCTCTTCATCGGTGTCAGTCTCCTCTGAATTCTCGTCCATTAGTTTCATCGGTTCTGGTTTGGGAATAGGGATGGCTTCAGTAAGAGGAACTCTCTTCTTGAGTGTGTGAGTTCTCTTTGGGTACCTTCTCGTACTCTCAGTGCTCGCAATACTTCTAGCACTGCCTCTCCTGGTCTTCCTAACAGGTGTACCAGAAGACTTACCATCAATGAAACCTACTTTCCCTGCTTCAACTGCTACCAGATATTGTTTGTATGATTGAAGTCCTTTGGTAGCATCAGTAAGAAGATAATCTGGTAACACTACACCCTGTTTCTTCGTAGTTGATTCCTTAAATCTTACCACATTGAGTGTGGGTTCAAGTAGCACGGAGTGATTTTTGGGGTCTTCAAGTCTTTGGGGAATATCTGGATTGGTTTCAAGAATCCTTTTGATCAACAATTTTGTGTATCTGACATAAGGGATCTTGGAGCCAGGCCTTTTCAGGTAAGTCATCATGTCATCCCAGATCAGAGCTGCAAATTCGATGTGTTTCATGTTGACCATGCCCCAAAAGATTTGAAGTTCCATGAGCTTCGGATGCTCATAGCCACTGTCACGTCCGGAGACGGATTTAGCAATCATAATGTACAGTGTTCTCCATGGTTGAGGAATATTCTTGAGATCTACTGAGGAGTGTTTTGTGATAACTCCAGCAGCTTCATCATAGCCGATGTCGACTATGAATTGGAGAACAATCTCTTCCGTAGGAGTAGTAGAGAACTCAGTAGGCTCAATGGTTGGAAGAAGAAGAACAACCCTTAAGTCTGCAGGGGTGATGGTGACTTGTTTGTGATTGAGCGTCACCGTCACAACACTTTGACCTTTGACCTTTTTTATCGTGTGCCAGAATTGGTGAAGATAGATCGCCGGCACAATAGCAGAATTTGTGAGGATGTTTGGTATGGATGAGTCTTCAGAATATCCACTGCAATCTGACAAGATGACTCAAAACAATGTCAAATTTGACTTTGAGATTATTCTTTCCAATCTTCATTGGGTAACTGTTGGGGAAGATGTCTTCAATTGTGAGAACATTTGGTGCATCCACATTTTCCATTTGAACGTCCATATCGTGATCTGAAAGATATTTACCCAAAAGAACCAACATATCGAAAGACATTACGTTAGTCAAAAAGTTGATTTTATTGTCTATTTATTGAATGTGATATGTTAATGATTGTTACGAGTCCAATGTCACTTGTTAGTCCAATAGTCCAAAGACGTCGTGATAAGTTTCGTGAGTAGATTAACTTTGTGTTTTAAAGTCCAAGTTGTGGAAAACTAGAAGGGGGGGGGGGGTTGAATAGTTTTGCCGATTTTAAGTTGATTTCAAAAAAACTTTAGATTCGTTAATATGTGAGATCTTATAGATGTTGAGAACGTATAGATCTAATGATAATGTAAGAAAATAAATAAAGTTAAGGGATAGAAATGACACAACCGATTTATAGTGGTTCGGCTACAAGGACACCTTCCTTGCCCTACTCCACTCCCCGAGTCACCTACTCGAGAGTTCAAGCACTATGTCAACAAACTCCTTCACTTGGCGGAGAAGCCTTCACAACGTTGCTTACACTTCTTCCGGTACAAAGCTAAATACCGAGTCCGTAGCACGGTGGACCAAACCAACACAACTATTACACAACAAATATGTGAAATAACAAATACAAGATCTTCGCTACAGAAATCTTGCGGAGTGACAAATCAATCAAGGACCCCTTGCTTGGATGACTTGTAGAATGCTCGTGATCTCGCCTTAGAGAAGGACCTATATGAGGATCACAAAAGAAAGAAAGAAGACCAACTCTCTAGATTAAGTGATCTATATGTTAGAAGAGAATGAGAGTGTTTGAGAGATTTATTAAGAAGAGAGGTGAGTTAGAATGAAGAAATGTCTCTCTATTTATAGGCAAAATTATTCACTGTTCCCCGGATCCCACGGATCCCTTCCACTTGGGATCCGTCTAGTGTAATCCTAGGGATCCGTGGAACGCTCCTCTTTGCCCATGGGTTTTTTGGTTATGGGTTGGTCCATGGGTTTTCTTTAGATTCAATGTATCTAAGTATACATTGTATCTAGTCTTCTTGGGTATGGGTTAAGATCCATGGATTATGGTCCATGGGTTATGGTTTTTACCCATCCTAATAAACTATTACAACAAATGCTTAATTACTACATTTTTGTATTTAAATGGCTATATGTAAATGCTTTACAAAAATAACATGTATCCTTATATTTATACTTAAGACAACATTATATTTGTTATCAACAAAACACAAAGAGATCGCAAAATATTAATAAACGTTTTTACGGTTTATTTGTATTAACAATCTCCCCCTTTTTGTTGATGACAAAACATAATGTTATGATGAGTAAAACTTAAGAATAGATGTAAGTTTTGAAAGCCTCTAAGTTTTACTTCTTCTCCCCCTTTTGTCGAAACAAAAAGTTAGCCCATGGAAGAAATAAACACTAACTCCCCCTTGACTGTAGCTCCCCCTTGTTTGGGGCGTCAAGAGAAGAAAAATAAAAATCCTACAAAAAGAAAGGTTAGTAACATGCTTAAATAATCTTGTGATTGACGAGAATCAAGATTGGGAGCCAAGGTATGTAAACAATACTTTGTAATAAAACAACAAATTGTAGTGGTATTTGTGCCACGTACAACCATGTAACAATAAGAACAAGACTTGTTCTTAAAAATGACTTCAAAAGAAAAAAAAATACTAAAATTAGAAAATAGTAGTAGTGATTCCTTCCATGCTTGCATAAGGTTATGGATGGAGGTTTTGATGAGTGATGGTATTGATGCGATCAAGGATGAGGTTGAGTATGAAACGCATTTCTTCCCTAACTTCTATTGCGATTTCCCTAGTGGATTGGCAATGTTCACAATGTAAATGATGTGGGTAATGAGTGCGGAAGTTTTCCGGGTTGTTTTGATTAGAGTTATGCGGAAGATGTGGTGGGAAAATAGGAAAATATGGATCAACATCCGGAATGTTTGTAAATCGTGGTGGAAAAGAACCTAGATGTTCTTGTAATGTGATGGGAGCTAATGGTGGTGATGTTTCAAGATCTTGAAATATAGTATTTGGAGATGTGGGGGATGTTGAAAAGGCTAATTCTTTTTCTTTAGGTTTGTTAGATCTTATTGGAGTCTTAAAGAGTTCCAAAAGAGTTACTTTAGGTGGTGATGAATTTGGTGTACTTGTTGGTGATGAGGGAGGCGCTATAAAGGAACCATCTTGTGGTGAGTTGTTTGTTGATGAAGAACCATTTGAGGTTGGTTTTGCTAAGCAACAAGATCGGATACTAATCCGTGCGGATATCCTAGAGTTTGATTGTGGTATTTTGGATGGTGGTAGTACAAAGGTTTGGGTATCATGAAGATGTTTGTTTGTACTAGGTGATTCATCTAAAGGGTTTGTGAAGGACATGGTGTATTGTGTTTGTGAGGATGAGATGGATTATGCAAGCATTTTGGGAGTTCTATATATAGAAAAACAAAGCATTGTAATGAATGCTTGACTCAAAATGTGGATTAAAATATAATGATTAGATATAAATTTAAGGCATGTGATCAGGAGAACACAAGCATTAAAGAACATACTCCAAAAAAATAAAACAAATGTGGATTTTTCATCCAAAGTGAGAAGAATAGAAGGTAAAAACAGCTTCTGTCTCACGGATCCCACGGATCCTTCCCTTGAGGGAACCGTCTAGCATGAAGGCTGGGATCCGTGGGTCTGGTGATTCATGCAGCACAAAATTTTCCTTTTGGAAACATTTTTGCCTATTGTGTGCCTATATGCAAACTATTTGGAGTTGCGGTTATCTCGACCTCTAAAAGGAAAAAGAAAAATAAACTAGAAGTAGAAAAAATATCCTATTGAGATAACCCGAAAATACATATTTAGTACACAAGTGCGTAATTGAGTGTTATCAATGCTCCTAATTCATTGTTGCTTAAATGAATGTACCCAAAAACACATATTAGTTATGTGTCCCCTTTAGCATTCAAAAGACATGAGATGCAATGAAAACGGGTTTTTACTTTGTATTAATAATGAAAAAGCGATTTGTCCTAGACGTGAGAAATTGCTTTTGTGAAATTGATACGGGAAGGTATCATTCTTTTAGAAAACATTTTGAAAATAGTTTTTCTTTGAAAAGGTGTATGTGTTTGAAGAAAAAAAAATAAGAAAGCTTATAAGTTGAAAACTTATCTTGAGTTTTGAAAATTCTCGTATTGTTTGTGAGTTGTGCGTGAAATAGAGATCCTAGAATCAGAAAGAAGAAGGCTAGTGTTTACATACCTTGTAGAGTCAAATAATTTACGACGTTTGTTCCATTAGACCAAGACCAAGGCGAAGTAGGTTGAATTGTTCCCGCTTCAACGGTTTGGTGAGGACGTCGGCTATATTGTCTTCGGATGCTACCTTCTCAATAGAGATGTTCCTTTTTTGAACATTGTCTCTTAAGAAGTGATGTCTAATCTCTATATGCTTTGTGCGAGAATGCAATACCGGATTCTTGCTTAAGTCGATGGCACCTTTGTTGTCACATAGGATGGCTATGTCGCTTAGATGAATGTCGTAGTCGACTAACGCTTGTTTCATCCATAGTGCTTGTTGGCATGCTTTGCCGGTGGAGACATACTCGGCTTCGGTTGTTGATATTGCTAATGCCGTTTGTTTCTTAGAAAACCAAGATGTTAAACAACATCCCATGAAAGTACATACCCCACTTGTATTTTTTCTATCAACGTAATCACCTGCATGGTCAGAATCTGCATATACAATTGTTTCTACTCCCGTGCCCTTAGGATACCATAATCCTAATTGTGTTGTACCCTTAATGTATCTAAATATCCTTTTTACGGCTTCTAGGTGTGATATTTTAGGGTCTTTGTCAGGACCGAATACTATAAGATTTATGTGGTTTGGAGGTCGGGGTTGGTGGAAGAAGATGAAGATCTTCATCCTTTTTAGTGAGAGACACTAGAGAGAGGGAGGAGAATTACGAAACCCGAACTTCAAAATAATGGCTTCTGGACACATCAGTTCAGGACCCGCGCTTCAAAGAAAGGAACGTGCTAAACCAAACAAAGGTTTAAATATTTTTAATGCACTTTTCCTAAAAACAATGGCTTCTAAGTATTTCCGCTTGCAACCCGATCTTTAAAGAAAGGAAAGTGCTACGCAAAATCGATTTTCATAAATATCGAGCACTTATCCTAAAACAAATGAAGATAATTTTTCTCTAAATATCTTCAAAAGACTTTTAAAATCTTCATCTTGCGTACCATTGATTCGAAATTTTTCAAAAAGATTTTTCTAAATCTCTCACATTTGGTACCAAGATAACTCCCTCTAAACCCTTAATTGATTCTAAATTTTCTGTATGAAAAATATGCTTTCGTTAATGGGGAGTATAAAACCAAATTGTTCCAAAATTCATGCTAAATCAGTTTCTCTCCAAATGCTTTCCGAAAAAAATATCTATTAATCATTTTGTTTCAAAAACATGATAGATATGCTATTTTTGAGGGGGAGAAACGTGATTAAAATGTAATCAAAGAGCTCGACTCAGTCGTAACAAATGAATTGACGAGGAATAATGTACCATCTCGAGAAACTTTCTATGGACTTGACCAGGACGGGTAATAATTTCAAGATAGTTCTCTAGTGATGTAAACGTGTCTCGAATCGGTCTTGTTCATTTAAAGTCGATCAATTCAAAAAGTGCGAACTCTACCCTCTATGTGCAGATTTTTATCAAAACTTATAAGCACATGTGAAGGGGGAGTGTTTCTGAAAATACAAAACTCACGGAGTGTTGCAAACATGTTTTCTATCATAAACACTCTGAGATATTTTCAAAGAAAATGGTTTTATGGCAACAATAGGACAGTCATGGAGTTATAAGGTGACTAAGGATAGGAAATCAGTCCTATGATCCGCCAGAGCCGGAGGGATCTACCCAAGGACATCACAAATAGTTAGTATTAGAAGTCCTTAGGAATGATTGAAAAAAGGAGGAGTAATGTGAGAAAGGAGAAAGAAGGGGTTGAAGAATTAAAAAGAAATGTAATGAAAAAGGGTGAAAAGAAATAGCCCTCCATATTCAACCTTAGGGCAGAAACCGGGTTCAATTCATATGCTACTGGTTGTCACTAAGATGACACTAGTATTGAAGACAAAGACGTCATGGACCCAGTGACGCACTGCACTAAACCTTCTAAGCCACTCAATTCCTCTTAAAAGGGATTTGTTTCATTCTCATTGGGAACCCTACATAATCTATCGACTTTCTCTTAGAGATCGTTGGTATTGAAGAAGGAGACCCTCTCCCTAGTCTCCGCTCAGGAAAACCAAAATGCACTAATTGAGTCTAGAGCCACGAGATTCATCAAAAGATCTCATAGGAACACTTGACATGACATCGCTTGTTGTTCATCAATAAGGGCACAAGTGATATATTCTAGAGTCCTACGCAAATCTTAGCAATCTGCCAGAACATTTATGAGAAGTTTCACATCTGTGATCTTCAGTGATTGAATGGAAACTCCTGCCAGGGTCAACATCAAGCAGCCCTGACAGCAGGTCACTTCGGTAACTCTCCGTGGATTATGCTTAGTGTGTCTCTAATGGTCTACAGTCGTAGGGTGATGCTTCGATGTACCTCAGCGACTCATCTGAACTGTAGATGTACTTCGGTATATCGTGTTATCTCACTTGTGGGACTCCAGTTCAGGAACGGCCTCTGTGAGAATTAGAGACGTGTTTTCACACTATGCTGTTAACACCCTCGAAATTCAAACTTGTAAGTGCCGGAATCCGCTTATTACTAACCTGTTTTTATGTTTTCTTCTTATGGAAGCTCGGAGCGGATTGATCGTGCAGATTCGCCACATCCTCATACCAACAACATATGAAAGTTCTCATCAAAATCAAAGGCAACTCAAAGTTAAAGATGATTCTTCGTCAATGTCAAAGAATCTACAAAGTGTAAAGACTCGAGAACTTCATCATTGGAAACTCAAAGTCAAATAGAAGTGTGAGTATGGTGGAGAAAGACGTGGAGATACCTAACCAACGAAGTTGACAATGGCAGACAACCACATTATCTGATCACAAAGCATGAAGGAACAAAGATTCAAGACTATTCTATATCTACGCACAAAGTTCAAGCTCAAGGAAAGTAAAGAACCCATTAAGTGGAGCATCTTTTGAATGACCACCCCTTAGGGGGAGATTGTTAGCCTTAATAGTTTTATTAGAAGTGATGGTCATTCACATTTAGGAACTTTGTAACGTGTGTTAGATATCGTGATAGAATAGTCAACGGGCTCGTGGACTGGGCTAAGCTAATTGGTTAAATGTTAAGGTATACTAAGCCGTGTATAAGCTTAAGCATCCCAAGCCCAATCCAAGTCCACGAAAATCCCATGGAACGCTTTTAGGGCAACAAACCTCTTGAACTATAAATACCCCTCAAGTATGTCATTTGAGGGGTGTGCTTGAGTGTGTTTGTGTGTGTTTTTCATATGAATATTTTTTTCATCTTCTACTCTTTGTCTCTCTAAAATACACATATCTTCATTCAAGTCACCACATCTTTTCCTCATCTCTCTAGTCATATTATGTGAAATGGTTTAATAAAAAGGGTCCTAACAGTCTTCTTGAAACCTAGCACATAAGCAAACACTAAACATGATATCCGGCCTACTTGCCGTGAGGTAGAGAAGACTACCTATCATGCCACGATATTTAGTATTATCTATGGATTCGCCATCTTCATCTTTTGTGAGTTTGGTGTCGGATGACATTGGTGTCCTAATTGCTTTTGACTCTTCTAGACCGAATTTCTTTAACATCTCCTTTATGTATTTAGATTGATTAAAGAAGATACCATCTTCTACTTGTTTAATTTGTAGACCAAGAAAGAAACTAAGTTCTCCCATCATACTCATCTCGAACTCGTCATGCATGATTTTAGAGAAATCATCACACATGTCTTGACAAGTGGATCTGAATATAATATCATCTACATATATTTGCACTATGATTATATGTGACTCTCTTTTCTTAGTAAAAAGTGTGTTGTCAACTAACCCCATGGTATAGTTGTGTTTAATTGAAAATGACTTGAGTCTATCATACCAAGCTTTTGGAGCTTGTTTAAGACCGTAAAGGGCTTTCTTTAATTTATATACATGTTTGGGTTTTTTAAAATTGATGAAGCCCGGAGGTTGAGCTACGTATACTTCTTAATTAATGAAACCATTTAGAAAAGCGCTTTTGACATCCATTTGATAAAGCTTTAGATCATTAGCACAAGCATACGCAAGAAGTATTCTTATAGACTCTAATCTAGCCACGGGGGCATAGGTCTCATCAAAGTCTATTCCTTCTTGTTGGTTATACCCTTGGGCAACGAGTCTAGCCTTGTTCCTAGACACTACTCTGTTTGCATCTAATTTGTTTTTATAAACCCATTTGGTTCCTATTATGGTTTGATTACTAGGTGGAGGGACAAGCGTCCAAACATCATTAGACACGAATTGATTTAGTTCTTCTTGCATAGCCATTACCCAACTCTCATCTTTTATGGCTTCTTGTGTATTCCTAGGTTCTATGGTTGAAACGAAACAAGACAGGCTACTTTGATTTTGAACTTGAGACCTTAATGTTCGTTCGTTTAGCTTTCCTATGACTTTATCTACGGGGTGATCTTTGGACTCTTTAATGTTTATGATTTCATTATTTAAAGGTTCTTCTTCTTCATTTATCTTTTTCTTTATTACTATAGCATCACTTTCTATGATCTCGTCATCGACAAGAGGTGGAGAGGGTTTGGGTGGACTTTCATCAAATTTTATATTTAATGACTCTTCTACCTTCATTGTTTCTTTGTTTAATATGACGTAAGCTTTTCTATTTGGCGAATAACCTAGAAAGATACCTTTGGTTGATTTAGGATCAAATTTTGTAAGGTAATCTTTAGTGTTAAGAATAAAACATTTGCTTCCAAAGACTCTAAGGTGATTTAACGTAGGCTTTTTGCCTCGGAGTAACTCATATGGAGTTTTACCTAAGATTGGTCTTATTAAGACTCGATTGAGTATGTACGTTGAAGTATCAACGGCATTACACCAAAACTTTTGAGGTATGGATTGTTCATTGAGCATTGTTCGACTCATTTCTTGTAGGGTTCTATTCTTTCTTTCTACTACCCTATTCGATTGTGGAGTGCATGGAGCCAAGAAGTTTTGAGTAATACCATTAGCGTCACAAAAGGCTCCAAATTGCACTTCATTATCGAATTCCCTACCATGATCCGTCCTAATGGACACTATAGGACTTCCTAGTTGTCTTTGGATCTTTTTGCTTAATATTTCAAAATAATTAAAGGTTTCTGTTTTGTTCTTTAAAAATTTTGTATATGTATACCTAGAGTAGTCATCCACTATGACCAAAGTGTAGTAGTTGCCTCCATAACTTTGGATAGCGGATGGACCAAATAAATCCATATGTAGTAATTCTAGACACCTAGTTGTTGACACCATGTTTTTAGCTTTATGACTAGAATGAGCTTGTTTTCCTACATTACAAGCATCACAAAAGTGATGTTCATATTTTAACTTAGGTAGATCTCTTACTAGATCTTTGGATGATAGCGATTGAAGAAGTCGCATATTGGCATGACCCAATCTTCGATGCCATAAGGTCGAAGTATCATCCATAGAGGTAAGACAAAGTTTGTCTTTAGGTTCATTACCAATTTTAATGACATAGACTCCATGTTTCCTAATTCCTCTTCCTATGGTTATGCCATTTTTTAGTATCTTACTACCGGTTTCGGTAAAAAGTACATTGCACTTTTTATCACATATTTGTCCTATACTTAAGAGATTAAAGTTTAGGTTTTCTACGTGACACACATCGTTAATGTTTAGAGATTTGTTAGAAATCATACCTTTACCGATGATTCTACTTTTGCTATTTCCAAACACCACATTACCTCCATTTACGGATTCATATGTGGAGAATAGATCCATATTGCCGGTTATGTGCCTCATGCACCCGCTATCCTTGACCCATTCATCGGGGTCTAGATCGACCTTTAAGCACACCTAAAACAATAATAAACTCAAAAGTTTGGTCCCCATTTGTTCATGGGTCCATTAGTGTTAAACATTCCATTCATGCTAGACATGTATGGATAAGATGAATATGCATTCCAAGGAGTAAAGTTTTGGAAAGAAAAACCGTTTTGCATATTTGGGTTCCATCCCATTTGATGGTTACTTCTTGGATAAACGTTATTAGGTCTCTTAAATGAATTTGGTTTTGAAAAAGATGGAACTTTGTTTCTTGCAAAAGTAGGATTATATTTTGGAGGTGGTTGTCTAGTGGTGACGTGAGTTGGTTTCTTCCTATTAATGATAACAAAATCAGTTCTAGATGAAGACGCTACGTTATTACTACTGTTTGCTACAGCAGATCCATGGATTCCTGTCTGTACACTAGCCGGTTCCCTTTTTAGGGGATCCGCCACAACAGTGGCTGGTTTTTCTAGCGCCTTAACAAATTTTGTTTCTTTACTTTCGCTAGTTGATGGATCAATTTGTTGAATACCTAAGCCTTTTAAGTTATTACCGGTTTTAACACCATCTAGTATTGTATCTAAGGTGTTCGTACTCATTCTAACAATTTTAGAATCTAGATGATCAACTAGTGTTTGAAGTTGAACGCAAAGTTCACATTCACCACTTGCTATTTTACCTTTTTCTAAACGTTTTAGTTTTGCTTTTAATTCTATGATTTCTTTATCTAAACGTTGGTTTTGACTCTTTAAAAGCTTATTTTTGTTAATTAGTTTTAAGCTAATGTTGCATAGTTTGTCATATTCATTATGCAAAGAGTCGTCATCAAATGATGAACTGCTATAGTATTCGTGACATACCTCGTCATTTGCCATGAGACAAATTTCTTCGTCCTCCTCGTCGCTCATTCCCCACGTGCCGCTCACGAATGCCTTATGATCATCCCGTTTGGGACACTTACTAATAAAGTGGTTTGGGTCCCCACATTTAAAGCAAGTACGATCATCCTTTGGCTTCTCGTCCTCTTTGCTTTTCCGAAAGCCTTTCTTATCGTCATATGGTTGTTTGACGTATGTTCCCTTTCTTCTAAAGAACTTTTTAAAGTCCCTTACCGCCATAGCGTACTCCTCGTCGTCACTACTCGAAGAGGAGTTCTCTTCATCGCTTGAGCCTTTTTGGCTTTAAGGGCCAGAGATTTGTGTTTCTCTTTTACCTTTGAGGCTTCAGAGTCTTTGGCAAGGACAAGCTCGTAGACTTTTAGGTTGCCTATGAGTTCATCGAGGGTGAGGATTGTCAAATCTTTTGACTCTTCGATCACCATCACCTTGGATCTCCACTTCGATGGGAGTGCCCTTAGATATCTCCTAACATGGTTACGGCTAGAAAAAGATTCATCAAGTGCTTGTAACGATATAATAATAATATTAAAGTTAGCAAAGGAATGATCTATAGTTTCCTCATCCCATATTGAAAATTGTTCATATTGTTGAACAAATAAATCAATTTTATTATTCTTAACTTGTTGGTTGCCTTGATGAGTTACAACTAAAGAAGTCCAAATTTCTTTAGAGGTTTTAAGCATAGAAATTCTTTCAAATTCCTTTTTCGGTAAAGCATTATATAGAACCATTTTTGCTTCACTATTTTTAGAAAGCTTTTTCTTCATTTCATCATTTAGTTTATCATGAGGTATGTCAACTAAATTCCCTTTATCGTCTTTTGAGGTAGCCTCAAAGTCGCCTTCAACAATAATTTACCAAAGATCAATATCTTTAGATTTCACATATGTTTCGAATCTATTTTTCCAATATATAAAACCATTAGTTTCAAGTAGTGGTGGTCGTTGCATAGATTGCCCTTCCTTATAATTTTCAGAACCCATAGTGATCGAAAAGTTTTTAAAATACAATTTTACTTTAAAACTTTTATAAACTTAGCTCTTGATGCCAATTGTGGAAAACTAGAAGGGGGGGGTTGAATAGTTTTGCCGATTTTAAGTTGATTTCAAAAAAACTTTTGATTTGTTAATATGTGAGATCTTATAGATGTTGAGAATGTATAGATCTAATGATAATGTAAGCAAATAAATAAAGTTAAGGGATAGAAATGACACAACCGATTTATAGTGGTTCTGCTACAAGGACACCTTCCTTTCCCTACTCCACTCCTCGAGTCACCTACTCGAGAGTTCAAGCACTATGTCAACAAACTCCTTCACTTGGCGGAGAAGCCTTCACAACGTTGCTTACACTTTTTCCGGTACAAAGCTAAATACCGAGTCCGTAGCACGGTGGACCAAACCAACACAACTATTACACAACAAATATGTGAAATAACAAATACAAGATCTTCGCTACAGAAATCTTGCGGAGTGACAAATCAATCAAGGACCCCTTGCTTGGATGACTTGTAGAATGCTCGTGATCTCGCCTTAGAGAAGGACCTATATGAGGATCACAAAAGAAAGAAAGAAGACCAACTCTCTAGATTAAGTGATCTATATGTTAGAAGAGAATGAGAGTGTTTGAGAGATTTAGTAAGAAGGGAGGTGAGTTAGAATGAAGAAATGTCTCCCTATTTATAGGCAAAATTATTCACTGTTCCCCGGATCCCACGGATCCCTTCCACTTGGGATCCGTCTAGTGTAATCCTAGGGATCCGTGGAACGCTCCTTTTTGCCCATGGGTTTTTTGGTTATGGGTCATGGGTTATGGGTTGGTCCATGGGTTTTCTTTAGATTCAATGTATCTAAGTATACATTGTATCTAGTCTTCTTGGGTATGGGTTAAGATCCATGGGTTATGGTCCATGGGTTATGGTTTTTATCCATCCTAATAAACTATTACAACAAATACTTAATTACTACATTTTTGTATTTAAATGGCTATATGTAAATGCTTTAGAAAAATAACATGTATCCTTATAATTATACTTAAGACAACATTATATTTGTTATCAACAAAACACAAAAAGATCGCAAAATATTAATAAACGTTTTTATGGTTTATTTGTATTAACACAAGCTTTCTCTTATTTTCACAACTTATTAAACATTTAAGCTTATTAATGACATTTTGGTTTCGTGACGTTATGATTTATTTGTTTACAAGTTCATACGCGTAACAATTCATAATTTTGGTTAAAATAAGGCTTAGGCGTAGGTTTTGCAAGCTTATGCGTAAACAGTGAACCATACGCGTAGGCACAAGCTTATGCATAGGATCTTATCTTAGCGTAAGAAGTATTACACGTAGGAAAAAAATCCCTTAGCATAGAGCTTACGCATAAGCGTGTGTTGGAGTTTACGCGTAAGTTCTACTCGTAAGGGTAAACCTTATGCGTAAGACTCAAGTTTACGCATATCCTTCACAGGATACGCGTAGTCCCTTTTGTAGAACCTTACGCGTAAAGGTTACGCGTAAGATTTCTCTTACACATAACATTCTACGCGTAAGGTGATCCTTATGCGTAGTAACTCAGTTAACCTTGATTCTGAATAATTCACGCGTAAAACTTGAAACAAATTCATCATAACATCATCATTAACACATTTATTCAATCTCTTTCAGTTTTCACTTGAACTATAGACCAAAATGGTTTACGCGTAGAACATGCTTACACGTAAAACTAAACCCTAAGATTCAAATTTTACGAATAAAAGTTTTAGCCATATAAATTGCACCAAACTTTTACTGGGATATCTAAGAGTCCTAATGAGTTGTTTAAACCAAGTTTTAACATCAAAACCTATGCGAATCAAAAAATACCCACATACTACGAGTATAAACCCTAGTTCTTAATTTCCACAAAATTAATGATTTGGCTGGTTGTATCACAACAGGTAGAAGACTTGTAGGCTTTGGTACATCAGCAAGTTGCTTATTCAAGAACACTTGAATAAACCATGGATACATCAACCATCTTGATCCATGTGAGATGTGTGAGAGTATTCCATCTAGGATTAGCCTTGAAAAGTTGAAAATTTGATTTGTAGCCAACCCCACTATAGCAGATGCTATATTAGAACCAAATTGCTCCCATGATGTACTTTTAGCACTAATACAATGAAGCAAGACGTGAACTAAATACTTCCAGTGGGGACAAAATAAGGGTTTCTTGAATGTTTGTTCAGTTAAGGACCCTTCATATCCAATGTCCCTGAATGTATCCCAAATCAATTGCTTATCAAAACGAATAGCCCCTTCTTCATCATCAAATAATAAATCCTCACGAATTGAAGCTTCAGAAACTTTCACAGTCCTCCCAGCAACTTTACCCTGAATATATGAGTCATCATTCTCCATATGAACCCTAGCAGTTGCCCAAAATTGTTGAATCCATGGCTCAATGATATCTGGTTCCACTAAAAGCGCATAACTAATCGGAGACCCAGTGAGAAAATCAATGATACCATGAAAGATCACATTAGCTTCACTCTTTTCTAAATTCGCCACCATGTTGTGTTTTAAAACTGTATTACGATTTGCCATTGATGATTTGTGTACACAGAAAGTGATATGATGAATAATATGGGTGAAAGAGTGAGAAATATGGAAAAGATTATAAGGTATCAATATGAGAGGGAAATTCGGAGAGTAGTTATTTATAGGTGAGATTTAAAAAATCACAACCCTTAATAACAAAGTTACCGTTAGTAGTAGTTACCCCTCAATATTACCGTTGGAACAATACTTTGATAAGACAAACAGTTCTTTCCACGTGTGCAGTACTTTCCAAAGCAGTAATTTCCAAACAGTACTTTCATAAAACCAAAAAGCAGTACTTTCTTATTCTTCTCTTTACAATAATGACAAACACTCCATGTGGGCATTGTATTGCCTCCCCTTAAGCAAAGCACAGGACTGCCTAACTAACCATTCAGTCCTCCCCTTAAATGTAACTTAGTAACTAATATACTCCAAAACACCTGACATAAACTAGTTGTCTCCTGTCATGCTCACAAAACAACCACTATCAACAATAAAATGATCTTTAAGCTCCTCTTCTGGGTTGCCCTGTCTAATAAGATGAAAAAGTTAGTTGCTTTGAGGAACTCAAGCCATTACTGACTTGTGTTCCCTTTGTGGAGTGACATACTTACATTCTGTAAGTATGTAGTCTCCACTGTTTTTTAAAGCATGATCCAGTATTATCTTTTGATTCAAAACTTGTAGATTTTCAACAAAACTTTCTTTTTCAACTAAGTTCTCTTTATTATTTTCAACAAAAGTCTATGTTTCAGTCACACTCGCTGAAAGTACTGTTTGTTCCCCATCAGTACTTTTCTTCTTAACCCATTTGGTTTTAACTTCTGGTGTAGAGTCCCTTGATCTAGCTACTTTCTTGGAGTTGTAACGCCCTCTAGATTGATAGTAATTAGATCTCCTAGGGCTCCTATTCCAAGAGGTGTTTGGTGAATACTGAGTAGTACTTTGAGAAAGTACTGTATTTTGCTTAACAGTACCTTGGAAAGTGTTTGAAGGTACTGGAGGTTTTGAAAAAGGTCTTCTCTGGTGAGGGTACCTATAGTCTGGTGAGAAGTTTCTATGGTTAACCCTATGTGAATGATTCCAAGCTGGTCTAGTCTCCCTTGGTTTTTGGTTGACAGTTTTGTTCTTGGGGAACTTACTTAGGTACTCTGAATGTAAGTCACAGTCCTTAATCAAATGATCAGGGCTAAAACAAACAAAACATAGTTTTTGATCTGTAATTCCAAAATTTCTTCTGCTATGTGTATGACCAAACCTATCCTGTCTTCTAGGTGAATGATTAAAACTATTTTGACCAAAATTATCCCAAAAAGGTTTAGCATTATTGTGAAAAGGTTTTCTTGAAGGTACTGCTGAAGGTGTAGCAGTACTTTGAGGTGAAAGTACTGCTTGGATTTTAGCATCATTTCACTTAGGTGTCTCAACTGTTTCTTTTGGGGTTTCAGACCTAGATTGACCAATAAGCTTCTTTCTAAACTCTAAGCAGTCTACACCAAAACGAGAAACATCAGGCCTAAGAGGTTCATGACTACCATTGGGATGTGGGACAGCATGATAACCCTTGTCTTTCTTATATTCAGGAGGTGTTGCACTAATTGAGTCCTCATTACTAGATGTGTCTACATAATTAATGAGCTCATCATCACTAGTGGTTATATCCTTAAAATCACATTCATCCTGATCACTAGGTGGGTTTTCTATACTATTAAAGTCCATACCAAAACCTAGGCCAGTTTTAATGTAAGCTCTTCTATGTTTTTCAACATAACAAACTTGAGAAAGACCAGATTCTTTCCAGGCATCAAACTTCGCTAACAATTCATCTCTCTCCTTAGTTAGTTTCTCAATTTCAGAAATCTTACAATTTAACTTCCATTCATTTAGTTTTAACTGATAATCCTGTTGTTCATACTTTTCTGCCCAAGCCATTACATTATTTTCATGTGTTATTATTTTGGCTTCCATTGACTCTAAGGTTATTTGATAACCAGCTACCTCAGACCTAGCCCTTATACAATTATCTCTTTCAATCACATAACTATTAAGTACTTTTTGATAAAAATCATGACACTTAGAACATACCTCAGAGATAGGGGTTGATGCAGCTTCAGTCGACATCTTTAGGGTTTGCTGTGAAATCGGTTTTCTTCTTAGTCAGAGTTTCCACACAAGCTCTGATACCACTTGTTGGATCGATGTACTCTAACCAAAATAACTTAAATAGCTTGTTAAGGGTTTAATAACTTCGGATAAATCCTAAGTTAATAACAATGAAACACTGAGTAATCTTTATTAAGTACGAGGAATTTACTTAACAAAGCTAAGAAGAATATAACTTTAACTTTCAATGATTTTATTAATAACTCTAAATCTGCTTATTATGCAGACTCTTAAACAACTCTAAAACTCTAATAATAATCGTACTTTAGGATTCTAAAAACACATATCTCTAATGCCAATCTAGGGGTCCTTTTATAGGCTTAAGGATAACCCTAGTCGGTTTACAATTTGTACCCTTGTACGACAAGTAATCTAAACAAAGAATATTCTAGAATAAACAAAGCTTTCCATAAACGAATATAGCAGTTCTTTAGCTTTGTAGTACTTTGACTTCGACAGCAGTACTTTGACTTTTTACTTAGCAGTACTTTGACTTCTTCTAGTACTTTGTCATTCTTCAGCACTTTCATATCCCAACAAATCATGACGACACTCCCCCTCGACTTAAGAAATAATGAAATTTTAAAAATTTGAGCTCGGGGAGTGTCAGTAAACCAGAGATGTGACCATCATTATCAAAGAAACAACCGGGATGAGGTAACATGCAAGTACAAGGTTTTATGAAATCGAAAAAAATATTTACTATCTCCCCTTAAACACTTGACCGAGAAAATACTGAATTTTGAAAGAGAAAAGTGTTGACGGAAGAATTGTACTTGCCATGTTAAAAGAAATATAGATAAAAGAATATTTTTGTTGTTTTTATCAGATTTTATATTTTTGTATTTTGTTTTTGAAAATATTTACAAAAGAGGTTTTGGTGTTTGACTGATTTTAAGAATGTTTTAAAAGTTCATCCAGTTCCTCTGGAGTCAAACACCGCATACCAATCCGGTGGACCAACTCATTAAACATAGCAGGAGCTAAGGCTTTGGTGAGAAGATCTGCCAGTTGGTATTCAGTACCCACAAAGTATAATTCAACGGTACCCTTTTCCACGTGCTCCTTGATGAAATGATATCGAAGATCAATGTGCTTTGATTTCGAATGTTGAACAGAGTTGCACGAGATCACAATGGCACTTTGATTGTCGCAGTACATCGGGATTCTGTCAAATACGTAACCATAGTCTTTGAGTTGTGTTCTCATCCAAATGACTTGAGCACAACACGCCGACATGGCTACATATTATGCTTCAGTTGGGGACAGCGATGTACAATCCTGCTTCTTCGATTGCCATGACACCAGTTTATCACCAAGAAATTGTAGAGCTCCTGAAGTACTTTTCCGAGAATCTAAGCAACCTGCGTGATCAGCGTCTGAAAAAGCTATTAGTTCAAAACCAGAATCCTTTGGATACCAGACCCCAAGTTAATGATTCCCTTGATGTATCGGAGGATTCTTTTAGCCTCAAAGAGGTAAGTTTCAGTTGGTCACGACTGATAACGGGAGCAAAGATATACAACAAAGACAATGTCAGGCCTACTGACTGTTAGATACGTGAGAGACCCAATAATACTTCAGTATTTGGTAGGGTCAACCAATTTCCCATGCAAATCAGCATCCAGTTTCTTAGTGTGTGCCATTGGTTTGGCATAGGTGTCACAGGTTTGCATTACATGTTTGTTTAATATTTCAAGAGCATATTTGGACTGACTTAGAAAAATACCATGGGGTGATTGATGAACTTGCAGTCCTAGAAAGAACGTAAGTTCACCCATCATGGACATTTCAAAATGTTTTTTCGTAAGTTTTGAAAAAGCGTTTGAGTACTTTAGATGTGTTGACCCAAAAATGATGTCATTCACATAAATTTGAACAATTAAAATGTGTGCCCCGTGATATTGTATGAAAAGTGTAGGGTCGACCGAACCTTTGACGAAATTATTGGCAATGAGAAAGGATGATAACTTATCATACCACGCCCGAGGGGCTTGTTTGAGACCGTAGAGAGCCTTCTTCAGTTTGTAGACGTGATTAGGGAACTCTGGATCAACTAATCCTTCTGGCTGACTAACATAGACCGTTTCTTTCAGTTGTCCATTAAGAAAAGCAGTTTTGATATCCATCTAAAAGACCGTGATGTTCATGTGAGCCGCAAATGCCAGAAAAGTACAGCCTCAAGACGAGCAACCGGAGCGAATGATTCTTCAAAGTCAATACCCTCTTCCTGTCTATAACCCTTGGCCACCAGACGTGACTTATTTTTGATTACTGTTCCTTCAGCATCCAATTTGTTTTTCCAAATCCATTTGAGACCAATGACGAAGACCCCTGTTGGTCTTTCAACCAATTCCCATACTTCAAGACATTTAAACTGATTTAGTTCTTCTGGCATGGATTCAATCTAGTTGTCTTTTGTCATTGCATCTTTAATGTTTTTAGGTTCAGATTGGCAGACAGTGAGTGCATAAATGCAATGTTCACCGTCTGTGTGAAGACGTTGTCTAGTTACGACTGGTTGATTTGGGTTACCAATAACGTTCTCAAGAGGATGGTCTTTCGTCCAACGATGTGTGGAAGGTTGATGTTGATATACATTCTGCAGATTAGGAGGATTCAAATGACTTATAGATGATTCCGCAACAGTAGTTGTTCTAGTAGGTGTATCAGGTATTGGATTTTGATCAGATTGAGCAGCAGAAACATTTGATACATCTGGAGCACGTTCATCAATATCATCACTAAACAGAGGAGCAAATAGCTGTTCCATTTGACATTGAGTAAGTTGTAAACTTGGTTCAGCTGATGATGGGGTTTGAGGGAAGTTTAAACGGTTATGACCGGGTTCCAAGCTGTTATGCCCAGAAGCCATTTTAGTAAGCCCATCGAAATTTGCATGAATCGTCTCCATAATCTCCCTTGTACGACGATTCCAGATCCGGTAACCCTTGGAGTTTTCACAATATCCTACAAAGACTCCAATGTCAGCTTTGGCTTTGAGCTTACCAAAGTCATCACGATCATTATTCGGTTTACGGTTGTGGATAAGCTCATAAGGTGTTTTGTTGTGGCGCTTGGTAATCATTGAGCGATTCTGAGTGTAGCTTGCAGTTGACACGGCTTCAGCCCACAAGTAATCTGGAAGTTTAGCATTAATTAACATTGTTCTTGCAGCTTCCACAAACGTACGGTTTCGTCTTTCAACAACTCCGTGTTGTTCTGGTGTACGTGCAATAGATGTTTGATGCTCAATTCCCACTTTCTCATAAAATGCACGAAGAGTTTGATTCACAAATTCAGTTCCTTTGTCTGTTCTGATTTGTCTGACTGTGTTCCAGAGCTGAACTTGATTTTTTGTGAGAAAGGTGATGATCATCTGTGGAGCTTGATCTTTACTTCGAAGAAAATAAACCCAAGTCCATCTTGAGTAGTCATCTACAATTACCAAGATGTAGCATTTGCCATTAATCATCTGCACGCGCATCGGGCCACACAAATCCATGTGAAGAAGATGAAGAACATGTTGTGAGCTGTGTTCCACCTTTGAAGGAAAGTGAGCACGAGTGCTTTTCCCTTGTTCACAAGCTGAGCAGAGGTGATCTTTAGAATATTGGAATCTTGGGAGACCTTCAACAAGTTTGTATCGAGCAAGGTTGGTTATGGTTTGAAAGTTTAAATGTCAGAGACGATAGTGCCATAGCCAAGATTTTGTAGATGTTGCCTTTAAAAGTAGACAGATGGGAGATGAAGCAATCATGTCTTGCATTGAGATTGTGTAAAGACTTGAATTACGGGTGCCAGACATAAGATCGTTTCCTTGTAGAACGCGAATGAAACAAGTTTTCTCCCGAAAAGCAACTTCCAAATCTCCATCACAGAACTGACCGACTGAGAAGAGATTGTGATATAGACCTTCCACATAATAAACTCTATTAATTTCTTTGTTCCATTGATGTAATATCCGAAACCCATGATAGCCGCAAAGTGATCATTCCCGAATCTGACAGTTCCAATAAACTTTGATAAAAAGTTTGATAACAGTTTGAGATTGCCTGTCATGTGTCGGGAACATCCGCTATCAACAACCCATAGGATGATGATGAGTGGCCTTTTACTCATCATTTTAAGCCCGAAAACCCACAAAAACATCTAAAAACATTGAAATATAACCATTTATACTGCATATATCCTTGGAATGTGTTTTTATGTGTTTCAGGTACAAAGGATCGAAAACAGGGAAAAAACAGACAGAAATGAGCTTGGAATGACAAACGTGCTTTGCGGACGGAGCCGAGAGTGGATTTTCTACATTTTCAAAGCACGGGACGCGTTTTGGGAGTGATCTTGGGAAAACAAAATCAAAACCGAACCCTTAGCCCATAATTACCTTTCTACCCTTTACCCATACCCAATTTACCATTTTACCCTTAAAACGTTTTTCACTAAAAACAATTATTTTTATTTTTAACCATTTTTATTTACAACAATTATTTTTATTAAAACCAATTTTTATTAAAAATATTTTTTTTTACCCAAATATTTTTCTTTTATCAAATATAAAACCTTTTATGACCCTTCCCCTTTTACACACTTTATCTTCTTTTTACCCATTCACCCAAACCAAGTCTACAAACCAAGAAACAAAAACACCATTGGCGCCAAATTCTTCCTCTCACCTCCTGTCCCTCTCAACTCAGGAAGAATCCAAGACTTAGTCACATGTCCTCCCATATCCACCTTGGCAATCCTAAACTGTTCCATAGGTGCAAAATATGAAGGGCTCAGATCACATCCCTTGGTGCCCAAGATGAAATGAATGGGTGAGATTGAGTCAAGAAAAAGCACAAGCTATCCAACTCACTTCTCTCTCAGCAAACAAGCACAAGACAGAAAGAAGACTCTTTTTTATGTTTTAGTATAAATAGGCATTTAGGCATTTTGTAAACATTTGTCTAGAATTTTCTATTCTAGTTCCATTTTATTTTTATGTCATTTACTTTAATTGTAATTTTTACTTTCAGTTTAATTTAATTTCAGTCTTTTAAATCCAATATTTTTTTATGCAGTCTTATTTTTATTCCTGTTCTTGAATCTGTCCATGGTATTCTAAGTGCGTTTTCAAGTTTTTGTGCAGTATTATTTATTTTTTAGTTCGTAATAAATAGAATAAAAGTCGAAAAAATACCCGGCTTTTTTCTAAAATTATTTTATTTATTACGAATTAAAAACTAAATAATACTAATTAATTAATTAATAATAGTAAAACATTTGAGAAAAATATGAAATTTTGCAGAAAACTACTTTGATTAAATCTAATCCTAAGAAAAATGCAAGAACTGAAAAAGCTGTTTAGAATAAGCTGTTATTAAGCGAATTGCAAATTAAGCTATAAAAGGAGAAAATGCTATAAAAAAGTTACTGATGCAATGATATCAAACAACATATGAGGAGCACAGATGGTAAGATGGTTGTGTTGTTGGGCGTGTGTGTGAACTTAAAGACCAAGGTTCGAACCACAGGCATGTCAGTTTTGCATTTTTTATTTTTTTGATCTTTTTCTCTTTTACAAACTAATTAAAGTACTAAATTAAGCTTATTTACGAAAAACTAAATCTGGGACAAAGCTAAAATAAGCTGTACCAGAGCTTGAGCTACAACATATTCAATTTAAGGGATTGTTTGGTTAAGCTAATTCTAAGGGATCAATTAAAGGACCTACAAGATATAAAAACAACTTAAATAATCTAATCTACATCAAACAATAAGCCAAAGCAAACATAATTAAATCTAACATAAGCATAAGAGAACATAATAAATAAAAGAAATGAGAAGTAGAAGCTGTAAAAGACCAATGGGACAGTTTGGTTTACAGGGGCTACTAGGGATCTAAATTAAGCTACAAAAGGCTTGACTAAGCTAAGGAAAGAGCATGAATTAAACTAGAACCTAAAATTCTTAATCTAAACTACCTAAAGGATCACTAATAAGCAATAAAATAAGACTAATAAGCCCAACAAAAGCCACTAACGGCTGCTGTGGACAGCAATGAACAGAGCAAAACTAGGGGGTTTTGATGGCAAATTAAGCTACTTAAATAAGCACTAAGGACCAAAATAAAGCAAAGAAGATTAAGACTGAACTATAAGCTATTTGTAGAACCAAATTCAAGTCCTAAATTTAACTAGAAACTACCTAAAATTAAGCTAGAAATGGGGTACTTGGGGCTGCAGAATGAAAGACAGAAAAAAGGAAAAAAAACTACCAAAGCTTTTTGAAATCCGAATTTATGATTTAAACTTAAACCAAAGAACTTGCAAAAGACTTTAACACTGATTTGAGAATCAAAATGGGACAAAATTCAAGAACAAGGTTGTTCCAAACAGTCCTTTAAAGGGCAGAAAACCAAAATTTTCAAGCTGGAAAGATTTTGAAAATTTAGAAACTTGTTTTAATCATAAACAAAAACTTGAAAACACACTTAGAATACCATGGACAGATTCAAGAACAGGAATAAAAATAAGACTGCATAAAAAAATATTGGATTTAAAAGACTGAAATTAAATTAAACTGAAAGTAAAAATTATAATTAAAGTAAATGACATAAAAATAAAATGGAACTAGAATAGGAAATTCTAGACAAATGTTTACAAAATGCCTAAATGCCTATTGTTGGGATACAGAAGATTAAAGTACTGAAGATTAACAAAGTACTGCAAAAAGATAAAGTACTACAAGAAGTCAAAGTACTGCATGAAGTCAAAGTACTGCTTATTATCAAAGTACTGCAAAGATTATAAGTCGGTTGTATTAGATTAAAGATAGAAAGTTATGTTTATCTAGAACTTTCTATGTATTGTTTACTTGACGTACAAGGATAAGAATTGTAAATCGTTTAGGGTTATCCTTGAGCCTATAAAAGGACCCCTAGATTGATATTAGACGTACGTGATTTTATTAGAGTTTTAGAGAAGTTCGATATTATTAGAGTTGTTAAAGATCTGCATAATAAGCAGAGTTAGAGTTATTAATAAAATCGTTTAAAATTAAAGTTATTCTTCTTAGCTTTGTTAAGTAAATTCCGCATACTTAATAGAGTTTGCTCAGTGTTTCTCTGTTAATAACTTAGGATTTATCCGAGGTTGTTAAACCTTAACAAGCTATTTAAGTTAGTTTGGTTAGAGTACATCGATCCAACAAGTGGAATCAGAGCTTATGTGGAAACTCTGACTAAGAAGAAACCCTAAAACCTAAAGATGTCGACTGATTCTGTTCCACCACCTTCTATCACCTCAATAAGGATTCCTGTCATCAAGAAGGGCAAATATGACCTATGGTGTATGAAGATGAGGCAGTACATTGCCATTACAGATCATGCTCTATGGAATGTAGTTGTCAATGGTAATGAAGAAGTTCCAGAAACTATTGATGTTCCTGGACAACCTAAAGCACCTAAGGCAGTCTTACCAGCAACAACATTAAGGAATCAAGAGAAGGCACTCAACATTCTCTTGTCTGCCATTCCAGATGGTCATCTTCTCAAGTTCCATGATGCTAAAGATGCTAAGCAGCTCTGGGCTGCACTCAAGACAAGATTTTGAGGGAATGAAGCTTCTAAAAAGATGCACAGAAATCTGCTGAAGCAACAGTTTGAAACTTTCACTGTAGGTGAAAGAGAGAGTCTTGATGCTGCATATGATATATTTCAAAATCTCCTTAACATGTTGGAATTATACAAAGCACAAGTTTCAGTTGAAGATGCTAATCTTAAGTTCTTAAGGAGTCTGCCATCATCATGGCATGTGATAGCTACAATGATCAGAGGACAACCAGGTTTGGATGTTATGGACTTTTATGATCTTTACAATCATCTAAAGGTGTATGAGCATGAGATGAATGGTCAAACCAATTCTAAATCTCACAGTATTGCTTTTCTATCATCTGAAAAGAGGGGCAGTACTTCCACTAAAAGTACTGCTTCTCCTACTCAAAGTACTGTGACTCAAAGTACTGTTGTTTACACTCCCCCCACCTATGCTCAACAATCCCCACCAACTACTACCATGCAATCAGATGAGGTTGTGTGCTCTTTCTTTGCACAACAAGCTTCTTTACCTATAGTTTATGAAGAAGATCTCTCCCAGATTGACGAGGATGCTTTAGAAGAAATTGATATCAGGTGGCAAGTTGCTTTGATCACTGCAAGGATCAAGAAGTACATGAAGAAAACAGGATAGAGCATTGACTTCAAACCAAAACAGGGAATCACTTTTGACAAATCAAAAATTGAATGCTTCAATTGTCAAAAGACAAGACACTTTGCAAGGGAGTGCAGGTTTGCTAAGTATCAAGCAAACAGGATGACTGAGAAACCAAAGCTGGAGCTAAAAGAAATCCCTATTACTGAAACAAAGGCTTTGGTTGCTCAAGAGAATTTATCAGAGTTTGACTGGAGTGAAGAATTTGATGATGAACCAGTGACCTACTGTATGGTAGCAGTGGAGGAAGCAGTTGAAGATTCAGTAGAAGAATTGGACTGGAGCATTGTCTTTGATAAGGAAGTTGATCATGCTGCTTTGGAATCTGGAGATGGGTATGGAGGATTTGATTGGAGCTTGGAGTGTGAAGATGATCCTGTTCTGCTTGCAATGGTGGCTACTTCATCAAGTTCAACCCCTATCTCTGAGGTATGCTCAAATTGTCATGATTTTTATCAAAAATTACTTGGCAGCTATGTGATTGAAAGAGATAATTGTGTCAGGGCTAGGTCTGAGGTAGCTGGTTATCAAATTACTTTAGAGTCTATAGAAGCTAAAATTATAACACATGAAAATAATGAAATGGCTTGGGCTGAAAAGTATGAACAACAGGATTACCAGTTAAAACTAAGTGAATGGAAACTAAATTGTAAAATTGCTGAAATTGAGAAATTAACTAAGGAAAAAGATGATTTGTTAACAAAGTTTGATGCCTGGAAAGAATCTGGTCTGTCACATGTTACTTATGTTCAAAAACAGAGAAGAGCATATATTAGAACTGGCTTAGGTTTTGGTATGGACTTTGATAACATAGAAGAGAATCAATCTGGTGATGACCTAGAGGATATAACCACTAGTGATGATGAACTCATTAATTATGTAGACACATCTAGTAATGAGGATTCAACTTGTGAACCACCTCCAAAATATAAGAAAGACAAGGGTTATCATGCTGTCCCACATCCCATTGGTAGTCATCAACCCATAAGACCTGATGTTTCACGTTTTGGTGTAGACAGTCTAGAGTTTAGGAAAAAGCTTATTGGTCAATCTAGGTCTGAAACCCCAAAAGAAACTGTAGAAAACAATGTTCAAAGTCAAGCAGTACCTTCAACTCAAAGTACTGCTCCACAAGCAGTACCTTCAGGAAAACCTTTTCAAAACAGTACTACTAAAACTTTTTGGGATAACTTTGGTCAAAACAGGTTCAATCATTCACCTAGAAGGCAAAATAGTTTTGGTCATAGACATAGAAGAAGTCACTTTGGGAGTATGGGTCAAAAACTGTGTTTTGTGTGTTTTAGTCCTAATCATTTAATCAAGGATTGTGAACATCGCTCAGAATACCTTAGAAAATTTCCAAAGAACAGGTCTGCCAACCAGAAACCTAGAGAGAACAAACCAGTCTGGAATAATTCAAATAGGGTTAATCACAGAAATTTCTCACCAGACCATAGGTACCCTCACCAGAGAAGACCTTTTTCTAAATCACTAGTACCTTCACAAGCAGTACCTTCTCAAAGTACTGCTCAATTCAAACAAGGTACTGCTAACACTGTATGGAACAGGAACACTAGGAGATCTCATTTTTATCAACCTAGAAGGTATTATAATTCACATAGGGAATCTAGATCACAGGAACCAAGTGTTAAAACCGAATGGGTTAAGAGAGAAAGTACTGTAGAGGGACAAACAGTACTTTCAACAAAAAGTGAATCAGATGTTTTTATAATACAAGAAAAGGAGAATGAATTTGCAAAAGAGAGTTCTGTTGAAAATCCAGAAAGTTTTGAAAGTCCACATGCTAAAAATCAAAAGATAATTTTGGATCATGTTTTAAAAAATAGTGGGAATTACATACTCAAAGAATTTGAGTTTGTAACTCCACAAGGGGAACACAAGTCAGTAATGGCTTGGGTTCCTAAAAGAAACTAACTCTCTAAATTTTTGTACAGGGCAATCCAGAGGAGGAGCTTAAATATCACCTTATTGTGGATAGTGGTTGCTCTGGAAGCATGACAGGAGACAAGGAGATTCTGTCAGATTTTAGATCTATTAGTGGAGGAAGAGTTACATTTGGGAATGATCCCAATGGAGGTAGAATTACTGGAAAAGGAACCATCAAAGCAGGAAGAATAGATTTTGAGAATGTTAGATATGTGAAGGAGCTCAAGTTCAACTTATTGTTAGTTTCTCAAATCTGTGATAAAAAGCATCCTGTGTTATTCACTGACATAGAATGTCTCATCCTTTCCCCTGAGTTCAAGTCTGTTGATGATAGCTTGGTAGTTCTAAGAGTACCAAGAACCAATGATGTGTATAGTCTAGATATGAAAAGTCTTCATTCTTATGGAAGAGCCACATGTTTGGTGGCAAAAGCAACATCTGAAGAAGCACATCAGTGGCATAGAAGATTAGGCCATGTGAATTTCAAGAATATCAACAAACTGGTCAAAGGAAATTTAGTTAGAGGGTTACCTTCAAAGACTTACAAGAATGATCACTCATGTTTGGCATGTAAAAAGGGTAAACAACATAAAGCTTTCTGCAAAAACCTTGAGGAAAGGACTATTAGAGAACCTTTGGAGCTATTACATATGGATTTGTTTGGACCTGTATCTGTTACAAGTTTGAACAAGAAGAAGTACTGCTTAGTTGTCATAGATGATTGCAGTAGATTCAGTTGGGTATTTTTCTTGGGATTTAAAGACGATACTTTTGATGCTATTCAGACCCTCATAATAGCACTTGAAAACCAATTGAGACTCAAGGTTAGAGGTATTAGATGTGACAATGGAACTGAATTCAAGAGCAAGCTTATGGATGACTTCTGTGCAAACAAAGGAATCAAGAGGGAGTTCAGTATTGCCAGAACACCACAGCAGAATGGTGTTGTAGAAAGAAAGAATAGGACTTTGATTGAAGCAGCCAGAACCATGCTAGCAGATTCACAACTACCTATTCAATTCTGGGCTGAAGCTGTAAGTACTTCTTGCTATGTACTTTACAGAGTATCAGTTACTAAGCTACAGATGAAGACACCTTATGAGTTGTTGATGGGCAACAAACCAAATATTCGATTTATGAAGCCTTTTGGATGCCTTCTTAGTATTTTGAATACAATTGATAATCTGGGTAAGTTTGATGGCAAGTCAGAAGAAGGTTATTTACTGAGATATTGTACCAACAGTAAGGGCTTTAGAGTGTACAACAGAGTCACTAAGAAGGTTCAAGATTGTCTTCATGTTGAGTTTTTAGAAGATCAAGACAATCAGAAGGGTAAAGGTCCTGATTGGATGTTTGATCTTGAAGTTTTAACTCCTTCTATAAATTATGTACCTGTTAGAGAAGAAAATCAACCTGTACACAATGAAGAAGATTTACAGTATGTTGTTCATGGAGTTCATATAAGTCCTGATGCTGTTCCTGATGAAGAACCAATCACTGTGGAACCAAAGAAAAGTACTGATAAGCCAAAATCCTCATTGTCTATTGAGGATCAATCTATTCAAGAAGAACTTAATCTGATGCTTCTTCAAGATGTTTTTGCACATTCTTATACTGATGAACAAAGAAGAGCTTATGAAGAAGCAAAGAAAAAGACCAATACTGCAGAATACTCTTACAGTACTTTGGACAGTACTTTTGACCAAAGTACTGCTGCACCAGTTGACAGTACTTTAGATGATATGGATGATCCTACCATGCCTGTATTAGAAGAAACTGATGATGAGTTTCAAGATAAAGGTATTTTCTCAGATTCCAATGAAGATGCTGATTTCACTAATCTGAATGATACTTATGGAGTTCCACAGTCTCCAATCTTAAGAATTCTTAAGAATCATCCTACTGATCAAATCATTGGTCCTTCTACTTCTGGAGTTATGACAAGACACAAAGCTAAGAGTTTTACTACTCCTCACAATGCTTTACTTAGCTTTGTGTATAAACAAAACAGGCTGAATCATAAGGACCATCAAACCTGCCTATTTACTTGTTTTATCTCTCAAGAGGAACCCAAGAATATTGCTCAAGCATTGACTAAAGAGAGCTAGGTTGAAGCTATGCAGGAAGAACTTCTTCAATTTAAACTTCAAGAAGTTTGGATATTATGTGATCTTCCAGATGGGAAGAGAGTCATTGGAACCAGATAGGTTTTTAGAGTCAAGAGAGATGAAAGAGGCAATGTCATCAAGAATAAGGCAAGGTTAGTAGCTCAAGGCTACCGACAGGAAGAAGGAGTAGATTATGATGAAGTATTTGCTCCTGTAGCAAGGATTGAAGCTATTCGGATATTTCTTGCATTTGCTTCATATATGGGATTTCAAGTTTACCAGATGGATGTCAAGAGTGCCTTTCTCTATGGCACTATAACAGAGGAAGTATATGTCAAGCAACCTCCAGGTTTTGAAGATCCTAAACATCCTAACAAATTTTACAAAGTTATCAAAGCTCTTTATGGCTTACATCAAGCACCAAGAGCCTGGTATGAAAGGCTCGCTACTTTTTTTATTGCAACATGGTTATAGGAGGGGAGCTATTGATAAGACTTTGTTTATCAAGAGAGACAAGAAGGATATCATGTTAGTTCAAGTCTATGTTGATGATATCATCTTTGGAGCTACCAAACAGTCTATGGTTAAGGAGTTTGAGCAGTTGATGCAGAAAGAATTTCAAATAAGTTCAATGGGTGAATTAACTTTCTTTTTGGGACTTCAAGTTAAGCAGTCAAAGGAAGGTATTTTTATCAGTCAAGACAAGTATGTATCTGACATACTTAAGAAGTTCAGTTTTGATGCTATGAAGCCAGTAACTACACCTATTAAATCAATCAACTCATTGGGCAAAGATGAAGATGGAAAACCGGTTGAAGTCAAGTTATACAGATCCATGATTGGCTGTCTTATGTATCTCACTGCATCAAGGCCTGATATCATGTTTGCTGTGTGTTTATGTGCAAGATATCAAGTCTCACCAAAGATCTCTCATATGAATGCAGTTAAGAGAATTTTTAGTTACTTGAAACAACAACCTAAGTTGAGGTTGTGGTATCCTAAGGATTCACCTTTTCACTTGGAAGCTTTTTCAGATAGTGATTATGCAGGTGATAATTATGACAGACGATCAACAACTGGAGGATGCCAATATCTTGGAAGATGATTAGTCTCTTGGCAATGTAAGAAACAGACAATTGCATCAACATCCTCTACTGAAGCTGAATATGTGGCTGCTGCAAGTTGTTGTGGACAAGTTTCGTGGATGCAGAATCAACTCTTGGATTATGGGTTCAATTTCAAGAATACTCTTATCAATATTGATAATGAGAGTACTATTTGTATTGTGAAGAATCCAGTTTACCATTCCAAGACCAAGCACATTCAGATTAGGCATCACTTTATCAGAGATTGTTATGAGCACAGACTCATAAATGTGGTCAAAGTTCACACGGATGATAATGTAGCTGACTTACTCACCAAAGGCTTTGATGTTTCAAGATTCAATCACTTGGTGGTGAGCATTGGCATGATTAACTACTGAGCTACATTTAAGGGGAGGACTATTTAGTATTAGTATAGTCCTGTGCATTGCTTGAGGGGAGGATATTTATGTATACTTAGCTTATACAGAGGAATTTGGAAAAGTACTATTTTTTATGAAAGTACTGCTTGGAAAGTACTGCTTAGGAAAGTATTGCACACGTGGAAAGTATTGTTTGTCTTATTAAAGTACTGTTCCAACGGTAATATTGAGGGGTAATTACTACTAACGGTAACTTTGTTATTATGGGCTGTGATTTTTCAAATCTTACCTATAAATAACTACTCTCCGATTTTACCTCTCATCTTGATATTCTCATATCTTTTCCATATTTCTCTCACCACCTCTTTATTATTCGATTATATCTCTTATTGTGATCACATAATCAACAATGACGAATCGTAATACTGTTTCCAAGCACAACATGGTGGCGAATTTAGACAAGACTGAATTTAATGAGGCTTTTCATGATATAATTGATTATCTTACTGGATCGCCAATCAGTTATGCTCTTTTAGTGGAGCCGGATATAATTGAACCCCTGGATTCAAGAATTTTAGGCTAATGCTAGGGATAATATGGAGAATGATGAATTTTATGTTCGATCAACAGTTGCTGGAAGAACTGTGAAGATTACAGAAGCCTCTATTCGAGAAGACCTATTGTTTAATGATGAAGAAGGGGTTATTCGTTTTGATAAGCAACTAATTTGGGATACTTTTGGGCACATTGGTTATGAAGGATCCTTAACTGAACAAACATTCATGAAACAATTATTTTGTCCTCAATGGAAGTTTTTAGTGCATGTGTTGCTTCATTGTATTAGTGCTAAAAGTACTTCATGGGAGCAATTTGGATCAAATATAGCATCTGCTATGGTGGGATTGGCTACATATCGTGTTTTCAATTTTTCAAGGCTTATTCTAGATGGAATGCTTTCACATATTACTCATGGGTCAAAATGGTTGATGTATCCAAGGTTTGTTCAAGTCTTTCTCAATAAACAACTTTCTGATGTTCCTAAGCCAACTAGTCTTTTACCTGTTGTGGTTCAACAAGCCAAGATTTTCACCTTTATGGCTAGGAAGAGTGATTTATTCACTGGAAGGGACACTCCTTTAACTACTTCTATGATGGAAGTTATTCAAGCTGTTAGAGCTGATTCTGCAGAAGATGATGATAGTAAAGGTACTGCATCTGCAAGTACATCATCTACAAGTACTGCATCAGTAAGTACTGCATCTGCAGGTACTGCATCTCAAGAAGGTATTGCATCTCAAGGTACTGCTTCCCCAAGTACTGAAGTTCAAGAAGATGTTGCAGTTTCACCTTCTCCATCTCTACAAAAATCTGTTCCTTCTTCTCAACCAGACGAACATTCACCAATTCAAGGAGATGATCCACATACTATACCTCGTGAAGGTTTGACATTGGATAATTTTGTTTTGACAAGGGAGTTAGTCAAGTTACAGAAGACTACTGCGGCTCAAGCTAAACATATTAAGAAGTTGAAGCTCAAATTTAGAAGACTCAAGAATTTTGTATGGCCATTGGTTCAACATCATCGTCTTTAGGTCAAATCTAAAAAGAAGGAGCAACGGCAGTTTAAGAAGACTAAGCACCAAAAAGTTCAAAAACAATCTTTATTTCAAATGGGGAGGAATTTAGAAGAAAAGAATTTGAAAGAAGATGTTCATAAGGAGAAAGATACTGAAGATACTGAAGAACATGAAAGGACTGAAGTTCAAGGAACTAATATTCAGCCTAAAGAAACTGAAGAACATGTTTTTCAAAGTACCGAGGAACAAGTTATTGATGTTCAAGTTCAAAGTACTGATGATCAAGGTACTGCTGATCAAAGTACTGCTTTTTCATGGAACCTTCAGACAAGAGTTAATTACTCCAAGAGTATTAGATTTTGAAGAGGAAGCTGGTCCTTCAACTATTATTCATGAAGAACAAGCTATCCTTCAACAACTGCCATACCAGAAGAAGCTGATACACCCAAACCTGTAAGAACTGCAAGTGATGATGAAACTATTGCTGAAATATTGCATGATTTATCAAAGCCAAGGGGTGTTACTTTTTCTGAAGTTGCAGAGGAACAACCAAGAGTTTCTCAACCTTCAATAGATCCTAAAGATAAAGGAAAGAGTATTCTGATAGAAACTAATAAGAAAAAGCTAACTTTGGCAGATCTTAGAGCAATTGAAGTTGCTAGGAATGAGGCTGCAGCAAGAAAAGTACAAGAAGAACTTAATGCTGAAGTAGTGACTGAAGTTACTAATGAAGAGGCAATGAATGAAGAAGCAGCTAGGAAATTACAAGAAGAATTGAATGCTGAAGATGCTGAACCATTACAGTCACCTACTCCTGTTTCTTTTATGTCTAGAAGACCAAATCTTGCTAAAGAAAGGAATGCAATGATGGCTTATTTGAAAAGTCGAGGATATAAAGGATTGCAGAAGCTGAATTATGTTGATATGAAAAGATTATATGATGCTGAGACAGAGGCTTATAAGAAGGATGTTGCAAGCATCAAAGATTATAAAGATGAAGCTACTTGGACTGAAGCAGAAAGAAAGAAAAGTTTAAAAAGAAAAAGGAAAACTGAAGTTGAAGATATACAGTTTTCAAAGAAAGAAAAAGTTGAGTTAAGATCTGAAACTAGGGATGAACTAAGAAATTATCTCAGAATAGTAGATTTTGAATATTCCAAAGAAGATACTGACATGAAGATGAACAGATCTCAGATTATTGCTTTTGAAGTTGTGGAATCTAAAGATGGAAGCTATCTGATGTTTCATAGAGAAGATGAAAGCTTCAGAGTGTTCAACAGGCTATGGGATTTATTGCACATCATAGATAGAGTGGATATATTCTATTTATATCATGTGGTGAAAGATTACTTTGAACATCATCCATCAGAAGGAATTGGTTTAGTTTTACTTGGAGATCTCACAACTGCATGGGAAACTGAAGAATAGAGCAGTGATGAAATTTGGAAGAATCAAGAGAATTGGGAAATTGTTAGCTGGAGATTCTTTAAAGAATCTGGAGTACATGTTCTAGAGCTAGAAGATGGAATTATGATTCATATGTTAGCCGATAGAAGATATCCTCTTACACATGAACTTATGAGGAGGATGCTGGAACATGGAATGGAAGTAGAAGAAGATAATGAAATAGCATGTCTGCTCATCAAGCTGTTTATCAGATGGACTACAATTGCTGATGATGATGAATAACTGGTATGAATCTTAATTGATTAAATTTTTGATATATCAGTACTTTTTTCAAAGTACTGCTGATCAAACAATACTTTCATCAAAGTACTGCTTGAAGTTTTTAAACCAGTTACTGATTTTGAAAAACTTTTGTTAAGTGATAAATGTTTTGAAATAGGTTATCAATCCACCATGGTTACAAAAGGACTGGCTAATCCATGAGCAAACGGCTCTGGTAAAGATATTTCAAATCCGTTTTTAGTTGACAACTTGCTAATAAGTTGGATGGTAATCAACTCACCATATCAGTAATGTGAAGAGTTGGCTAGCCCACAAGAAAATGGCTTGTGGTAAAGGTTGTGGAAAAACCATTATATGGTAATTAGTTCACCATGATGAAAGAATTAACTAGTCCAAAAGGGTACAGCTTTTGGTAAAGACAACTCAAATCTGTTGATAGCTAATGATTTGCTAAAAATCATATGGTTATCAGTGTACCATGATCTTACACATCAAAACATTTGGCTACTCCAGAGTTAATGGCTTTGGTAAAGAGAACTCAAATCCATTAAATTTTCAATGATTCACCTCTCACAGGAGTTTACACACCTGGAAGTGATGAGAATAGATTGAAACTTAACTGAATTAAATGTACAAATTGTCTTATGTTGCTGAAAAGATGGAGCTTGCTGAATGTTGCAGAAAAGATATAATATTGCTGTTTGATGCTGAAAAGAATTATATAGATAAAGACTACTTTGATGATGATATAAGCAGAGAATCTACAAAGATAAAATATGAAGATAAAGTTACAAATCCTCTTTGAAGATAAAGATGTTAAAGCTAAATCTACAAAGGAACTTGAAATCAAGCAAGTAGAATTCAAGTTAGGGGAGGATTGTTGGGATACAGAAGATTAAAGTACTGAAGATTAACAAAGTACTGCAGAAAGATAAAGTACTGCAAGAAGTCAAAGTACTGCATGAAGTCAAAGTACTGCTTATTATCAAATGACTGCAAAGATTATAAGTCGGTTGTATTAGATTAAAGATAGAAAGTTATGTTTATCTAGAACTTTCTATGTATTGTTTACTTGACGTACAAGGATAAGAATTGTAAATTGTTTAGGGTTATCCTTGAGCCTATAAAAGGACCCCTAGATTGATATTAGACGTACGTGATTTTATTAGAGTTTTAGAGAAGTTCTATATTATTAGAGTTGTTAAAGATCTGCATAATAAGCAGAGTTAGAGTTATTAATAAAATCGTTTAAAATTAAAGTTATTCTTCTTAGCTTTGTTAAGTAAATTTCGCATACTTAATAGAGTTTGCTCAGTGTTTCTCTGTTAATAACTTAGGATTTATCCGAGGTTGTTAAACTTTAACAAGCTATTTAAGTTAGTTTGGTTAGAGTACATGATAACGCTACACGCGTCGTTCGGGGTCAAGGAAACTTCCTTTTCTTCGAGCAAGTTTTATAACACCCTAGGCAGTGAACCTAATCGTTGTAGTGTAGTAATTAGGGTAAGCCACGGGTATTGATATCGTTCTCTAGGGGAATAGGAATGCTAGTAAGGAGTTACTACGCTAAGGTTAAGGTTGAGGAAGATTATTTTTTATCTTTTTATGTTTTATGAAAGGGAAAGGTACGAATCTCGGGTATTGGATTTGGGGGGTTGGTATTTCTACCGATTACTCTACTATTATCTAATTATCTAAACTAAGGTTGTGGGAGTCTATGTCTAATTAATGTGTGCTCGTATGATAGTTTAAAGATGTGTTTACTTAGGTTGTACTACTCCTTAATTATCTCCTACTGATGGTTGAGTTGTCACGTCTTATTCTTAGTTGCGTTGTGTGGCTAAAGTTGTAGGGTATGCGTTTCTCCCTAACTCTTTGAACTTACCAAAGGGTCTCGTCTACAAACCCACTAGGGATGATAAACTCCTACTCTAAGGCGCTCTTTGGATGGTTTAGCCTACAACTACTCAGGTAATTATATTCTAAGGTTCACAAAGATGAATCAAGCATTAAGTACACAACGAATGACCTATCGCATTACTAGATCATTAATCAACTAAGATAAGAAACAACCAATCAATATTCAATAATTAAGTTTCATACTTTCTAAGCAAACACACAAATAAATTAGCCGGACATGGAGAACATGCAAGCATACACACAAATAATCAAAGGCATAATTGAATTAATGAAGTAAAGACTTATCTTGATGTAAGATAGGGTTTAAAACCCTAAAATACTATACAAGACACCTTAGGTTCGGTTTTAGGTTTTCACTCCAAAAGACTCTCCACAAAGACTGAAAAATTCGGATTCTATATATAAGATTACATATGCGACGGCGTCACCTTATGTTTTGTGACGCCGTCGTGTCGCCGTCATTAGGGTTTCGTCTTGGCCACGTTAACCTTGCGACGGCGTCACCTTATGTCCGTGACGCCGTCCTCTTCAGCTTCTGACGTCGTCTGGATTGCATCTAGGCCGTCTGAGTAGCGACAGCCTACTCTTTTACAACTGGACGTCGTCGCTTGAAAATACGAGTTTTGGGTTCTGGACCGTCACAACAATTTTGGGACGGCATCGCCATTAGCACCTGACGCCGTCGCCTTCTAATTTCAGCAACTGTGAGTGTCTCGATTTTGACTTTGGCCATTTTCTTCATATATTCGCGCCTTTTCGTCCAAATAAGTGCCATTCCAGCATTTTGCCTTCAAGAGACCTAAAAAGTGAAAAGGAACGATATTAAGCAATAACGGATACAAAAGTGATCAAATAAGGACTTAAACGACCCCTCAAAATGGTACCTTTTAAAACCTTATCAAATATCCCTACACTTGTTATTTGCTTGTCCTCAAGCAAATGTGCTTTTAGCCAATTAATTTATAAGTTAGGGGTCATGAAGCATTAATTCAAAACGGTCCACAACACATATAAGCCCCGCAAAAGTCATAACAAGCACGGAAATTACATACTAGCACCTCACATGGGGTGTTTGGATACTCACATCTCTCTCGGGTGTATATATGAAATATAACAAATAGGAAATGGAAGATAAACACTCAATAACCGGTCCTAGTACATAGATTACCATAGGCTTGAGAATAGATCAAACCTCCATCGCTTTGGCGTAAGCACCTAGGAAAGACTATCAAAGAGGTCTTTTAAAGGGTTGTAATGTTAGGCTTACGGTAGGGAAACAAAGGTTTGGTGGGAGAGGCTATTTAGTGGTGGTAAGTCAAAAATCTCTATGTTAAATGCATATGAAGAATGGCGTTGCTAAGCCAAGACTCGACACTCTAAACTCTAGATAACTGAAATAAATAAACATAAATTTAAAGGATAGATGTAGGATGGTAGCCCGTATGTATATATATTTTTATTTTTTATTTATTTTTTAATTTTTTTTAATTTTTTTTTCATACACTTTTACTCTACCATCCTCTACGGTAAAATCAAAATAATAGGGATTTATAGGCACATCCCTACACTTGAGTTTTTATTACTCTAACACTAATTTGACCTGATTTGAAAAGATCAAAACACTTGGGGTACATTATTACGCAAACAAAAGGAATTTGAATTTAACATTCCCTTCCCGTCATTTCATAAACTTTAACTTTTCCCATGAATCTCAATCGTCCCAAAACTGTATACAAAGGATATGACTCGACTTAGCAACTTATGCAAGCAACTAGATAATTGAACTAAGGGTTTGGGGTGATAACAAACATTTGCACTAAAAGTGAGTGCATAAGGGGTAGGCTAAGGCGATTTGGGTGTATATTTGGGGGTGGGGTGTAAACAATGCTCTTCATTGATATTCCGGAAAAACCGAAACATCACGAGAACCGCGAAAAGGATAGGCTCTGAGGGGTTAACTAGGGGTATTGTGTACTAAAGATGAGTACAACGCAAAAGGTGTGGGGGAATTACTCAACCGATATGGAAGAAGTAATTATATTACGGGTATCAAACAAGGGTTATCCTAATGCCTCTTATCATTTAGTTATTCCTAACTACACAAGTGTAGCCTCACTTGCGATCTCGGAATGCATCACAAAACAAGTTCTAGAATCTAATATACTACCGGTTTACACTCTAAGCATTGAAGATGAATGCTTTAATTCCTACTAATCTAAGGGCGATCCTCACATTTTGGTGGAATTTGGGTGGTAAAGGGTTTTTGTGCTAGTCATGCAACTTCCTATCCATGAGACGCTTTTGTTAAGACTAATGGCCCACTCCTATATGTCATAAAAAATTTTAAATTTGGTGCCAAAATTACCCTAACCGACATTTTCTCATGGTTTATTACACAATCACAATTGGACAAAGCAAATAGTCAAGGATAAGCATAGTTTCAAAGTTCCCGTTTTATTTTCCCTCCCTACACTTAAACTGAACATTGTCCCCAATGTTCCCCGAAAGTATCAAAGTTATGATAAAAGAAGGTAATTAAAAATGAAAGAAACTAATACTCCCCTGATTAGCTCGGTAGGATCCGTGTAAAGTGGTGGTTAAATCCTTTTCAAGAAGAATTATTGCGTGAAAAGCTCCTTCCAATCTTATGTAACTTCTTCTTGACAAACTAAACCTGCACACTTAAAGAAAACAAACGAAACCTTCACGTAAAATCGGCGGTAATAGTATATATAAGACTCGATTTAAACTAGGATATAATGCTTGTGGAATGGATGTTTACAGAATTTCTAAGAAAATTAAGACCTGGAAAATTCCAAAAATTTATAAGTAGCTCAGAAAACGAGAAAAAAGTAATCTGTTGTTTTTACTCCTTCCTGACGCCGTCAGGTTTCAATCCGGACGCCGTCAGGTTATCCTGACAAAAACTGGTCTGCGATTTTCTGGAAAAAATTCTGGAAAATTTACATCGTTAGAATCTGGAAAAATTTCTGCAAAAACATCCATTATGACTCAATACAAGCTTTTGACTCGAACAAACAAACATAAATATCTTTTAGTTAATTGTTATTCTCATGTTTACGTTTCTTTTGAAAACGTGTGTAATCCTCCCTACACTTATCCCTTATGTAAAATACCTTTATATGTAATTAAGACGAGGTTAAAGACAAAATAAAGCATTTTTACAAATTCAAACATGAGAATAAACAATTAATAAAAGATATACGACACACAAATGAAAATGAAAAACAAATACACATGGGTTGCCTCCCAAGAAGCGCTTGTTTTTGTTCGAGTCACGAGCCTGACTCTACCCTTATTTAACAGATAAAGGGGAAGTTTTTCCTACACTTAAGTTTAAGTGTGGGTGATAGTAGCAATACACACCCTTAGGGTGGAAATTTTCTACGTGAGGAGAGGGTGATGGGTGATTTATATGCTCAAAGTAGTGTGCTCCATTCATTATAACTTTACCTAAGTCTATTGGTGTAGCGGGTGAATCAAATCTCCCTCCTAAAAATGGATCATCTTCTATCAACTTCAAAAGATTCTTAGTTAAGGATCCATCTTGACCTAATAAACCCGGTTTAAACCCATAATGTTTCTTGTTATCAACCACGAATGGGTGATATAAGTGTGTAAGGTCATGGGTTATTCCTATATTAGCTTCCACTCTACATGGCCTAGAGTCTACCACTTTTATCAAGCAACTACCCGGACTATCTATTTTGATGGGTGGATTGGAGCCTAATTTAATTCCAAGATTCACATCTAAAGACGGAAAATTGGGTAAGGGTTTCGGTTGAGGATCCGGTTCATCAAAACTAGGAACTTCTTTAGGGCTAAGAGAAAGGTCATCACTACAAGCGTTCAAACCCACATCCACTACTTGTGGTCGGTCCAAAGGTTCTACCTTTATTGGGGTTCCTATAGTTTCTTCTACTACTTCCGGGTAAGTCATAGGCGGTGTGTGTTTCTCAAGTGATGGTAGGACTTGTGGGTTATCCGATGGGATTGGATTTTCTACTCTATCCTCCATCTTATCAAGATCACCTATGTATTCTTTTTGTACTGTGGTAGCGCCTAACCATGACATGCACCTTGGTACCTCAACTCTAATCATCTCCTTCCTAAACAACCTTTCCGACCGAAGTTTCCAAATTTAAAATAGGTCTAAAGATTCGTTTTTTGGGTCCCATGTTCCACTTCTAAATTGAGCGTGCATCTCAAAGGTTTCCCATGCAATTCGAACACCACGTCCCCAAATATCCCCATCCGCTACATAGTCAAGTCTCCTTTGGGTTTCGTGGGCGATACGAGTGTAAAAGAATTGTAGTGGAAACAGTAAATCAATACCATGATAAAGGACTTTTTGTAATAAATATTTAATTCGAGTCCACGCCTCAGGAAAGGATTCATCATGATGTTGCTGGAACCTCAAGATCTCATTTTGGAGTGGAAGGGGTAAATTATGTAGTAGATTTCGTTGATTGGGTGAAAGTTTTGGCAGATTCGCGTTCTCCATAACGGCTAACGGAATAGTCAATGAAAATGGTTACGAACAAAGGTCACGAAAAAGGGGGATAGACTACGAGTAAGCTAAAAATGAGAAAACAAAAGTTTACTTGATAGGAATCAAGCAAAGAAACCTAAACAAGGTGGACTACTAACTAGCTATTCTATTCCCCGGCAATGGCGCCAAAAACTTGATAACGCTACACGCGTCGTTCTGGTTCAAGGAAACTTCCTTTTCTTCGAGCAAGTTTTATAACACCCTAGGCAGTGAACCTAATCGTTGTAGTGTAGTAATTAGGGTAAGCCACGGGTATTGATATCGTTCTCTAGGGGAATAGGAATGCTAGTAAGGAGTTACTACGCTAAGGTTAAGGTTGAGGAAGATTATTTTTTATCTTTTTATGTTTTATGAAAGGGAAAGGTACGAATCTCGGGTATTGGATTTGGGGGGTTGGTATTTCTACCGATTACTCTACTATTATCTAATTATCTAAACTAAGGTTGTGGGAGTCTATGTCTAATTAATGTGTGCTCGTATGATAGTTTAAAGATGTGTTTACTTAGGTTGTACTACTCCTTAATTATCTCCTACTGACGGTTGAGTTGTCACGTCTTATTCTTAGTTGCGTTGTGTGTCTAAAGTTGTAGGGTATGCGTTTCTCCCTAACTCTTTGAACTTACCAAAGGGTCTCGTCTACAAACCCACTAGGGATGATAAACTCCTACTCTAAGGCGCTCTTTGGATGGTTTAGCCTACAACTACTCAGGTAATTATATTCTAAGGTTCACAAAGATGAATCAAGCATTAAGTACACAACGAATGACCTATCGCATTACTAGATCATTAATCAACTAAGATAAGAAACAACCAATCAATATTCAATAATTAAGTTTCATACTTTCTAAGCAAACACACAAATAAATTAGCCGGACATGGAGAACATGCAAGCATACACACAAATAATCAAAGGCATAATTGAATTAATGAAGTAAAGACTTATCTTGATGTAAGATAGGGTTTAAAACCCTAAAATACTGTACAAGACACCTTAGGTTCGGTTTTAGGTTTTCACTCCAAAAGACTCTCCACAAAACACTGAAAAATTCGGATTCTATATATAAGATTACATATGCGACGGCGTCACCTTATGTTTTGTGACGCCGTCGTGTCGCCGTCATTAGGGTTTCGTCTTGGCCACGTTAACCTTGCGACGGCGTCACCTTATGTCCGTGACGCCGTCCTCTTCAGCTTCTGACGTCGTCTGGATTGCATCTAGGCCGTCTGAGTAGCGACGGCCTACTCTTTTACAACTGGACGTCGTCGCTTGAAAATATGAGTTTTGGGTTCTGGACCGTCACAACAATTTTGGGACGGCGTCGCCATTAGCACCTGACGCCGTCGCCTTCTAATTTCAGCAACTGTGAGTGTCTCGATTTTGACTTTGGCCATTTTCTTCATATATTCGCGCCTTTTCGTCCAAATAAGTGCCATTCCAGCATTTTGCCTTCAAGAGACCTAAAAAGTGAAAAGGAACGATATTAAGCAATAACGGATACAAAAGTGATCAAATAAGGACTTAAACGACCCCTCAAAATGGTACCTTTTAAAACCTTATCAGTACATCGGTCCAACACCTATTTATACTCAAACATAAAAAAGAGTCTTCTTTCTGTCTTGTTCTGTCTTGTGCTTGTTTGCTGAGAGAGAAGTGAGTTGGATAGCTTGTGCTTTTTCTTGACTCAATCTCACCCATTCATTTCATCTTGGGCACCAAGGGATGTTATCTGAGCCCTTCATATCTTGCACCAATAGAACAGTTTAGGATTGCCAAGGTGGATATGGGAGGACATGTGAATAAGTCTTGGATTCTTCCTGAGTTGAGAGGGACAGGAGGTGAGCGGAAGAATTTGGCGCCAATGGTGTTTTTGTTTCTAGGTTTGTAGACTTGGTTTGGGTGAATGGCTAAAAAGCATATAAAGTGGGTAAAAGGGGAAGGGTCATAAAAGGTTTTATATTTGATAAGGTTAAAAGGGTTTGTTGGTATTTTGTATTTATTAAAAGTTAAAATGTTTTTTTTTTTTTTTCTTTTTTTTTTTTTTTTTTTTTTTTTTTCTAAAGAGAAAAATATTTTTAATAAAAATTGGTTTTAATAAAAATAATTGTTGTAAATAAAAATGGTTAAAAATAAAAATAATTGTTTTTAGTGAAAAACGTTTTAAGGGTAAAACGGTAAATTGGGTTTGGGTAAAGGGTATAAAGGTAACTATGGGCTTACGGTTCGGTTTTGATTTTGTTTTCCCAAGATCACTCTCAAAACGCGTCCCGTGCTTTGAAAATGTAGAAAATCCACTCCCGGCTCCGTCCGCAAAGCACGTTTGTCATTCCAAGCTCATTTCTGTCCGTTTTTGCCCTGTTTTCGACCCTTTGTACCTGAAACACATAAAAACACATTCCAAGGATATCTACAGTATAAATGGTTATATTTCAGTGTATTTAGATGTTTTTGTGGGTTTTTCAGGCTTAAAATGATGAGTGGCCTTTTACTGTATCACCTGCATTCAACACAGACGACACATATGGAATAGAAGTAGATGTGGAACCCGAAGAGTTAGAGGGTTCCGAAGCAGTTATAGGTGAAACACACATGTCTATGATTTTAGGTATCCATGTAAATCCAAGTGTATTATGTAACCATTTCTGCCATCTCCAACTAGTCTTAGCTTTGGTGTTAGTGAATCCACTAGGTGATAAATTATTCCTAGGAGGTGAAGTGGGTTCTAAGGGTACATCAATGATTAAAGCATGAGCGCTAGAAGGCGGTTTACTTAGCACAGACTTAGAAGCAGTAGTGGGCCTAGAGGTATTCTGTTTTCTATTGTTCCGCTTACGAGATAAGATAGTCTTAGCAACACATTTGTCATGACAACAAGAAAACATACTTTTACGACAACCAACACAAGAAGCTTCAAACTTAACTTTTAAATTACTTAACGATTCAGCATTCGTTACAACACTTTTCCATTACATTTGTCAGACGCAATATCTAAAGTGGGTGCAACTTGAGTCTTATTCAAAGTCCTAGGGTGTTCTTCTACTTCAACATTTTTTATTGTTCTTTTCTTACGTCGCAACTTCCTATTCTTCCTTGTATTGCTCCTAGGCTGTGAAGTGCGGGCGTTGGGAAAAGAGGCAACTATTCCTGTTTCAATAGAGGGAAGCACATTAGTTTCTTGAGGTTTGTCATTAGATGTTCTGGAGTCATTTTGAGTCTGTGTAGTTACTACAGTGTTACTTTTCCTATCTTGTTTTAGTGTCACCAACTCTGCCTTAAGATCATGAATTTTGTGTAACAAATCTAAATTTTCAGAACAAGTGAGTCCATCTCGTCGTAAAACATCTTTGGTGTATGCAAGATGATCATCAAGGTCTTTTGACGCTTTATCATGAGTCTTTCTGAGTAAATCAAATATGACACCATATTCCTGTTTAACTTTTGAAATTTCTTGTTCATATTTTGCAATTTGACACTTCAAAGACACGTTTTGATCATCCATTTGCTCAAGTTTTGGATTAAGAGTTTTGGTTTGCAACTGGTTGAGTTTGTGTTGTAAAGCGAGTTCTCGATTTTGACAATCTTTTTGACACCATTGAAGACGACGTTTTGAATATGAAAGCTCGTTTAACAAACGTTCATTTTAAAATTTTAAAGACGTGATTTGTGACACATTATCAGTATTCTCAACATTTGCACCAGAATCAACAGAATCAGCAGAGATATAATCGAATGCATATGCAACAGAATGTAATAACACTACATTATGGATATCAGCATAGATAACATCTTCCAAGAGTCGATCAACATCTTTTCGTAACATTTTCTTTTTACGTTTTGTATTCGAGATAGATGTTTCTGTTTTCTCGAAAGCTATTTTCATCAGTCCAAGTTCCTTATGAAATTCCCTTTCCCAATATAATGCATAATTTTTCAAGTTTTGAACATGGGGCAAAATTCTTTTCTGAAAAATATCTCTTTGTTCTCGCGCCTGAGGCGATTGAAAATGTTCAACTTTTATTTCAGAATGAAATTCAATCTCACGTTCTAAAATTTTGATGTCAGATAGGAAAGTGTCAAAATATCTAAGAATTTGACGACTTTCGGGTATTGATTTTACTTCACTGAGTGAAGGTAAAGGACCATTATTTGGTGCAGAATTGGGTTGGGGACCAACATTAGAAGACTCAGACATAGGTGTGATAACCCAAGGTGTGTTAGAAGTATCCTTTTGTGCGACGAAAGTGATGGCTTTTGAATAGTTAAATGGTTTGTTATAAACAACATTTTCTAATTTGGATCGACTCTCGTCTTCTGCATCTAATTCTTCTTGACGGTTATATTCCACAACACACATAATGGAATCATCAATTCTATGTTCTGCACTGTAAACTTCAGGAGTTGGTTTGAATGATCTATTTGAAAACTTGGGTTTGTAATCAGCAAGATTCGGTCCATATCCATTTGGATTTGGTTTGAAAGTAAACTTTTGAATCGTTGTGATTGATTCACCATGTTTATAAACAATATTTTGAAACTCTTTGATTTTTTTTTGTAAGTCGACAATTTCCTCAAGATAGGCATCTATTCGTTTCGTTGAATGCTTTTTGTACTCAGAGAATTGTTTTTGACAAGTTAACAATTCAGACTTGGCTTTTTGAGTTTCTAAAGTGAGAGCGTTAAGTTGTTGTTTATGATCATATTTCATTTGTTCTATTTGAGACAACAAAGCATTCTTTGATGCTACTAGATCACGTATCTGTTTTTCTAATGATTTTTCGTTTTGGTAAGATTTAGCAAAAGCGAATTCAAAACCTTTTTCGCGTTTTTCTTGAATTTGAAAAACTTTGAGTTGATTTTTTAAGCATTCAATATCCCTAGTTAACAGTGCATTTTTATTTTTTAATTGCTGATTGAGTTCACAACATTGTTCCATTCGAAATTGTTGGTCCTTAAGTAAGAGCTCAATATCTGGATTAGACAAAGGTTCAACGTGTTCAACGTGAGTCTCAACATGATCATTATTCAGATCCTCAAGTATAACCACGGAGTCAACTTGATTATCAATGGTAACCATAAGGTCATATTGATCGTCAAATGTAACTACTGGATCCATTTGAGTATCATCAGAATGAGATGTAGACGCCTCATGTTGAACATTCTGAGCCTCGTCGGATGCAGATGTTGGCTGAGATATCAGATCAGTGATTAATATGGTTTGATCCGGTACCTGAGACAAGCCGTCAGTGTCATACACTGGGCCTGTGTCACTCATGTGGAGTTCGTGCATGTTTTCCATCAACATAACTGCTGCATTAGCCTGCAAGTCCTCCATATCATCATCTGAGTCTGCATTTGCCATAAAACTCTGTTCTTTGTTTGTGAGGGTTCCACCAGCTTCATCCTTGATAGCCAAAAGTAAAGCCTCTTTGTGATAAGCACTGTCTCTAGTCCTCGGCTTTGGGCATGCATTAGCCAGGGGACCCTTCTCATTACAGTTATAGCAACGAAGACCATTAATCCCATTCTGATTCTGAGCATTACCCTGTTCAACCACTTAAGCCCTTTGTTGTTGTGGAGCACCCATGTTATTCCTTCCCATTGGATTTAACCCTTGACCACCGCCCATCTGACGAAAATTTCCTCGATTCTGAACATCAACATGTCCATTGTTCACAACAGCCTGATTCCTTGTGTTGGATGAGGTACGAATGCTATTGTTGGATTTGTTTGAGTATCGGCTGAAGGCTCTAGCTATCATGACAAACCCTTGCTGCAATGCATCAAAAGCTTCTGTATCCTCATTAGATTCACTGTAAAGTGCTTGATCATTGTTGTTGTTGTTGTATGGAACCAATTGAGCTTCTTGAGATTGGTGCTGTAACGGATCATAAGGTGTTATCTTAGCAGATGGTTGAGCAGCGGTTTGTGGAGGATTTGTGAATATAGTTTGTAAGGTCAGGAATTGAGGATAACAAGTTTGAGCCCACAAAGCTAGTTGTTGATTATCCGGAAGTGAAGGTGTGACAGGGAGTCCACGGATAACCCTTTCTTTGTCAACTTCTTTTAGGTGGGGCTTCAAATAGTCGTACAACAATCCGTATGTAGCATGATGAATATTCTTTGCTTGACGGATGAAAATGACATACTTTTCCCAATCAGGACCAAGACTACTTAGGAACTTAGTGTTGACTGCAATCCTTGGCATAATGATGTTATGTTTTTCCAAGTCATTGATGATGTCTGAGAATCGATGATGATATGACTCTAATGTCTCTCCTAGTTCAATCATGAAGTGTTCATAAGCCAAGTAGATTTTGGATTCCATGTCTTCTTGATTGAGTTCAGTGCCTTCCATGAGAAGATGAATATGTTCCCACATTGCTTTAGCAGTCTTTTGAGCATCAACACTTCGAAGGATCGGATTGGGTAATCCCAAAAGGATGTATTTCATTGCTAATTCATCGGCTTCAAAATGTAGAAGTTTATCAGCAGTGAGGTCATTCAGACTTGCAATGTTGGTGACATCACCTCTTGGTGGATTGGCATTTGGATCTCCGGGTGTAACTACAGTAGGCATCTGAAATGGACCTTCCAGGATGACCTTCTTTAAGAACTTTCCATGTAGCTTCTTTAGATCACAAAACCTATGTTGGGAATTCTACTAAATAAGAATTCTGCTGAAGATACTGCTGACGAATTTTGCTGAAGTGCTGGATTCTGCTAAAGAAGTGATTCTGCGGAAGTAGTAAAACCGCGTAGTTTGTTTCTGCGGATATAGATATTCCGCATATTTTATAGTTATTTAGGATATGCATGAGCTTTATTAGGAAGTGATAATGTATATCTCTTTTAGTTTTATGATTATACGTTTCTTGTGAAACGGTTTAGGGTTCCTTGTCTATAAAAGGAACACATTAGTATGTATGATGTACGAGTTTGAAAAACAAGTTTTAGTTTTCTAAAAGATCCATAGAGGATCAAACTATTCTTAGTTATCTGTGTTCTTACTTGTGTTTGATTTCCGCTTTAGAATACAAGTAATAGAGACTTTCTATTAGTGTGTTTGTGATTACATAAACATTACTAACAATTCACGAGCGCTCAAAGATATATCAAGGTCTTAGGTTCAAAAAGTGGTATCAGAGCCTCGGGAGAGTCTCTGTGATACTAAGAACATTCTTTTCTTTACACCATCACAACCAAAACAACCACAACAATGCCTGGGTCAGACGATGGAACAGAAGTTACTCAAAATCTAAACACCACATCTTTGCAACAACTCAATCTCACAAACAACAATGCAAAGTTCCCATATCTCAAGAAGGAGGAGTATGAATTGTGTGCTATGAAGATGCAGAATTGGATCTCGAATATTGATTGGAATCTTTAGGAAGTTGTCCGTAAAGGTAACAGTTTGAAGAAGTGTGTCAAAGATGCTGATGGTGTTGTTACCATCGTTGGTCCCAAAACTGCTGAAGAGATACTGGTTGTTTAGAGAGAGAATAAAGTTCGAACTATTCTTCTTCAGGCTATACCAGATGATCACATGGGTGACTTTTACTACATGGAGGATGCTAAGGACATCTGGATGGCACTCAAGGCTAGGTTTGGTGGGAATGATGAGTCAAAGAGGATGAGGAAATCAATGCTGAAACAGCAGTTTCAGGAATTCCAAATCTCTGAGGAAGAAGGTATCCACAAGGGATATGACAGGTTCCATATGATTTTGAGTCAATTGAATCTGATGAAGGCCAGGCCAGACAATGAGGATTGCAATTCCAAGTTCTTACGATCTTTACCTACATCTTGGTTGCAAGTAAGCATTGCACTCAAAGCAAAAGGTGGGCTAGATCTGGTCACTTTTGATGATCTCTACAACAGACTTAAAACTCTTGAGCCTGATGTCAGAAGTCCCTTTCGTTCATCCACTCCCACTCACTCACATTTTGTTAGCACCTCCTCACATAAGATGACCTATGCTCCAAGCCCAATTTCCTCAGCATCATCATCCTACATCTCTACCTCATCAAATTCTCAACCTAAATCTAGTGGTGTACTGGAAGATGTGATTCACTCTTTTGTTGCTGATTATGACAATCAGCATCAACTAGCATTTGAGGATTTTGAACAGGTAGATCCACTTGATATGGAAGAGATGAACTTGAAGTGGCAACTAGCCATGCTCTCAATGAACATCAAGAAGTTTGAGAGTAAGTCTGGGAGAAAGTTTGGTTTCCAGGGAAGAGATTCAACAAGATTTGACAGAAGGAAAGTCAAGTGCTATACTTGTGGTCAAATGGGTCACTTCTCAAGAGAATGCAAGGATAGGAAGGCTGGTGATGAAGTTAAGTATTCTACCTATCAGCAGAATCAAATGGAAGCTGGAACTACAAAAGCTGGATCCTCCATAACTTTGGTCACACTGGATGACCATGTCAACTGGAAGGTGCATGATCCTGATAATGATGAAGTTTCTGGTTCTGAGCAGAGTGGATTGCTGGCAAGCTGTACTATAGAGGATCAACATAATCAAGTTGCCTTAATGGGCATCTCTCAGGTACACAATTGTGTTTTTAGTTGTAGCGAAAGATATAATGAACTTAAGGAAGCTTATGATGAATTGAAACCTAAATATAATGAATGTTATGTTGAAGTTGAGGCTTACAAAAAGGCTTTAAAAACTGTAGAAAGACAAAAAATTTGGTTTCGAAAGAATCAACTTGCTTATGATAAAAAGATAAGGGTGTTAGAGAGTGATTTGGAATGTACTAAAATTGATTTAAAACGTACTGAGAAAGAAAAAGATGATGTAGTTTCAGAAAACGAAGTGCTGAAAAAGAAACTAGATGAGGAAGTAGCTAGACATAAATGATGGTTAGTGTCAGGTGACAAAGTAGCTAGATTTCTCTATGGTAGTCAATCTATAAACTCTGGGATAGGTTTAGGATTTAAGAAGTATGTTGGCTTAGAAGCTAGAACTGATATGCGTGAATCTACACCAGTAGGATTAGCTAATTATGTAAAAGAAGGAGATTTACATGCTGTACCAGGACCTATTAGAGGAGAACATACGCCCATTGACCTTTCCATCACTGTAGACTTTGATGGATCACACCATCTTTATGGCAAAAAGTCAAGAGACTTGCCAGACCCTAATTCTAAATCTACTGACTTTGTCTCTTGTTTTGACAGTGAAAAGTCCTCTAACCAAGGGTCTACTACTTATACCAGTTGTGATTCAAGTGAAAAGTCAGACCTTCCCAAGACCTCACCCAAGACTACACCCAAGACTCCCTACAAGCCTGTTAGAGTTGCTGCTGAGGAATCAAATTCCAAGACAGTTTCTTCTAAAGACTTGACATTTAATTCTTTGCAAAACAATAATTTTGTTAAAAACAATTCTGTTAATGTTTGTGGTTTGAATGCTTTTGCATGTAATGAAACATCTTTGACTTTGAATAAATCTTCTAAAAAGAAGACATGTTTTGTTTGTGCAATTAAATTTCATTTGATTAAGGATTGTAATTTTCATGAGCAAAGAATGGGTGTATGTACTAGTCAAAAGAAATCTTGACCCATTGGAAAAATGTAACATATTGGATTTCACAAACACATCATACCAAATACATAAGAGGCCTATATAAGGTTTTAAAGAGAGAAAGTTTTAGAGAGAGAAAGGGAAGAGAGTTGGGAACTATGTGAAACAAAAAAAAAATGGTATTGAAGCACCAACCCTCTACCTTGGGAGGTAAAGGGTATTTATAGTGTCTTACAATAAACGCCACCTACGGGCTGTGGATCAGGCATACAGTGGGTAAATGTTAGGAATTGGAAATTCCATGTTAAAGTGTCGGTCACCCCAATAATGGTCTAGCATATTTTAGCTCGTAGACTTGTAGTTTGTTACGTTATTTAGTAGTTAATTAGTTAATTAGTAGCTTAGAATAGTTTAGTGTAACACCGTGGAGGAAGGACGGGTCTTTACCCACTGTATGCCTGATCCACAGGCCGATAGGAGGTCGTGTATTCTGTAACTATAAATACCCCTTCCATCCATGGAAGGGGTGGAGCTTCTCAATCTAACATTTTACAATTTACAAAGCAACTCTCTAGCAAGAAACTCCCTCTCTCTACTTTCTCTCTCTAAAATGGCAAACATGTATTTTGATCATCTAAGACCACCCGAATCATCAAACACAATAATATTTCGATCCTACAAATGGTACCAGAGCCAAGGTTTTTGTGTTTTGATGATTTGATTGGTATTTGTACTCATTGGTGTATGCGGTTTGCTCGTTTCTATATGGCGGGTTGTATGTTTGTTGACATGGTCTTGTTTAAATCCAAACATGGTTAAAACTGTTTTTTCAAGCCTCCTTTTTTATGTACTGGTCCTAAAGAGATTTATATGCTTTTACATGTTTTGACAGTTTTTACATGTTTTGTTTGGTATCCTCTGGTTCATATGTCATCTGGTCGTACATGTTTACATGTTTTTTTTTTGGTCCAAACAAGTGTTATAACATCATTTTATGATTTTTTTTGTACCAATCCCGTGATGTCTATTTGTGGTCAACTCATCATATTCGTGGTCATACCTGTCTTAAAGAAGCTGTGTTTATGCATTTTTCTGGGTTAGTATGTACTTGGTCGGAAAAGTAGTCGGAAAAACTCATCGGAAAAGGTTTATGTTCATCCTAGTGAGTTGTACTATATGTAGCGACTTGTGACTTTACTGGTGGCGACTTGTCTTTACAAGTCGTCTAACTAGCGAGTTGTCAACAGAAAAATGAGGTAGCGACTTGGCCTTATAAAAGCTAGCAACTTGCATGGTTTTAAAGACTTAGCGACTTTCTAGGTTTGAAAACGATAGCGACTTGACTCTTTAAACCATAGCGACTTGTTCTTAAACAAGGTAGCGACTTGTGATGAAAAAAGAAAAAAAGATGTAGCGACTTGTGATATAAGTTAGTAACTTGACTCATGTTTTGAAGTCCTAGCGACTTATATGTTTTGGATAGCGACTTAGCGTCTAGACAGAAATGATGAAGAAGATTGACAACTGACCACGACAACATCAATAACATATATCATTTCAAACCCAACACGACCTCAGTAATTACATCATCAGTCCAAGACTCAAAGCTAATCTTGAAAGAAAATTGAATGTGTAGGTCGAATGTTAACTATCACAGCCAAATCCAACTTCCACATTCAATCAAAACTAACCTAACTTCTCAGATCGAAAACCAAATGTTACTAATGGATCTCCGATTTAAATTCGTGTATATCATATGACTTTGAGACCTTCAAAAGATCTAAATCACGAATTTTTATCCTCATAGATCTCATGTTCATTATACGAACCCAATGAAGTAAGAAAAAAACCATTTAGGGTTTCATCCTCCTCCTTGTTCGGTTATAAGGAAAACGAAAAACATGATAATACCTACCTTTGTCCTTTAAGCCGTTTCAAGAGCGTCGTGCCAACCCTGTGGCAAGATGCTCTGTTCCGAGGGTGTTTGTAATTTGTTTGTTCATATGTTTTTAATGGGGATGTGATCACTATACTAAGATGAGTTTGCATTCTGATTTACGCTTGATGTGTGAAGAGCATATTAGATGAGAGTTTGGTGAGAGGATATGTGAGATGGGGGCGTATTTTCTGAGTTTTTGTTTTAGGGTTATGACAATTGAGTGATATTAGGGCAAATAATCTCTTATATTACCGGTTGTTAAACCCCTTAATGGGTCGTGTATTGATGAGTGTGCAAATACTCATCATTTTTATACCTTTTAGTCTGCAAAAACATCTGAAAACACTCAGAAATGCATCAAAATGATAAAAATATCACAAATAAGTGTTTTATGTGTTTCAAATGCAAAAATACAAAAATCCGGTGAAAAACGTATCAAGTTTGCATAATTGTCAGTTTTAGTCCCCCAAGTTTCAAAAGTTGTCAAATCTAGTCCCTGGAATCCAAAAATATGGAGTTTTATCATTCAAGGTCCCTGAAATATTCTAAATTGTCAAAAATGGTCCTTGAATGAATCTTTGGGCAAATGGCAGAAAAGGTCCCTCAACTTTACAAAAGTGTCAAAATTGGTCCTTGGATATTTAAAAATGGAAAATAATCAAATGTGGTCCTTGTACTATTAAAGATTGGCAAGTTTGGTCCTTGTGTTAACTTTGGAAAAGTGGCAGGTTCAGTCCCTCAACTTGGCAGAAATTACATGAATGGTCCTTGTATATAAGCTTAAACCAAATGGCCCTTTTTATTATTGAGCCCAGCCAAACCAAAAGAACCCCCTGTCATAAACCTGTGAACCCCCCATTTTGAACCCCCACTTATTATTAAAATACGGTCAAACGGTCAACGCCCGCCAAAACCAGTATCCCTGTTCATCTTCCTCACCAATGCCTGCAAATCAAAACCAGAGTGGTTTTTCCACCTTTACACCTGTTATCCAGCTGTTTAACTACTCCCCTCCACCTCCACATCCTCCCAAACTTCTTTAAATGCAAAAACCTGCTCAAATAGACTTTTGGCGCCAAAATTCCACATGGACGAATTTGATGATTCTGAAAGATTCAATGGTCAAGATGAAGTGGGAAAGTCTCAGGGATGTCGACAGAGTCTAAAAGATCTTTATAAAGAAGAAGAGGAGCAATGTGAAGGAGTAACTAGTGTAATTTTAAGTTGCTTATGTCGTTTTAAATATTTTAAGTTTTCCAGTGCAATTTAAAGCTTTCCAATACCTTGTTAAGTTATCTCAGTGTAATAAAAACTTGTTTTCAGTTTCAATTTCAGTATTAAGTTTCATTCTCAGTTTATGCAATTTTCATGTCAAAATTCTCAAAATATTCGAATGATGTTATTAGTTGTTGTTAAGGACTGAATAAGCTCATATAAGCTCCTAGATAGCTTTATATAGCTATTAGAAACCTTAAAACTCTGTTTAGTATCAAAAAGAAAAAAATACCAAAAATACCAAAAAAATTAGTGAAAAATAAAAAATCAAGAATGAAGAAGAGTGAAAGCTGGAGCAAGGTGAATTGTGGATTGCCTTTGGTTTAGAGCTTCTTGGGAAGCTATAGGAAGTTTTTACAGTCCTTGGTTCTCAGTTATAAGCTTGGAATAAACTTGTAAGCTTAATCCTTGATTTTGGCATTTCACTGTAGAACTGCTTAATTCTGCTTATCTCTGTGTTTTTATGCTTGTTTGGTGTATGATTAGTGATATTAGTGGTTAATATTGCATACTTGTTCATTAGATCTCTTAGTTGCTTTGTTTTCATTTTTTCACTAAGTAAAACTGTATAATAGTAATTTATAGGCTGTTGTTGTTATTGTTAATGTTTAGGTGCTCAAATTAGCTTTTTATATCATTAGATGTTTGTATGAATCAGTTTCATGGTTTAAATCACTCATTTGTTTTGAAAATCACAAAAACAGTTTCAATAAGGACTGTTTGGATTTGCTTAGTTAACTGTGGTAAAGGCTAATTGTGTTGTTTCTTGTTATTGTTATGTGTCACATAAGTACCTAATATCTCAGTTCAACCATAAAATCCAGTGCTTATTTGTGAAAAAGTCAAAATAGCCCTTGATCACTCCTTGTTCATCAACTGTTGGATTTTCATGTCCCATGATCTTGTTTTCATGTTTATAAGTTGTTAGAATTGATCAACACAGTCTTAATTCACCTTAAAACATCATAATCAGTGATTAGGATTGATTCAAAGTTCATATTAGTCAACATATTAGTGTAATATAAAAAGTCAAAATTTCCATTTGGTCAGTTTTTAAATAAAATAGATAATTTTATATAGAGTTTAATATTAAGTTTCAAGATTTGAGCTTTTGGAATATTAAAATATAACTGCTCATCTTTATCCTAGTATTTTATATATTTTCTAGTTAGCTTATTTAATAGCTTATTTCTTAGCTTATTTTGAACACCTTGTCTGAAAAAGTGCCCTGTGCACAGTTTTACAACCATTTTCACAAGCTCACACAGAGCTTATTAGTGAGGCTCAGCTTGTGAACTTTAGCTTTTTGGAAAGTCCACCAGCTCATCTTGACACCTCAGTCCTTGTTTTGAGCTTTTAAGCTTATTTGATAAGCTTAATTTGCTTGGCAAAATGGCTGCAGGCCTGTTTGTTTGGTAGATTTAGGATAAGTGCTTATTTGCTTATTTTTAGCTTATCAGTATAGTTCTTTGTATCTTTTAACTTCATTTGAGTAGCTTTAGCTTATTTGTGTCTTATTTTACTTTTGTTTCTTTCTGTGAAGCTTATTTCAAGCTTATTTGAGCTAAAAATCATTAAAATAAGCTTAAAAGCCCACTGTTGAGATCATAAGCTCTCAAATAGCTTATTTTTAAGTTGTAAAATTTTTGTTTTCATTAAAGTTGCTTATAATCAGTAGTATAATAGTTTTCAAAAAGAAAAAAACATAAAAACATCATTTTAAAAATAGTGATAGCGTTTATTTAATAGAAATTAGCTTTTTAATTTTTCTTTTCAGCTTATTATTAAGCAATTTCAGTTTTTATAATTTTCTTAGTTTTCTGTCACCATAGGATAATTTTATAAAAAATTTCATAATTTTCCTAGCTTGTTTAGTATTTATTAGAATTTAAAATAGTTAAAAAGTATTAAATAATTACTAATAAATAAATAAAAAACATAAAAAATATCTTTTTAGTTTTAAAATTAGTTTTATAATATTTTAGATTTTTCCAAGTTAAAATTTCATTTTTCCAGTTTACTTTTGTATTTTCTTGTATTTAAGTGTATTTTAAATAGTAATTAATTAATAATAAATAGATAAAAAGTGTAAAAAATAAATTTTTACTTTTAAAATAAGTTTTATAATATTTTAGATTTTTCTAAGTCATAATTTCAATTTTCTAGCTTTATTACATATTTTATTATATTTTAGAGTATTATTAAATAGTTTAAAATAGTTTTTAATTAATAATAATTAAATAAATAGTTATAAAAATAATTTTAATTTTCTAATAATTTTCTTTTATTATTAGGATTGTAAAAATATCATTTTCATATTTATAGGCCTTTTATTTCTTAAATCTCACGTTTTATTTTATACGTTTACGTAATTTAATAAACGTACGTGTTTACGTTTGTTTAATCTGATTGTTGTGCTTTATAATTCTGTATCCAAATACCATTCCAATAAATCAGTAGTGTAGTTATCAATCATAATCCTTACTGATCATTATCCTTAGTGATCATTCGACATCTGAACGTTTTTAAGCACCATTAATCCTCCGTGGGACTTAACGACCCGGGAATCCACTATATTCCAAGGGAAATTGCATTGGTTTTAGACTGTTTGAATTTTATTATGGTTGATCATTCACAAGTGGTTGACTTGTGTGATAAAATTGACGGTTGGGATCCAATCAAATTTTGGCGCCGCTGCCGGGGAGGCTTTAGCGTGTTCTAAGCATTTTCAGACCCATACTTGCACATATACCACCTTTTGTAAACAGTTTTTTTTTAGATATAAAAAAAAAATTCATTGACACTTTTCCTAAAGTGTTAACAACACCAAAAAAAAATATAAAACAACAAAACAATCGTAACGTTTTCTATCTTGTATTTTCTTTAAAGTGATTCTTAAAGCAGTACGATTTGGTTAAACGAGACGATACCAAAAATATTGTCCAAAAGTTTTTAAACCCTTAGGACAAATCCATACCTACGTCTTTTCAGTGGTACTTAATAAATACATAAAAATCAACCACCGCAAATCAAGGCAGTACACCTACCAACTGGGGGTGTGAACATTAATAAGTTCCTAATCTTAAAGATCAAAACTTGCCTTTGTGTCCTTGTGATTTGGTGTACCTTTTTCAAAGAAGCCATTTCATTTGTGATTATTGGTTTAAGTTCACTTGTCGTTTTGCCTCGCATTTGTTTTTGAAAACTGATTTTTATACTTAGTGCATGCGCACTCGTTCTTCCAGTTCTACAAGTCCACTTTCTGAGCTTGCAAATATTCCTCGTAGACGTAGAGGATGTTCTTCTCCTTCAGCCGTGACTGAGGAACGTCTAGCATCACCACCCCCTGTCGTAATGGCAGAAGATAAGCCGATGAATGAGCTTCTCCAAGCACCCATCGAGGGTTACGGAGATGCCATTATTGTCCCAGCCATCGTGGCTGATACCTTTGAGCTCAAAACCGGGTTGCTTAATCTTGTAACCCAAAGCCAATTTTATGGTTTTGAGCGGGATGACCCTCATGCACATATTCGATGGTTTAACAAGATTGCATCTACCATCAAATACAAGAATGTCCCACATGAAGCGATTAAGCTTCTTCTGTTCCCGTTCTCTTTAGAGGGACAAGCCCGGAATTGGCTTGAGAAACAACCCCCTCGTTCCATTGAGACATGGGAGGATTTAGTCACTAAGTTTGTTAACAAATTCTATCCTCCATCCCGAACTACAAGTCTTAAGAATGAGATAATGAAATTCTCTCAAAGATTTGATCAATCATTCGGTGAGGCATGGGATCGTTACAAAGAATTGCTCCGCAAGTGTCCGCATCATGGTTTTACCGAATTAATGCAAATGGATACTTTCTACAATGGTCTGAGACAAGCTGACCAAGACTCTTTAAATGCCTCCGCGGGAGGTAATTTCCTGAGCAAGACCACAAAAGAAGCCTTGCAAATCATAGAAAATAAGTCCCAGGTCCGCCCTTTCCGAACATAGACATATCAGTCTCAGTCTAATACTGGACCTTCTACTTCATCGCACGTGAGTACATCTAGCACCGATGCTAAGATTGACAAACTCACAGATATTGTTCAGGCTTTGGTTCTTGCTAACCAAAAGAAAGTCACTTTCACACAGACACCATCACATGGTGAAGTGAAGAAAGTCGAGGTCTGTGTTACTTGTGGTGGCCCTCATGCATACTACAACTGTACTGCCACCGATGGTAGTCCATTTGAAGTCAATGCTATAGCCAGTACTTCACATCAGGGAGGTAATCAATACCGTCCTCAAAATGAACCAAACTACCATGCTAATACTTATCAGGGACCACCCGGTTTTAACCAGAATCCTAACATACAAAACCGGAATCAGAACCAACCTAGAATGAACCAAGGTTATCAAAACCAAGGTAATTTCTATCCCGGACCAAATCAAGGTTTCCAACATCAAGGGAACCTTAATCAAAACAATTTCAATCGAGGGAATCAATTTCAGGGAAATGTAAATCCTAACCAAGGGAATTTTCAACAACAAGGTCATAATCAAAACATACGACCTCAAAATTTCCCTCCACCTCCTCCAGTACCATCATCTGATGAGTTATTGAAGCAATTCCTGAAATCCCAAGATGAAATGAATAGGTTGTTGGTCAGTCAGATCGCTGATCTAAAGAAGTCTTTAAATGATCAACCCTCGGGCTCAGGAAAACTTCCGAGCAACACGATCGCTAACCCGAGGGGCGATGCAAAGGCGATCACAACCAGAAGTGGTGTTTCATACAATGGACCCGCTATTCCTACTACCTCTTCTTCTTCTCTCCCGAAGGTAGTGGAAAGTGAACCTGAGGCGACAAAGGACAAGGAACTTCCTACTAATAACGGAGGTACCAACGATGTCCATCCTCAAGTTGTCCCGAAACCCAAATCCAATCCAGGAGTTGTTTTTGAACCTCCAGTAGCTCCCGTTGAAAACCCCAAATCCAAATATTCTATTCCTTACCCATCACGTTTGAATGAGCAAAAGCTCCGCGAAAAAGCCAGTCATCAAATGGACAAATTTTTTCAAATTTTCCAAGAACTACATTTTGACATAAGCTTTGCGGATGCTATCATGCTGATGCCCAAGTTTGCATCAACTCTCAAACACATGTTAAGCAACAAGGAAAAACTGTTTGAGATGGCAAAAACTCCTCTGAACGAGAACTGCTCAGCAGTTATCTTGAAGAAGCTTCCCGAGAAGCTTGAAGATCCTGGAAAATTTATCTTACCTTGTGTTTTTCCAGGAATGGTTGAATGCTTTGCCTTAGCCGATCTTGGTGCAAGCATTAATCTGATGCCTTATTCAGTATGGAAGAAACTTTCTCTTCCGGACCTTACTCCTACATGCATGACTCTCGAGCTTGCAGATCGTACAATATCCCGTCCACTTGGCATTGCCGAGGACGTATTCGTGAAAGTAGGAAAGTTCCATTTTCCAGCTGACTTTATGGTTGTTGATTTCGATGCCGATCATCGGGTTCCTCTCATTGTTGGACGAGGATTCCTGAGAATGGGCCGTGCTCTCATTGATGTATTTGAGCAAGAAATCACATTACGTGTAGGTAATGAAGCTGTCACCTTTAACCTTGATCAAACTTCGAGGTACTCCGCAAACTATGATTCTGAGTCGGTTAACCGAATAGATATCATTGATGTTGCTTCTGAGGAGTACTCTCAAGAAGTTCTTGGTTATGATCATAATTCTTCGAGTGATAATCTCACTCATTCATCTCAACCTATCATTGCCAATTCTACTCCTTCTCTCACTCCATTTGAGGAAAGTGACTTCATCTTAGAAGAGATTGAAGCATACTTGTCTAGTGATTCTGTTCCATGGGAAATTGATCACGCTCCCATCGACATCGAGGGGGACATACTTCTCATTGAGAAGTTGCTTAATGATGATCCTTCATCACTCCCTCCCGTCGAGCTTCATAACAAGGAAGTCAAGTCAGTTGAGAAAACTGAAGAATTTCCTGAGGTAGAACTTAAGGACTTACCACCTCATCTCGAGTATGCATTTCTTGAGGGTGATGATAAATTACCCGTCATTATTTCTCGAGATTTGAGTAAAGATGAAAAGACTGCTCTCATAAAGGTCTTGAAGTCACACAAGCAAGCAATTGCTTGGAAACTCTCCGACATTAAGGGTATCAACCCTGAGTTTTATACTCACAAAATCTTGATGGAGGATGACTTCAAACCAGCAGTTCAACATCAGAGAAGAGTAAATCCAAAAATCCATGATGTTATCAAACAGGAGGTTATCAAACTTCTTGATGCAGGATTAATTTACCCAATCTCTGATAGTCCTTGGGTTAGCCCAATTCATTGTGTTCCTAAAAAGGGTGGCATTACTGTTGTCACAAATGAAGATAACGAGTTAATTCCAACTCGATTGGTTACGGGATGGCATGTGTGTATTGACTATCGTAAGTTGAATGACGCCACCCGTAAAGACCATTTTCCTCTACCCTTCATGGACCAAATGCTTGAGAGATTAGCAGGGAATGAATACTATTGTTTCCTTGATGGTTTCTCGGGTTATTTTCAGATCCCCATTGATCCACATGATCAAGAAAAGACCACATTCACCTGCCCATACGGAACTTTTGCCTACAGACGTATGCCTTTTGGCCTATGTAACGCTCCTGGCACGTTCCAACGATGTATGATAGCCATATTCCACGACATGATCGGGGAAACAATGGAGGTGTTTATGGATGACTTTTCGGTCATTGGGGACTCATTTCAAACATGTCTCTCCCATTTAGATAAAATGCTCAAACGGTTTGAAGACACCAATCTTTGTCTAAATTGGGAAAAGAGCCACTTTATGGTCAAAGAAGGCATAGTCCTTGGCCATAAGATTTCGAAAAACGGGATTGAGGTAGATAGAGCAAAAGTCGATGTTATTGCTAAATTGCCTCATCCTACTACCGTCAAAGGTATTAGGAGTTTCTTAGGTCATGCCGGTTTTTTTCGCAGATTCATACAAGATTTTTCTAAAATCGCCCGGCCTATGACTCATCTTCTTGAAAAAGATGCTCCTTTTATCTTCTCACTTGAGTGCATCGAAGCTTTTGAAACATTAAAGAAAAAGCTTACTGAAGCACCCATTCTCGTTGCTCCCGACTGGGATTTACCCTTTGAATTCATGTGCGATGCAAGTGATTTTGCTATCGGTGCAGTTCTGGGGCAACGCAGAAACAAGCATTTTTAGCCTATCCACTAGGCAAGTAAGACTATGACTGAAGCTCAAACCCATTACACCACCACAGAAAAAGAGCTACTAGCCGTGGTGTATGCGTTTGAGAAGTTTTGGCCATACCTAATCTTGACCAAATGTGTGGTGTATACGGATCACTCGGCTCTCAAATATCTCTTTGCAAAACAAGATGCAAAGCCGAGATTACTCCGTTGGGTTCTCCTCCTGCAAGAATTTGATATCATTATACGTGATAAAAAAGGAGCTGAGAACCTGGCTGCTGATCATCTGTCCCGTCTAGAAAACCCTCACCAAGATGTTTTCGAGAAAAAAGAAATAAATGAAACATTTCCTCTCGAGACACTCAATGCGGTTTCTTTTCGTGGAAACTCTACTACCCCATGGTTTGCTGACTTCGCAAATTACCATGCGGGTAACTTCATAGTGAAAGGAATGTCGACCCAACAGAAGAACAAATTGTTCAAGGATGTTAAACATTACTTCTGGGACGACCCCTACTTATTCAAAATCTGTGCGGATCAAGTCATCCGACGGTGTGTTTATGGACAAGAAGCTATGGACATTCTCAAAGCTTGCCATGCTGGACCCACCGGGGGCCATCATAGTCCAAACTACACCGCCAAAAAGGTGTTTGACTCTGGGTTTTATTGGCCTACTATTTATAAGGATGCCCACGAATTTGTTAAAACCTGTGACGCTTGTCAACGTCACGGAAATATCTCACAAAGAAATGAAATGCCGCAAAACGCCATTCAAGTGTGTGAGATCTTTGACATCTGGGGCATTGACTTTATGGGGCCATTTCCATCATCTCGAGGAAACAAATACATACTTGTGGCTGTTGACTATTTGTCAAAATGGGTTGAAGCGAAAGCTTTACCTACCAACGATGCCCGAGTTGTTGTGAAATTCTTAAAATCTCTTTTTGCTAGGTTTGGAACTCCGCGAGCTATAATTAGTGATCGTGGTACACATTTCTGCAATGATCAATTTGATCGAGTCATGCAAAAGTATGGTGTAACCCACCGTCTCTCTACTGCATACCACCCCCAAACAAGTGGGCAAGTGGAAGTTTCCAACCGTGGTATTTAAAGAATTCTTGAAAGGACAGTAGGCGAAAACCGTGCATCCTGGTCGGATAAACTGGATGACGCACTCTGGGTCTTCCGTACAGCTTATAAAACACCCATCGGGTGTACTCCATACAAGCTAGTGTACGGAAAGGCTTGTCATCTGCCGATTGAGCTTGAGCACAAAGCATACTGGGCCTTGAAACATGCCAACTTCGATATTCAGACAGTTGGTGATCACAGAAAAGTTCAAATGAATGAATTAAATGAACTCCGTGATCAAGCATACGAGAACTCTTTAATCTACAAACAAAAGAAAAAGAAGATTCATGACTCCAAAATCAAGAACCGCGTTTTCAACGTCGGTGATCGAGTCCTTCTTTTCAATTCAAGATTGAAGATTTTCTCTGGAAAACTAAAATCCCGCTGGTCTGGACCATTCACCATCACTAAAGTATTTCCTTATGGAACTATTGAGTTATCTCAACCCGATGGTCCAAATTTTAAAGTGAATGGTCATCGATTAAAGCACTATTTTGGAGAGGACATTCCACCCATGGTTGTCCCGGATCTACAAACTTTCCCCATGAACCAATGAATGCGGGGATCGAGTCAAGCTAGCGACTCGGTAATCAAAAACAGTAGCACACACCATATGGGTTTTCACCCATATTTCTGACTTCTTTCTACTTTCTACCACCCTAGTGTGGGGGAGTTGCCCCCCGCTGTTGTATATAAAGCTTCAAGTTAAAAAAAAAATAATAATAAAAAATAATAATAATAATAAAATAATGGCCGTAGTATTTCCCTTTTATGTTCTATGTTTCGACATAACCGCCGGTACTTTGAATATTGAGGGCAATATTCATTTCTAGTGTGGGAGGGAATTCTCACGAATTTTATCATGTATTATACCACCCAATTCCCCCATTTTTGGCCAAAATTTTTTTTTTGGAGTAAGTGTTTTTCACTTACTCAACAAATGGTAATCTGTCCGCCATGTCTAACCCACTAAAGGATTGGCTAATCCAGGAGCAAACGGCTCTTGGTAAAGATATCTCAAATCCGTTTATGGCTTGCAATTTGCCCAAAATTGTATGGTGTTCAGCTCACCATATCTTTAATTAGTGAAAAGTTGGCTAGCCCGCAAGTTTATGGCTTGTGGTAAAGGCAGTGGAAAGCCATAATTGGTAATCAACTCACCAAAGATAATATTGATAATTTATCTAAGAGTTGGCTAGTCCAGAAGCAAACGGCTTCTGGTAAAGACAAATCAAAACCGTTGAAAGCTGGTGATTTACTCAAAATCATTTGGTTATCATTGTACCAAGGTTCTTACTTGAACTGAAACAATTGGCTACTCCAGAAGTAATGGCTTTTGGTAAAGAGATGAAATCCATTAATTTTCTCAAAAGATTGCTAGGGACTGGAAATATCTTAGTGTGGGGGATTGATGAGTGTGCAAATACTCATCATTTTTATACCTTTTAGTCTGCAAAAACATCTGAAAACACTCAGAAATGCATCAAAATGATAAAAATATCACAAATAAGTGTTTTATGTGTTTCAAATGCAAAAATACCAAAATCAAGTGAAAAACGTATCAAGTTTGCATAATTGGCAGTTTTAGTCCCCCAAGTTTCAAAAGTTGTCAAATCTAGTCCCTGGAATCCAAAAATATGGAGTTTTATCATTCAAGGTCCCTGAAATATTCTAAATTGTCAAAAATGGTCCTTGAATGAATCTTTGGGCAAATGGCAGAAAAGGTCCCTCAACTTTACAAAAGTGTCAAAATTGGTCCTTGGATATTTAAAAATGGAAAATAATCAAATGTGGTCCTTGTACTATTAAAGATTGGCAAGTTTGGTCCTTGTATTAACTTTGGAAAAGTGGCAAGTTCAGTCCCTCAACTTGGCAGAAATTACATGAATGGTCCTTGTATATAAGCTTAAACCAAATGGCCCTTTTTATTATTGAGCCCAGCCAAACCAAAAGAACCCCCTGTCATAAACCTGTGAACCCCCCATTTTGAACCCCCACTTATTATTAAAATACGGTCAAACGGTCAACGCCCGCCAAAACCAGTATCCCTGTTCATCTTCCTCACCAATGCCTGCAAATCAAAACCAGAGTGGTTTTTCCACCTTTACACCTGTTATCCAGCTGTTTAACTACTCCCCTCCACCTCCACATCCTCCCAAACTTCTTTAAATGCAAAAACCTGCTCAAATAGACTTTTGGCGCCAAAATTCCACATGGACGAATTTGATGATTCTGAAAGATTCAATGGTCAAGATGAAGTGGGAAAGTCTCAGGGATGTCGACAGAGTCTAAAAGATCTTTATAAAGAAGAAGAGGAGCAATGTGAAGGAGTAACTAGTGTAATTTTAAGTTGCTTATGTCGTTTTAAATATTTTAAGTTTTCCAGTGCAATTTAAAGCTTTCCAATACCTTGTTAAGTTATCTCAGTGTAATAAAAACTTGTTTTCAGTTTCAATTTCAGTATTAAGTTTCATTCTCAGTTTATGCAATTTTCATGTCAAAATTCTCAAAATATTCGAATGATGTTATTAGTTGTTGTTAAGGACTGAATAAGCTCATATAAGCTCCTAGATAGCTTTATATAGCTATTAGAAACCTTAAAACTCTGTTTAGTATCAAAAAGAAAAAAATACCAAAAATACCAAAAAAATTAGTGAAAAATAAAAAATCAAGAATGAAGAAGAGTGAAAGCTGGAGCAAGGTGAATTGTGGATTGCCTTTGGTTTAGAGCTTCTTGGGAAGCTATAGGAAGTTTTTACAGTCCTTGGTTCTCAGTTATAAGCTTGGAATAAACTTGTAAGCTTAATCCTTGATTTTGGCATTTCACTATAGAACTGCTTAATTCTGCTTATCTCTTTGTTTTTATGCTTGTTTGGTGTATGATTAGTGATATTAGTGATTAATATTGCATACTTGTTCATTAGATCTCTTAGTTGCTTTGTTTTCATTTTTTCACTAAGTAAAACTGCATAATAGTAATTTATAGGCTGTTGTTGTTATTGTTAATGTTTAGGTGCTCAAATTAGCTTTTTATATTATTAGATGTTTGTATGAATCAGTTTCATGGTTTAAATCACTCATTTGTTTTGAAAATCACAAAAACAGTTTCAATAAGGACTGTTTGGATTTGCTTAGTTAACTGTGGTAAAGGCTAATTGTATTGTTTCTTGTTATTGTTATGTGTCACATAAGTACCTAATATCTCAGTTCAACCATAAAATCCAGTGCTTATTTGTGAAAAAGTCAAAATAGCCCTTGATCACTCCTTGTTCATCAACTGTTGGATTTTCATGTCCCATGATCTTGTTTTCATGTTTATAAGTTGTTAGAATTGATCAACACAGTCTTAATTCACCTTAATACATCATAATCAGTGATTAGGATTGATTCAAAGTTCATATTAGTCAACATATTAGTGTAATATAAAAAGTCAAAATTTCCATTTGGTCAGTTTTTAAATAAAATAGATAATTTTATGTAGAGTTTAATATTAAGTTTCAACATTTGAGCTTTTGGAATATTAAAATATGACTTGTTAGATATTGGATTTCACTTACACATCAAACCATAACACAAAGTGGCATTCGAATGAGGTTCTAGAGAGAGAAAGTTAGAGGTTTAGGGAACTTAGTGAGAGAAAGTGAAAGATATTATTATGAGCTCCAACTCTCTACCTTGGGAGGTAGAGAGTATTTATAGTCTTACATAAATCGCCACACATCTGGCTGTGGATCAGGCATACAGTGGGTAAAGACCCGTCCGTCCTCCACGGTGTTACTTAACTAAATACTACTTAACATAAAAGAACTACGACTAAGAGCTTTCTAACGATTACATATACTTGAGGTGACCGACTCTTTAATACCTGGAATTTCTAATTCCTAACAATCTCCCCCTAAGGGAGGTCACCTCAATCACGTACCAAAATTACATTGAATACAAATAGATATTACATTAAAAATTGTTCTTGCATTCTTGATGTAGTCCTTTGCTTCTAAGCTCGTAGTCATTGATTCTTCACATTGCATGTTTGGATACTCCAAGTGGAGGTCTTTTACTGATCCACGTGATAATAATTTTGAGCCATCATTTGAGATCATCAGCTATCAAAAAAATCTCTGACACATCCTTTGTGGTGTTGGTATTATGTGATGTTGTGACTTTAGGACCGACATGCTCACATTCTGGATCATGATATCTTCTCATATGAGTAGCGGAAGCATTTGTTGAATCATGATATTGGCAGCAGCGTAGCTGAAGCATGGAGTGAAAATATAAGAGTCATTGATGCACTAAACATGATTTCTTTTGAGATGAATGTGTTAAGTGAGCATGCGGCTATGGATTGACTGCTTCATTCTGATCAGCTGCAAACATCGGGTGTACCTGCATACAACAGTTAGCAATAAATCGCACGAAAGTGTCTTTGATCACTTTCGTTGAATTGAGGTACACGGCCCATGGTTCCCCGTTGATCAGTACATGTACTGCCTGTGATCAGGTATAATTCCGAAGAATTTCCTTGACAGGGTTTCGCAGCTGCTCTAGCTGTTCTCAAACCGGAACATCTCAAAGAAGATAACACGGAGTGAGTGAACCAGCGAATTTTAAGTCCACTGATTGATGAAAAGAGATTTGAAAAACAGTCGTGTATTGCTCAATAGAAATTGTTTTTGCAATACAACGAAGGTTTTATTGAAGATCAATTATCAATCATAAAAACACCTTTTTGGTTTAAAAAAATGAGTACACGGTTGATGTGCTAAAGAAAAGAGTTTTTAAGCACAAAGACCGGTTTTTCAAAGGTATCCGTCAATCCATAACCTGAACCAGGATTGATTCAAGAGATTGAATCGCCCCATTGTTTCTGTTCAGTTGTCACATGGTTGATCTGTATAATAGATCTCACATGCCACCTACCAGGAGCTTGTTTGATGTTGGCTCCAGAAGGCTTTCCATCTTCATCGTGAATATGTAAACACATCACTCAGATGTTCTGGCAATACCACAAGGATAATGCGTAGGACTCAAGATATAATCTTTCTTTCCACATTGTGTGAAATAGAGAGTCTTCATTGAAAGTGTCCTAATGAGATTTATTGATGATCTCGTGGCTCTAGACTCAATTTTGTGCATATTTGGATCCTGTGCCGGAGACTAGGGAGAGGGTCTCCTTCTTCAATATCAACAATCTCTAAGAGAAAGTCGATAGATAATGTCGGTTCCCCGTGAGAATGAAACAAGTCCTTTTAAGAGGAACTTGAGTGGTTTGGAAAGTTGAAGTGCAGTGCGTCACTAGGTCCATGACGTCTTGTCTTCAATACCGATGTTACCATCAGTAGCATATGAATTGAACCCGGTTTCTGCCCTAAGGTTGAATAAATGGAGGGCTATTTGTTTTCACCCTTTCCTCATTCAATTCTTTTTAATTCTTCAACCCCTTCAGTGCTTACCGAGACTTCATAGCAAGAAACTTGTTGGGTTTGTTCCAGTACTTGCTCTATTTCAGTCCGCACTTTTCCCATATCTCATTTTTTTCTCCTTTTATCATCATACCTAAGGACTTCTACACTAACTAGTGGATTGTCCCTGGGTAGATCCCTCCGGTTCTGGCGGATCATGGGAACACATACCTAACCTTATCATCCTTATATCACCGTACATAAAGTAAAGTTGGTCGGTCAATTTGGTATTGTTCACCTGCCATTGGAACCAATTGAAAACCATTTGAAAATCAATCCAGATACTTGTGATATATTATCAAAAATTTTGTGCCTGAATTGTTTTTGATAGTTTTAGAACAGGTGCTCCCCCTCAACATGTGCATCAAATGTTTGAAATCATTTTGCACACGGAGGCAAGAGGAAGAATTTACTTCTTTGATTACCATTTTCTAAACGATATCAACATCACTTCCCTGATCAAATCAAGAAGATAAAGCATTTCCGGGAAGGATGAGGTTTCCATAAATTTGCTCCCCCTCAATATGTGCCTCGAGATTAGAAAAAAGTTTTGCACATACTAGAGGGAACCTGCACATTGGGATAAATGATCACGTTTCAAATCATAGGTTTAAGATAGATGCTCCCCCTCAACATGTGCATTGAAAATTTGAAATCGTTTGTCACATGTGGGAAGGACAGCATGTACATCCTTATAAAACCATTTACCGAATTATTAGTTTAAATCCAATTTAAATCACACATTCTCCCCCGATCACAATTATCAAATCATTTGAGATTTGTGATCTCTTATAGATTTAAATTGATTTTGAAGGCTTTTAAGGGGAATTGTAACTTGATTATGAAAGCGTTTTAACTGATAAGGATCGGATTTTAAGACTTTAAACTCCATTGATAAAACATGCATGTATATCTTTTGAAAACAATTTAATGCCAAATAACTTTTTAATTTAATTGAAATCATTCTCCCCCTCAATCAATGACATAGGTTGTTGATTGAGAGATGGAGATTTTGCAAATAAGTCCTGATGATTATCAAAAATAGAGACCGAGTTATTTTTCAAAGCAGTTAGTTTTCAGCAGATAAATGTTTATAGAATCAGAGCATGGAATTTGACAACATGGTAAAACATGGCTCTGTTCTTTCTTTTAAAACCGGGTTATTGCCTGAAAATGACAATAAACCATTTTCTCTTTCTCCCAAAAATAATTTTTTTTTTTTT